>CM076576.1:145325849-145844737 GCA_034641835.2 Pinus albicaulis
GATAAATAGGAGTTTAAAAAGGCACCTTTTAGCACCCAACAGTTGTCAACCTAGTGATCTACAGTTCTAGTAATCTTATTATCAGTCATTTCCAATTGTTGGATCAACTCGGGGGTCCACTATGTCACCTGATCATCTTTCCATCAAGTCTGGAATTCCACCAACCGAGCCAGCCACTCTTATAACTTGTGTGTGAAGGATACAAAGAAGATTTCGTGCACTTCCGTAAAAATATACCTATTTTTCCACTCTTTTGTGGACAACTTTTCACTCCTCTTCGCTTTTAGGGAAAATTCTTGAATCTATTTTTCGAACCAGTCTTCTAACTCAGGTTTTAATGGCTGCCATTGACCTCATGGCATTACCCAATCCCTCTCTCAAAATTCTTCGGGTTCTGGAAACGAAAACATTTTTTGGCTTTTAGGGTCTTGAACCAAGTTTGGTTTCAAGGTTTCCCAAGAAACCCCTGTACTACTAGCCCTTTCGGCAATGGCCTACTTGTGTAGGTTAAGGTCTCACCCGAAGTAGTATGGGACAGTGTTAGAACCAGGTTTCGACACCGTGAGAGAGATAAATTTAATTGAAGTGGGTCCTTTTAGGTCTGACAGACATGCGCTAGAGAAGCCCTAACACAGAAACCCTTAACAGTATATTGGTGGAATACTTTCAGCGAAGCTTATAAATCATAAAATAGCATGCAAATAGAAGCAAAGTGAATAAATCTAACCAGGTCTATGCCTTCCTCTTATTTTACAATATCACATCCACGTGTGCATCAATAAATCATCAGTATTCAACAAACATGTATAGCTTTAGAAATAACACAGAGCACAACCAATAACCATAACACAGAAGTACTCAACTTATCACAAACATTCTTCTCCTTCAATAATGTCCAAGTCCAACTTACAAACTCTATTACTAGCTTGTGCACATAGCCAACAGGGTCTGCACATAGTAGGACTCAAGGTCTCCGCGCACACAGCCAATAGGGGCCCTTAACTAGACAATCGACACAAAAAATCCACAAGTTCATATCAAAGCTTTTTCCAAAATTTACCATACCTCTAGACTCGGTTTATTCATCTATTTATAGCATGCTAGCCTATGTTATCCTATGTTTTGCAAACCATGGTTTGCGGAACCTTGGTTTACCCTTTGACCCATTACAATTTTTTGGGGGTTTTCACCCGCCCCAAACCCCCTGCGTTAGACTAAATATTACAAAATATTACAAATTTGGACAAAATTGTGGTTAGGGAACCCTGTTCCAACAATCCAGCAGATACTGGATAAGATGGACGATAATTGGATTAACCAGCCTGATATTGAGCTAAATATGTTAATAAAGGATTAGGTCATCTAGTAATTGTAAGAGATGAACTAGATAGAATTCCAAATGATGACATGGGTGAAGTCCATGGACTAGAGGAGACACCAGAGTAGGTTATATTTAAATCCTGGTAACCTAGTGGGATGGACAGACCACCATAAACATGAGACTCGGGTGTCGTAGAAAACATCGAAGATGAAGCAACAGTAGATGTTATCGCAGCTGTAATAGATGGTACAGTATGGGATGTTGTCTCATACTCTAACGAATCTCCAGGAACTTGAGAGTGAACAGGATCAACAGGAGCAGAGTAGGTCAAATGAGGAAAAGACAGATAAAAATGAAGCCCCAACCCAAAATGAGTGGGAGATGAAGGGATTGTCTCTTCTTGAAGATATTCGTCTATTGAAATCAAACCAAGTGGAAGTACTTCGCTGTCAGGCCCGAGATAAATTTTAGGAAATAAAGCCTACGGTAAATAGGAAGACTCAATGGTTATGGATGACTAAGGATGAGACGATTGCACGGGAACAACTTCTTGTTGTTCAACTTCGGGATCAAGATGTTTTGGTAAAACAACAATAGGTTATGGATCAACTTCTAGTCAAACAAGCATGGGTTCTGGATTTACCGTTTCACTGGATTGAATTTCAGTGTCCTCATGTAACTATGAGGGTTTCGTCTCGACAATAGCAGTTAAACCAGGATCAGTCAAAACGAATCAAGAGTTAGTACTCAAAGGATCATATGACTCTGGTAAATTAGATGAAGATGTAGCGCCAAAGGTTCCAAAGGTACCTAACTCGGTAGGATGAGCTTGCCTTCGTCTACTTGGTGTAGCTTCTGGAAGTAAACGTGGTTTATTCGTTGTCCTACGTGAACGAAGAGGAAAGGGTTGATCTTCTTCAACGATTTCTGATTTATTTAATACAAAAACTAATAAAAAAAAGAGGGTAATGCTAGGCAAAAGGTTTACCAAGCAACTATGAACTGCAATATACTGCCCCAGTAAACCAAGTACTTATGTACGTGCAGGAAATATCCCCGAATGTTGTGTTAGGTGTATCACAGTGTACAAGGTGACCGACTCAGTTACTTATGGATGGTAAGAAACCTAAAGTTGTCCTCCCAAATATACTCAATGGTACGTGGAGGCCCAAGCCATATTAGTGTTGTCTAATTTGAAACCGCATAGTGAGGGCACCCCCTTATACTTTTCCTACTATAACACAGCCCTATATACCCGAAAGTACATGGACGAGCTCTGATATACTTACATAGGTTTAATGATGTATCATACTCAGAATGTATCACAATCAATTAACTACAGTTGCTATGTTTAACGACGCTGGAACATGTCTCTAGCCTAGACCTCTAAATGTTATCGTTAAGTGACAATACTCCCTTAGATAAATTTAGATAAATTTTAAGTTGATCTTGCTTATAAGTTTGTCTTTCAGGTTCACTGCGAGATGTATTTGACATTCCTATAATCCAATTAAAATGATAAGCATTCGTTTCGATTTGATTTTTATCAATGAAAAAACTAGCTACAAGGGATAGGGAAATCAGATTGTAAGCAATAAAAAATGATCACATCTAAATGAAAATTCCCTAACTATTCCTATGCAGCAATCACAATCCGTATATGCAAATACATGTTCTTCTTTTCAACTTCTTTTAAGTTTAGATGTGTTAGCCACCTATAAAATTTTTGTCAAGCAAACAGGTGGCTAAATTTTTTTTATGAGCCTTCAAGAGATACATTTCCTATGAAAATCTCTCATCCTTGAAGCCTTGGTATGCCCTTTACCTTGAAAATATCCTCACTGTCTATGAAAAATATATGCTCAAAAAGGCCTTAATTTTCCCCTTGTATCTCTGCAAAATTTCCCATTTTAAGCCTTTTTTCCCCTTTGCAAAGTTTCCCATTAACCCCAAAAATCCCTCTTAATTCTTCCAAACCATCCTTTTTATCCTTTTAAACCAAGTGAAATCCCTTCAGCTGGTTTTAGAACCCCTTTTTTCCCCTACCGAAACCTCTGTTGGGCCCTAAAAACTCTGTTTTTTTTTGCTAAAAACTCATATTTTACCATATGTAGGCCAAGCCCTAACCACTTCCCCTTCATAATATTGAGTGCTAAGACCAAGCACTTAGTCGAAGAGAGCTAGTCGCATCGAAGGATTGGTTGGACCACTTATTCTCTTCGCAAAACAAAATCTCTGATGCGATAGTGTATTTTGACTGTCGACCTTTGGAGAAATCTCAGTCATAGATCTGAAAAGATCTAACGGCCCATGCCCATTTCATCACACCTTAAAACACCCCTGTGTTGCCTCCCGATGAAGATCTCCACCATCGATCTTAAAGTGATCCAATGGCCAGCACATCTTCGGAGCTTTCTATCGTGCCAGTCGCAAGCTCTTCATATTCCCGATTGTGATCCTCCGATGAAACCTTGGCCGTTGAATCCAAAAGCACCAATAGCCAATATTTTCTCCTAGTTCGTCATGTGCCCCCGATTGGTCACCCTCCGATCCAATCGTAGCCATTGATCTCCCATAGATCCGACGGTCTAGACGTAATCGCTTCATCACCCATCGGAGCTGAGACCCTTCCATCGCTCCCCTCTGATTTGATCGTAGCCGTTCATCCCTCTTGATCCAATGGCTCAGATTAATCCCACCCACTAACCATTTCGTCCGCCTTTGTTTTCTATCCCCAGATC
This sequence comes from Pinus albicaulis, assembly GCA_034641835.2. Classification (NCBI taxonomy): domain Eukaryota; kingdom Viridiplantae; phylum Streptophyta; class Pinopsida; order Pinales; family Pinaceae; genus Pinus; species Pinus albicaulis. Next base: position 145,329,912 of record CM076576.1, read on the forward strand.
CCGACCGTCCATCACTTAGATCAGACGACCCACAATTAAACCATCTTTTATCGGCCCACACTCTAACCAACCGTGCACCTCCTCAGATCGTGCTTCGTCTCCCATCGTCTGATCTACCTGCTCCCGATATGACGACCCTTAGTAATATTGTGCAGTTCAACCATCCAAAGTTTAATATTTCAAATTCACGCGATATGGGCGGTTTTCCAGAGCCACGTGTCAGCTAAAGGCCCATATCACAGTGAAAAAGCGAAAACCGCCTCCCGGTCATTTGGTAGCGCAAAACTAGCAGTTTTGTATCCCAAAACCACTTCCCCACTTTATGGCCCGAAATTCATTAACTGATCCTGACTGTTGATCTTCTCATATCAACGGCTCTCAGTTCATCTCGCATCCCCTTCACAATTTTTCATCGCGCGACCCAGCATTGCATCGAATCATTGCATCCGTCGATCTCCTCTTGAGATCCGATGGTCCAAATCGAATCGCCCTCCACCCATTGACCAAGTCCCACCATTTCAGTCGGTTTCATATGATTTCGTTGCATTTTCAATTGCATTCCCCATGTATTACATTCCAAGGCCCTAACCATGTATTTTTCATTAAATTGTATCATTCTACCAACAGTGGAACGTTGAGGTTTTATAATATAGTTTGTTTCATTTCGCTCCAACTCACCAAAGTCATTTCATTAGTTAATCTGCACTGTCAATCATCGTCTCTGAATTTTATCGAACGACCCACATGCATTCCTCCGCAAACCTTTGTTACACTGCATTTTTTACCAGTTTTACCATGCACCCCACCGTTTCATAAATTTTTCGCCACCATCATCACAACATCTCATTTCATACATCCTCCCATGCATGGATTTCTTAACTAATTGGTGTGTTTTGCAGGATACAGACGGTGTAAACCGCCATGGTTCACAGTCACTGTTATAGTGATGCAAGAACACAGAAAATTTTATTTCTAGGCTTGATATTGCAAAAGGAATGTTCAAGAGGGTTTCTACAGGAAATATTTCATTGAAATTATAGTGTTTGACCTGGTCAAACCTCCCCAGCATCATTAAATCCCAATTTCACAGACAGAGATAGTCATGAAGCGACAAAGTGTATCAGTGGATAGTCAGAGAGCTTAATGCCTATAACTGGAGAATTTAAGCTCTGATTCATTGTTTAGAGGGAAAATGTACTAGATTGAAGACCTCATGATTATCACAAAGGACCTAATTAGGCCTAATGCATAGAAAACAATATCATCAGTGTTTCACATCAGCAGAATTTTCCTCCTGAGAAAGGACACAGTACCCATATTGTCTTTATTCTACATTGTGTCCCTAAGAATATTTCCACCCTGACAGTAGTCCTAATGCTACTAGAGCATTTTTTATGCAGCATGGCAGACCCTAAAATCATTTATCTGCCTTTTTTTCTATTCACCAGAGTACTACAAGTACTACAGCGAAAGCACATCAAGAACATACACGGAGTAAATTTCAGCCTGTCGAAGACCACCCTCTCTTCCTAAGAGTACTAAAGATTAATGCATAGACATTACGACAGAATGGGCCTCAACACTCTTCTTCTACTATATTTTAATGTTTCATTTATTTTTTCATCTACCCCCTCTGCCTCTCTTTCAGCTATAAAATTCATGAAGAAACTCATTGTAAGTGTTGTTGATTGGATATTTGTGAATTGTAAGTTGTTTCTCTTGAGATATAGTTCTCTGTGTAAAGTTGTAAGATAGGCTGAGGAAGATGTTTTTAGACTGAATATCAAGTTGTTGACAATGTTGTACATGATTAGTGTTGCTCTTTAATATGACAAGCACATTTATTTGGATCCTAGTTTAAAGCAACGGTGAAGTTTTTCTATCTCTGTCTCTGTTTTCCTTTGTAATTCATCATATTTCATTTCTTCTAGTACACATCAAAAATCTAGTTTAGGATATACCCTCGCATGGTACCCTAAGCTTCTGCTCTCCCTACCTTCGATGTTTTCTATTGATTGTGTTATCTGGGTACTTATTCAAGCCAATTTAACCAGTGTAGTGGCTAATATTTACTGATAGCTAATGTATGAATTAATGAATCTATCCTCAGATGTTCTTGTTGGGTTTTAATTGAAAGAATTGGGATGCTGGGAGTTTTGAACGTTGATTCTATCTCACTAGGGTCCTTTTTGATTAATTTAACCTTTCTAAGTTCCCTTAAGTTTCATGCCGAAGCATTGAAAGTTTAAAGCCTTTCTCTAATCTCAGGTCTTCACCTTCGTGTTTAAATCTTTAATGTTTCCTTGTCTGAAGAGTTAACCTTTTAGGTTATGGATCACAAGTGACTAATGGCACGTCCTGTCCCTGGATCTGATTCCTGAATGGTCACCTTGGAGGTTTCCTTGCCTTTCACCTTATTTCTTACCATTTCATGCCACACTATCACCTTTAAGATCCAATGTTTTAGATGACTAGCCCAACTGAAAGCCTGCATATTGAATAGAAAGTAAACCCTTTCCTGACTCCATTGCCCAATGGTCTCGAATTTTCTCTGAATTACTTCCCCTTTGCCTAAAATCCTCTTTACTCATCCTTGTCTTATATTGAACCCTTCTTTCCTGATTCCCAACAACCAAACAAACAATCATACAAAACAAACCTCGCACCTTATAACTAGCCTAACACCTTTAAAACATGACTTCAAAGACATATTCTCCTACTTTATAGAGAGATCCCTCTCTGGACCTAGGAGAGCTAGATCACCTTTAAAACATGACTTCAAAGACATATTCTCCTACTTTATAGAGAGATCCCTCTCTGGACCTAGGAGGGCTAGATCCTGAGGTCTGAAAGTGGTTCTGATGTTGTCTGATCTTTTGGTATTGCCAAACTTGTCAAAAAATGGGAACCCCAACATAATGGCGACTCCGTTGGGGACTCTTTAAGTAAGACACACCTTTTAAACACTTATCTTTAAGTAAGACACACCTTTTAAACACTTCTAAGAACTCAAATAAGACCATAGTAGCCTTAGTTTGGTGGTTAATCACTGTGGTGGATAGTATGCCCCCTTGAAACATTCTTAACCTTCCACCCAGCAACTCCATAGCTCCTTGACGATTAAAGACTCCACTGGTGATCAGTAGGCCTGCTGATTATCTTGGTTTACATAAGACTCCACTGTGAGACCAGCCTCTATTAAAACATCAGCCATATTAGAAGAAACAAGTAGGATTAAGCGGCTTTGTTTGAAGACAACATTCTGGCTTCAAGAACCATTCACACAAGAGCTTATCCTAACCCAAACCCACCTGGAATAGTTGACAACCCCGAGAGAATTTTCAAGAAATCTCCTACACCTAGAATACCAACTATCTCCAGACATATCCATAGAGCTAAGTCTGCACCAGAAGACTTAACAGCTCTATTAGACTCTCATTTTGACCTAGACTTGCCAAGCATTTTGCCTAGAACTAGGTCATTCAATGCTCTAGACTAGCCAGACCTTGAGCTCCCTGGTTCACCATCTCACAGTGGTCAACACAGTAGGGATAGAGAGACCCCTCCATCTACGCCTCCAGATATTCATTTCATTCAAAACTTGGGGCTCTGTCATCCTAAATTAGCTCAACAGAGTATTGCTGGTCCTAGTATTCCTGTCATCCACATGCCTGCTGCACAATAAAATCCTATACCTCATCAAAACATCATTATGGTAGCTTAGTATGCACCTCTGGTGTTACCTTAGCCTATAGTGCCTTTTCCCAACGATTATCAATCAAATATCCCACACTTCACTGCCAAAGAGTCTACCACGGCTCAGCACCATGTAGATAGGATGGAAGATTATTTTGACTATATGGAGATAGATGATGAGACAGTTAAAATGAGAATATTTTCCCAGAGCTTGGGAGGTGATGTGAAGAAATGGTTTAATGGCCTACCTCCTAATAGTATCCAAGATCTTCCTGCTTTATATCAAACCTTCATAAACAAATGGGAAGTCAAGACCAACCCTCTCCAAATCTTAGCAGAATACAAGAATCTTAAAAGAAATATAGGAGAGAGTGTCCATGACTATTCTACAAGGTTTGACAGCGTTTATAACGCTCTTCCTCCACATATGAAACCTCCCCAAGGCATGGCTTTATTCAAGTACCCTAAAGGCTTTGATGCTGACATGGCCTACCAGCTTAGGGAGAGAGATTACAACACATTGGAAGATATGAAAAAAGGAGCAGTGAGTGTAGAGGCTAACCTGATTGAGAAGAAAGCCAGAATGAGGGCTGAGAAAAGGGTAACATATAGGGATGACACTACAACTTCCACATATGATCCCAAGTATGACCATATAGCTAAAAACATGGAAAAACTACAACAAATGATGGAAAAAATGGTTGTCACAGTTAGTAATTAGAACAGAAACCAAAATCATAACCAGAACTAGAACTTTAGGAGAAACAATACCACTCCCAACAGACAAAGAGACTCAGATCAGCAAGTTGTTCCCCCATTTAAAGAGAAATTTCTTGATGAAGATGAGGGAATCATAAAAGAATCTGAGAGAACCACAATAAATATGTTTGAAATAGAAAACTCAATCCAAAATTTTTCCATAGAAGAATATCAGCCCTCACCCTCATATTTGGATGAGGAAAGATTAGAATCTGAGGATTACAGGCTCGGGTTTGAAAACGCTATCATGCAGGTCAGAGAAAAGTATGAAATTAGAAGCAAAAAGAGCTTAGACAATTCCAAACCAAAAGCTTCTGAGATTACCATTAAGAAAAGGCCTGAGAAAACTTCTAAAGCAACTGTCGAAAGTAGCAAATCAGCAGCTAAGAGTTCTGGGAGGAAAAAATAAAAAGACAACCAAAACACTGATAAACAAAGTCAACCAACTAGCAACACTAGCACTATAGTTAGTGCTCCTGATAAAACGGTTCCTTACACTGTACATACTGAGAATCAGCACACTGAGTCTACCACTAAAGTAGTGGCTAACAAAACGGAGTTGAGCATTACAAAGAGTCAATCTCCCTTCAATTTGGAAAGTGAGATTGCAAAAATTAAAATCTTTGTCCCACTCTCTGAGCTGGCCACTCAGGATGTATATAAAGGAAAAATTTTGCAAGTTTTTAATCTAGGTGAAAAAAGTGACACTGTCAACCTAAGTGATGATCAACGATCCCTTCTGTTTGGTCCAAAGATAGAAGGGAAGTTTCAGGAAGGGGTAGTACCTCCTTTTTATATCAGTCTCAACATCCATGAAACGATCCTTCACAACACAATGCATGACTCTGGGGCTTCACACAACCTAATTCCTAAGGTATTTATGGAGAGATTAGGCCTAAAGATAACCCATCCCTATAAATATTTATATTCGTTTGACTCTAGCAGAGTAAAATTCCTTGCCCTAATCAAAGACCTGTGTGTGAACTTGACCCAGATCCCAGCAAAATGTATGGTTATGGATGTTGTAGTGGCAGATGTGCCCCCTAAGTATGGTATGCTATTATCAAGGTCATGGGGAGCCAAGCTGCAAGGTATAATGCAGATGGATGGGGCATATGCGACAATCCCTGTCTTTAGCCAGCTTAGGAGATTGTATAGAGAGGCACAAATGAAATTCCTGGTCAGCAGCCCTGAAAAGCCTGAAAATTCACCTTTGTACTTTTTACACACAGATCTGGACTCCTTTATCCTTTGCAACGATGAATCCTTGGAAGAACCAGAAAAAGGAAACAAAGATACAAACAATGAGACAGCGCCCATATATTTTAACATAATGGCCACTCTAGAATTGGTAGAAAATGAAGAAGAATCCTCTGGACAGGGCACTGAATCTGAAACTCAGAGTGAACAAGAAAAAAAATGCAAATAGCTGGATAGTCAACTCTCTAAAACCTATACACCACATGAAGGACAAAACACTCCACACCACAACACGAACCCCATATTACAACATAACAATGGAAACAGCATTAGGGAAGAAAGAAGCGATAAACACAAAAATGATCCCTTATGGAGAATGAAATTCGATGGGTCTTGCACTAGGAAAATGGCAGGAGTAGGGGTGTGGTTACTTAACACAGAGAGTGACTATGGAGAGAGTCATGCCTTCAATGTAAACTTTAAATGTACAAACAATATCGCAGAGTATGAGGCTCTCATCCTAGGCTTGAATCTGTTGAAAAAACTAGGAGCCCATAGGATTGCTGTGCATGGAGACTCTGAGTTAATCATAAAACAAGTGAATGGAGAATACACAGCGAGACACCCTATGTTGAGAGCGTACAGGAATGATGCTATGGATTTACTTAAAACCTTTGGGGAATATGAATAGGTGTTTGTTCCTAGGAGCCAGAACATAATTGCGAATGGATCAGCCTGCATAGCTAGTTCATATCATAAGTCTCCCAGTGACAAAAAAATCATCATTCAGACAAAATACAGACCTGCAGTGCCTGACAATGAGAAATATTGGCAGGTATTTGAGGGCGATAAGCAGATTGAGGATTTCCTGATGGGCAGGAACGAGTTTGAATTCTCTGATTCAAACTCTAAATCTGATGAAAGCTGCCTGAGTGAGGAGCCCCCCGAGAAAAAAAAATCACCCCTTAACATTGAAATAAACACTTTAAATGAACAGATTGGAAATACGACTGAAGAATATAAGAATGCAGATAAAGAGGAATTAGAGGTGCTACAGGAAAAAGATAAAAATATACCCCGAGGTCTGGCACCTTTAGAGGACTTATTTGATTTCGACGACGTAGCGAAAAAACCCACCATAGAGCACTTTGATTTTTATGTCGAGGAATGAAACATAGGCACTAAAGATAAGCCTAAAATGATTAAACTGGCTAAGTCCTTGCCTGCAAACATGAAAAAGAAATACATTGACCTATTCAAAAAATTCGTTGATGTGTTTTCCTGGAGCTACGAGGACTTAAAGGCCTACGACACAAAAATTATATAGCACAAAATACCTTTGAAAGATAATAAAAAACCATTCAGACAGAAACTTCACAGAATTAACCTAAAACAACTGCCTGCAGTTGAAAAGGAACTAAAGAAGATGTATGAGGCAGGAATAATAGTCCCTGTGAGGTTCTCTGATTGGGTCTCGAACCTTGTAGTTGTAAGAAATAAGACAGGTGAGATTAGACTGTTCATTGACTTCAGGAACCTTCACAGAGCCTCACTTAAGGACAATTACCCTTTACCAAAGATGGAACACATTCTTCAGAGGGTAGTAGGCTCAAAAAGGATCTCTCTGTTAGATAGTTTTTCAGGTTATAACCAAGTTTTAGTGCTCCCAGAAGATCAACTCAAGACTGCTTTCACCACTCCATGGAGCACCTTTATGTACATAAAAATGCCTTTTGGACTGATGAACCCTGGTGTGACCTTCCAACGAGCGATGGACATAGATTTTTCAGATGAAATAGGGCACTTCATCGTCATCTATCTGGATGACATAAAATTCTATTCCAAGACTGATGAGGAGCACCTAAAACATCTGAGAAGAGTTTTTGAAAAATGTAGAAGGTTCGTTCTGTCATTAAATCCCAAAAAGACTGTGTTCGGGCTGCAATAAGGTAAGCTTCTAGGCCATATTATATCTGAGAAGGGAATTAAGATAGACCCACAGAGGGTTGAGGGAATAATACATAACACACACCTGAGAAACATTAAAGAGTTACAGTCCTTTATTGGGAAAATTAACTTCCTAAGGAGGTTTATTCCCAACTTAGCCGAGCACCTCAGGAATATGACTAATATGCTGAAAAAAGGTGTAGGAGTTAAATGGACTGTAGAGGCTAAAAAATATTTTGAATCAGTCAAACTCGCACTCACCTGGGCTCCTGTCCTAATCATGCCAGATTTCTCAAAAGATTTCTTGATATTTTCATTTTCCTCCGAACATACAGTGGCTGCAGTTCTGCTGCAGAAAAATCCAGAGGGAATGGAGCAGCCTATTTCTTTCTTCAGCAAGGATCTGAGGGATGCACCCTTGAAATATAACATAATGGAAAAACAGGCCTATGCCTTGGTAAAGGCCTTGAAGGACTTTAGGGTGTATATAATGCATTCTCACACCATAGCCTACGTGCCAAACATAGTGGTTAAAGACATCCTGTCCCAAGATCCAGATGGAAAGAAGGGCAAATGGATCGTTGTGATTTTAGAATATGACCTGGAAATAAAACCTAAAAAACTGATCAAAGGTCAGGGCTGAGCTCAACTAATGGCTGAATCAAATTTACAAGCCCTTGACATTAACATGGTGGATGCCTTGGCTGAACAGGAAGGATTGCCCGATCCTACTGTTGAGGAAGAATTTCAAAATTATCCTTGGTATTCTGATATCTTGTATGTGCTCACAAACCTCAACGCCCCTCCTGAACTATCAAAAACTAAGGCCCAATTCCTAAATCTAAAATCTAGGAACTATTTCATATTGAATGAATGTTTATACTGGAAAAATGCAAATGGTCTATTTCTTAAATGTTTTCCTGAAACTGAAGCCGAGAGGATTAAATCAGAGTTCCACGCAGGAGAGTGTGGAGGCCATTTAAACTGTAAAGCCATTGCTAACAAAATACTCAGAGCTGGCTATTATTGGCCTACACTTGTCAATGACATACACAAAATGATAATTGCCTGCCACAAACGCTAGATTCTCTCCATTTGCCCTTACAACCCATTACTGTTGAGGATACCTTTTTGCAATGGGGCCTAGATTTCATAGGGGAAATACACCCTGCTTCTTCTACACAACACAAGTGGATCCTTACAGCCACAGACTTCTTCATAAAGTTTATAGAGGCCATACCATCTAGGAATTCCATAGACTCTATCATCATTAAGTTCCTAGAAGACCATATCCTCTCTAGATTTGGCTGCCTGAGAAAAATAATCACTGATAACGCTGCTACTTTTGGATCCGAGAAAATGATTGATTTTTTTCATAGGTATCAAATAGCACTCAGTTATTCAACTGCTTATTACGCACAAGGTAATGGGTTAGCTGAATCATCAAACAAGAGCTTGGTGACCATTATCAAAAAGCTACTGGAAGAGAACAAAAAGTCATGGCATAACAAATTAGTGCATGCTTTAAGGGCTGACAGGCTTACAACGAAGAAGTCCATTGGCATGTCACCATATCAGCTTGTGTATGGAACAGAGGCGGTGTTTCCAACCAGCCTTGGGGTACCAGTGATTAAACTAGTCCAAGAGATTCAGACAGAAGAGAACAATATGGTAAGGAGGATAAACCAAACAATTCATCTCCAACAAACAAGAGAAGAAGTTTATAACAGAGCTTTGAAGGTTCAGGAAAATACAAAGAAGTTATTTGACAATAGAACCAAAGCCTCTAACTTCAAAATTGGAGATAAAGTGTTAAAATGGGACTCTAGGAGAGAGGACAAAGGAAAGCATGACAAATTTGACAGTTTGATGGCAGGGTCCTTACATCATACAGACCACCGTGGGTCCAAAAGCATTTTTTCTACAAGAACTTGATGGTACAGAGCTATTTGGGGGTCTTGTCAATGGCAAGATGCTCAAACATTACTACTACTGATTTCCAATTTCCAGTTTTCATTTCCATTGTAAATACCATCGATGTGTTTTATTTTCAAGAAAAAGAGAAAAAGTTTCAAAAAATAAAGAAAGAGAGGTTCAGAGATGCTCAAAACTTGAACCTCGGAAGTGAAAATATTGGTTCTAACGTGATCAAAATTTGAGCCAAAGGAAGAAAAGAAGCTGGTCCTAATACGCTCAAACCTGAGCCAACAAAGAAGAAAAGGATTAGCTCTAATAAGCCCAAAACCAGAGCTGAAATGAAGAAGACAGTGACTCTAACAAACTCAAAACTTGAGTCACAAACAAGGGAAGGATGTTTCAAAGCCTCAGATTTCAAGCCTTCGAGATTTTGTCTCCAATGTTTTGAAATTTCAGTCCATGTGCAACTGTCTTTATGCCTTGGATCTGCAGCAAACTAGACTGTCTAATCCTAGTTTGACTGTTTTTAAATTTCTGTGGTAGAATGTAGAGAAGAAAACTGTTGGACAGTTTAATCCCAGTAGATATTAGATTTAGGTAGAGAAACATATGAGGCCAATAGTTTAATCTGGTCTCATGGAGTGATAAGGGTAGAATTAGATTAGTGTGTTTTCTACTTTCAATAAAGAAAAAATGATGAAGAAAGGTCTGCCAATTCAAAGGCACCTTGAAGAAAAAATGCTAGGATTGTAGGATGGGTAGGTAAATGGTTTGGGAATGTTTTCTGCTGATTAATAATGTTTGTAACAGTTGAATCCCAGAAGGAATATGGTTCGAAGATCAGGCATCTCATCTGCTCCAAAGATTTATTTTCTGGATTCTTGACTCCTTCTAGAAGAAGCCATCCCCATGTGGAGCCACTGTTAGCCACCTATGAATTTTTTGGCAAGCAAACAAGTGGCTAAATTGTTTCCATGAGCCTTCAAGAGATACATTTCCTATGAAAATCTCTCATCCTTGAAAGCCTTGGTGTGCCCTTTACCTTGAAAATATCCTCACTGTCTGTAAAAAATTTTATGCTCAGAAAGGCCTTGATTTGCCCCTTGTATCCCTGCTAAATTCCCCATTTTAACCCCTTTTTCCCTTTGCAAATTTTCCCCTTCTAACTCCATAATCCCTCCTAAGTCTTCCAAACCATCTATTTCATCCTTTAAAACCAAGTGAAATCCCTTCATTTGATTTTAGAACCCTTTTTTTTCTCTACCGAAACCTCTATTCGGCCTTAAAAGCCCTGTTGTTTGGCTTAAAAACCCATATTTTACCATATAACAGGCTTAGCCCCTTTTCGGCCGGCCCCCAACCACTTCCCCTCCATAAGCCCAAGCGCTAAGACCAAGTGTTTAGTCGAAGAGCGCTAATCACATCAGAGGATTGGTCGGAGCACTTATTCTCTTTGCAAAACAAAATCTCTAATGTGATAACGTAATTGTTCTGTTGATCTCGGGGGGGATCTCCACCGTTGATCCTAATAGATCCAATGGCGCACGTCCATTCCATCACACCGTAAAACACCCCTATGTTACCTCCCGATGAAGATCTCCACTGTTGACCTTAAAGCAATCTAACGGCCAGTGCATCTTCGGAGCTTTCTATCGCGCCAGTCGCAAGCCCTTCTCACCCCCGATTGTGATCCCCCAATGCAATCCTGGTAGTTGAATCCACAAGAACCAATGACGAGGATTCGCTCTCACCTTCGCTCCATCTCCCACCGTCCGATCTGCCCGCTCCTGATCTGACGAACCTCAGTAATATCGCGTAGTTCAGCCATTTGAAGTTTAACATTTCAATTTCACGCGATATGGGCGGTTTTCCAGAGCCACGTGTCAACTGAAGACTCATATCACGTTGAAAAAGTGAAAACCACTCCCCTCCCTTCTCACCGCGCGAGACCAGCAGTTTTGTTCCCAAAACCACTTCCCCATTTCCAAGCCCGAAATTCCATTAACAAATCCCGACCGTTGATCTGTTCAGATAAAAGGCTCTTAGTTCATCTCGCATTCCCTTCACAACTTCTCATCACGCAACCCGGCATTGCATCGAATCATCGCAACCGTCGATCTCCTCCTGAGATCCGATGGTCCTAATCAGATCACCGTTCGCCCATTGACCGGGTCCCACCATTTCAGTCCATTTCATATGATTTCATTGCATTTCCATTGCATCCCCCGTGTATTGCATTCCAAGGTCCAAACCTTGTATTTTGCATTAAATTGTATCATTCCACCAACATTGGAACACTGATGTTTTATAATATAGTTTATTCCATTTTCATTAGTTAATCTCCATCGTTGATCATCGTCTTTGGATCTGATCAAACTGTCCATGGTCATTCCTTCACCAAACCTCCATCGACTGCATTTTTCACCGTCCCACAGCATTTTACAGGCGTCTTTCACCACACCCACCGTTTCATCCATGTTGCGCTGCCATCATCACAACATTCCATTGTATACATCCTCCCATGCATGGATTTCTTAACTAATTGGTGTGTTTTGCAGGATATTGGCGATGTAAACTTCCATGGTTCACGGTCATTGTTATAGTGACACAAGAACGCAGGGAAGATTATTTTTCGAGCCTGATGCTGCAAAAGAAATGTTCGGGAAGGTTTCTACAGGAAAATTTCATTAAAAGTACTGTGTTCGACCTTGTTAGACCTCTCTAGCATCATTAAAGCTCAACTTTCACAGACAGAGACAGTCGACGAAGCAGCAAAGAGTATCAGTGGATAATCAAAGAGTTTAATGCCTGTAACTAAATAATTTAAGCTTTGATTCATTATTTAAAAGGCAACTGTACCAGATTGAAGACCTCATGATTATCACAGAGGGCCTAATGAGGCCTAACACACAGAGAACAATCTCATCGGTGTTTCACATCAGTCGAAGTTTCCCTGAAAAAGGACACAGTACCCATGTTGTCTTTATTCTACATTGTGTCCCTAAGAAGATTTCCACCCTGACAGCAGTCCTAAAGCTACCAGAGCATTTGTTATGCAGCATGGAAGACCATGAAGTAATTTATCTGCCTTTTTGTTTATTCACCGGAGTACTACTAGTACTGCAGCAAAATCACATCAAGAACATACCTGGAGTAAGTTTCAGCATGTCGAAGATCACTCTTTAATCCAAAGAGTACCGAAGATTAATGCATAGAAATTAAGATAGAATGGGCCTCGACCCTCTTCTTCTACTTTGTTTTAATGTTTCATTTAGTGTTTCATCTACCCCCTCTTCCTCTATTTCAGCTATAAAAATCATGAAGAAACTCATTGTAAGGGTTGTTGATCGGATATCTGTGAATTGTAAGTTGTTTCTCTTGAGATATAGTTCTCTGTGTAAAGTTGTAAGATAGGCTGAGGAAGATGTTTTCAGACTGAGTATCATGTTGTTGGCAATGTTGTACATGACTGGTGTTTCTCTTTAATATGACAAGCACATTTCTTTGGATCCTGATTTAAAGCAGCGGTGATGTTTTTCTATCTCTATCCCTGTTTTCCTTTGTAATTCATCATATTTCATTTCTTCTGGTACGCATTAGAAATCTGGCATAAGATTTACCCTTGCATGGTACCCTATGTTTATGTTCTCCCTACCTTTGATGTTTTCTGCTATATGTGTTATCTGAGCACTGATTCAAGCTAATTTAACCAGTGTAGTGGCGAATAATTACTTGCAAGTTGATGTATGAATTAATGAATCCATCCTCAGATGTTCTTGTTGGGTTTTAATTGAAAGAATTGGGATACTGGGGGTTTAAAACGCTGGTTCTATCTCACTTAGGTCCTGTTCGATTTATTGAAACTTTATAAGTTCCCTTAAGTTGGATGTCGAAGCATTGAGAGTTCAAAGTCTCTCTCTGATCTCAGGCCTTCACCTTTGTGTTTAAATATTTAATGTTTCATTGTCTGAAGAGTTAACCTTTTAGGTTCTGGATCACAGGTGTCTAATGGCATGTCCTATCCCTGGATCTGATTCCTGAATGGTCACCTTGGAGGTTGCCTTGCCTTTCACCTTCTTTCTTACCATTTCATGCTACACTATCATCTTTAAGATCCAATGCTTTAGATGACTAGCCCAATTGAAATCCTACATATTGAATAGCAAGTAAACCCTTTCTTGACTCCATTGCCCAATGGTCTCAAGTTTTCTATGTATTACCTCTCCTTAGCCCAAAATCCTCTTTACTCATCCTTGTCTTATATAGAACCCTTCCTTCCTAATTCCCAACAACCAAACAAACAAACAAAACAAACCTCGCACTTTATAACTAGCCTAACACCTTTATAACAGGACTTCAAAGACACATACCTTTGCCTATACAGAGAGATCCCTCTCTAGACCCAGGAGGGCTAGATCCTAATGTCTGAAAGTGGTTCTGATGTTGTCTCATATTTTGGTATTGCCAAACTTGCCATAACATGGGAACCCCAACACTGTGGACACAGTCCCTCCTGGTGTAGTCTCTCATTGTAGAGCTAACCAATATTGCTTAATAAATATGATCTTGCCATTTTCATCATGGTATCAAAGATCCAGGGCTGAATCAAAGCCATAGTGCTTTGAACCTTGTCAATGTCCAGACGACAACACAGAAGCCCCTGGTGGCCTGAGTGAGCCTGTTTTTTATTTGAAGGAAACTATGAGAGCAACGCGTTCGTTGGAGGCACAGAGGCTTCAACCAACACGGACCCGTGTGAGATAAAAGCGTTGATCTCCAAAACTATAATGGAATCACAAAGGAGGATCGTGCTGATCTATGAGACCTCTGCGAAAATTTTCACAATTTTTCCCAACATGCCAGAACAAAATCATAATGGGTTTGGAGCATTCTTGAGCTAGCTATGAACGTGAAAGAAGATCTAGTGAGCTCGTGTCGGAGGAGCTAGAGAGCTCGTGTTGTGGAGCACCGTGGAGCTAGAGAGCTTGTGTTGTGGAGCGTCATTGAGCCAGAGAGCTCGTTCATGTAGAGCCAAAGAGCTCATGCCTGTTGAGCCAGTGCGCTTATGCCAGAGGAACCAGTGAGTCGTGGCAGAAGAGGCAGTAGAATATCACTGGTAAATTGCACGAGGATCACTGCAAGCATGATCCATGAAAGAGGAGCCTGTGAGCTCACATCAGAAGAGGTCGTGGCAGAGGAGCCCATGAGCTCGCAGTGCAGTGCATAGAGCAGCCTACCAGAGTGGTCGAAGATCAAGTAGATCTGTTTCTTGACATTGTTTTTTTTTGTGGATCTGGGGTAGATCCATTTTTTTGTCAATTTTTGGAAGTCATTTATTTTTTTAAAGTGTTAATATGAATACCCAAATTATTGAGGCATACTTGAATGAGAGCAATAAGATCGACAATTACAATTATTCTAATTGAAAATTCAAGTTGTAGACTATGTTGGAAGGGCATAGTGCATGGGGGATCTTGATTGGCGATGAATTTAAACCTACAGTTGCAGGAGGTGGATCAGTTGCGACAGTTTAAGATTGGGAGAAGAGAGAGAACAAGGCGAAAATGTTGTTGAAAATGTCAGTCAAATACTGCATTATCCCTCACATCAGAGAGTGCAAATTAGCAAACAAGATCTAGACAACTCTCAGGGATCTGTACGAAATTAGAAATACAAATTGCCTATTGTTCCCTAAAAGAAATATTCTCTCCATTAAAATGGAGGAGAATGAATCAATAGCTGTGTTCATCTCTCGCATCAAGGACCTCAAAGACAAGCTTGGTGACATAGGGGAGGTAGTAAGTAATACTGATTTGGTAACAATTACTATGAATGGTATGATTAACGACTATCAGATGTTTATCATGGGCTTGAATGCAAGAGAGAAAGCCCCCAAATTTGAAGAATTGACTGGGATCCTGATGCAAGAGGAAGAAAGGCAGATGGCCCTGAAACGTCAAGATTCAGATATTTCTTTAATGGTGAAGAAGAAGCCTTTCAGAGGGAAGGAAAATGGAGGACAAAGAGGTGGATGCACACCACAAAGAAAGCCGACTCCATATCAAGGTATGCCATAAAATAGAAATGATTCAACAATAAATTTTTTTTATTGTGGTAAAATTAGCCATATGGCTAAGCATTGCCAAAAGAAGAAGTCTAATGAAGGTCAGCAGAGATACAAGAGACATGCAGGACACTTTACTGATGATGACCATAACCAGGACCTCAGACTTCTTATGGTTGATTCTGATGAGAATGATGAAGAATATACGTGGTTTGTGGACTCAGGAGCTTCCACCCACATGACAGGTAACTGACAATGGTTTGAAGACTTCAAAGAAGCCAACAATGGAGCAAAAATCTACCTTGGCGACGACAGAGGGTACCAAATCAAAGGGCATGGTAATGTTCCTATAATACTGCTTGAAGGAAATATTAGGCACATTCAAAACATGTTGTATGTACCCAGAATTAATAAGAATACGATTTATGTTTTAATGATAGCATATCATAACCTTAAGGTAGATTTTTTTAAGTCACATTGTCTTATTGAGGATTTGTTGGATTGTATGAAGACAATTGCAACAGGAATTTGAGTGGGAGGTCTTTACAAGTTGAATGTGAGAAGTGCACCACATCAACATTGACATCATCAGGTATGACTATAGAATATTTATGGCATCAGAGGTTCGGCCATATTAATTTCAATGATTTGTTGCTACCTCAAAAGAGAGGTATGGTTAATGGTCTCCCTGTTTTAAAGCATATTCATGTTGACTGTGAATCATGTGCTCTTTGGAAGATGCACAAACATGAGTTTCCTGTAAAAGTAGATAGAAATCAGAGTGATATAATAGAGTTAGTCCACACTGGTTTATGTGGGCCAAGTCAGTCAAGTTCATTGGGAGGTGCTTATTATTTCTTATTATTTGTTGATGATTGTACAAGATTCACGTGGGTATATTTTCTCAGTAAAAAGAGTCACAATTTTGAATATTTCAGACAGTTCAGAAGCATGATTGAGAAGTAGACTGGTAAATTCATCAAGATTCTCTGCTCGGACCAAGGGGGAGAATACATGAAGGTTGATTTCAGAAAATATTGTAAGACCATGGAATACTGCAGTAGTTTACAGTACCCCACACTCTTCAGCAGAATGGGGTTATAGAGAGGAAAAAAAAAACCCTTGTGGAATGTACGAGCAACATGTTAGAAGGTAAGAATCTTTCTATTGGATTTTTGGATGAAGCGATAAATACTGCAGCATATTTAAAGAACAGGAGTCCAACAAAAAGTCTTGAGTTTAAAACTCCATTGGAAGCCTTATTAGGTTCTAAACATGCAGTTAAAAACTTAATATTTTTTGGACCCAAAGCTTTTTCTCATGTTCCAAATGAGGATAGGAAGAAACTGGATTCGAAGGCCATTAAATGCACTTTTTTTGGGTATTGTACTGAATTTAAAGCTTACAAATTGTTTGATCCCTCTACTCATAAATGTTTTGCAAGTAGAGATGTATTTTTTCATGAGCAGGTTCTTGATGGAAACAATGAAGAATGGGACATTCCTTTATTGGTGGAAGAAGGGAGTGATGAAACACGAGACAACCATGAGCAGCAGAAAAAGGAAGAAGCGGAAGGTACATATACAATCATCGAGCCAAGTCCATCAAGGGATAATCCGAACAGGTTTGATGCCACTCCTACACTCAGGAGATCAGGTAGGAAAACTCAATTTCCAACAAGATATAGGGAAAATTATTTCATAGCTATCGTGTTAAACGTTGTTTAACCGTCTAGTTATAAAGAATCCAGTCCATATAATGAACGTAGGGTAGCCATGGAAGAGGAATATGAATCAATACTTAAAAAAAAAAACTTGTGAGTTAGTTGAATTACCCAA
Source organism: Pinus albicaulis (assembly GCA_034641835.2). NCBI lineage: Eukaryota > Viridiplantae > Streptophyta > Pinopsida > Pinales > Pinaceae > Pinus > Pinus albicaulis. The sequence goes on from CM076576.1 coordinate 145,347,333, forward strand.
GGGAAAACAAACCATAGGTTGCAAATGGCTATACAAGCCTAAATAGAAATCAGATGGGAGCATAGATAAATATAAATCTACGCTAGTTGCAAAGTGGTATTTGCAGAAAGAAGGTATAGACTATGAGGAAACCTTCGCCCCTATAACTAAAGTAAACACAATCAGAATGTTAATTTCTTTAGCTACCAAACATCATTGGATGATACACCAGCTAGATGTTAAATCTGCATTTTTAAATGGGGAGTTGAAAGAAGAAGTATATTTAGAGCAACTTGAGGGTTTTTTTAAGCAGGGGAAAGAACATTTAGTCTGTAGATTGAAGAAAGCATTATATGGACTAAAACAAGCTCCTAGGTCATGGTATGATAAAATTGATTCATTTTTCTTGCAGCACGGTTATAAAAAGAAGCAAAAATGATCTCAATCTGTATATTGTGTTTGATAAATAGGGGAAATTTTTTTTGATTTCTTTATATGTAGATGATCTTATCATTATAGGAAATGTTGATGAACTCATTAACGAAATAAAAGAGAAAATTTCATGAATGTTTGAGATGAAAGACCTCAGTGAGCTACGCTACTGTTTGGGTCCTAAAATTTGGAGAGACTCAGGCCATACTTTTCTATCGCAGGGTAAGCATGTCAGGAGTCTACTGAAAAAATTCAGGATAGATCAGTGCAAAGCTGCAACAATTCCATTACAGCAGAATACCAAAATTCAAAGTGATGACGATTCTAAGGAGGCAGATGCAACATTGTATAGACAGTTGGTTGGGAGTTTAATATACTTGACCACTACTAGACCAGATTTGGCTTATGGAGTTAGTGTATTGATCCAATTTATGTCCAAGCCACTCGAGAGCCATTGGGTTGCAGCAAAAGGCATCCTAATGTATCTTTAAGGAACGTTAGAATTTGGAATTATATATACTGATTCTTGTGAGTTTAAATTGATAGGTTTTTCAAACTCTGATTGGGATGGAAATGTAGATGAATGGAGATCCATAATAGGTTATGCATTCAGCATTGGGTCTGGGGTCATTGCATGGAGCAGCAAAAAGCAAAACACAATATCTTTGTCTTCAATAGAAGTTGAGTATCAAGCAATGTGTGTGGCAACATGTGAGACAGTTTGGTTGAGGGGACTTCTCCAGGATGCCGGAGAAGAACAGAAAGATGCAACAATTATCAGATGTGATAACCAAAGCGCCATCAAACTTGAAAATAATCTGATGTTTCATAAAAACACAAAGCACATTGATACACAATTTCACTTCATCAGGGAGAAAGTTCAGTCAAAAGAAATTCATGTCGAATATTGTAATACATGTGATAATGCTGCTGATATTTTTACTAAGCCTCTTGGTAGAATTAAATTTGAATTTTTTAGGGAAATGTTAGGAATATTTGTGAACCCTTTCTCCATTAAGGGGGAGGGTTGAAGATAATGGAGAAACTTAATTAGAGAGAGTTGGTTCACCAGAACCTTAGATTAGGAGTTTGTTCCTATTTCTTAGGTATTGGTTCTAACTTCCCTATAACCATGTAAGCTATATATTGTTTGTATTGTAATGAGAATGTAGAGCAACCTACAGATGGAGACCCTCCTGGTGTAGTCTCTCATTGTAGAGATAACCAATATTTATTAATAAATTTGATCCTGCCATTTTTATCACAAATTTCACATTCAAATCATCACGACTTTGTTTAATCAGGCCATTTTTTCATTCTATGATGGGCTCAGGATGTAACTTTGTTTAAATGGAAAATGAAGGAATTCTTGCTTAATATTTGATTTTCGTAATTCATGAATTGCCCATTATTAAAATAGATTAAGGCACAAAACTATCAAACCATGCACATGCTTTTATAATTTCCTAGTTAAAAGCTTTGTGTGGTATGTGAATTGTCGTTGAATTCGCATGGTATTCATTTTATGTCTAATAAGTTTCAGTTTTGCTGGAATTTATTTCTGGTAATTCTTTATTCATCTCGCATGGTATTCATTTTAGGCTTTCTAAGTTTAATTTTTCTTAATTAAAAAAATACTAGTAGTTTTTAAGTATTATTTTTTGGAAAGTTTTCTAGTTTATTTTATGATATAATTTGTTTAGAATCTAGTAGGGATTTATTGAAATCACAAGTTTGATAGGTGAACTCTTCACAATTGAAGTGCCTCAGGGGTTTTTGAGGGTGCCTACTCCATTTATGCAGTCAAAAAACTAGTTAAAACAACACAAATCAAGATGTGGCCACAAATTTTGAAGTGCCCCAAAGATTTTTGAAGGTGTCTAATCCATATATGCAGTTAAAAAAGCAGTTTAAACAATACAAATCAAGATGTGGCCACCAAATTTTTCCCCAAATTCCTGCCAGAAATCTACTAGAAACTCCAAAAAATCTCATTTAAAGACTACTCCAAAAAATATACTTCTCTCAATTATTTAAACTAGCATAGCTATATAAATTAAATTTTGGTACATGTTGATAGGCATCAACACATAATAAGCATCGAAATACTTATTTCATGACATATATTACATTGCTAAATGAAAAATAATCATAAAAAATAAGAATGTTGAGAGCTTATGGAGAACTGCGTGTATTACTCGTTGAACCAAATGTTTCGAGTGAACACTTTAGCCATCTTCAGGGGCAAGAAGCCAAAACATAAGATGAGAGGAGTGTTGGACCACGATTTTATAGGGAGAAAGAAATTAGCCGTTAGATTAGGAGGGATTAAGAGCATTAAATGAGTCAAAGTCTTGAAACTAATTTGGAAATAGAAAATTATAAATTTAATATCGAATTCATTAATATTTGATAATTAACTGTCAGGGAGATCAAACTATTGAATTTAAATATAGAATTATTTAATTTTAAATTAGAATAAACACTAAATTTATAATTTTCTATTTCCAAATTAGTTTCAAGACTTTGACTCATTTAACGCTCTTAATCCCTCCTAATCTAACAGCTAATTTCTTTCTCCCTATAAAATCGTGGTCCAACACTCTTCTCATCTTATGTTTTGGCTTCCTGCCCCTGAAGATAGGAAAAGTGTTCACTCAAAACATCGGGTTCAACAAGCAATGCACATAGTTCTCTAGAAGCTCTGAACGTTCTTATATTTATGATTGTGAATGTCCATTCTTTAATAATCATAAAGTTAACTAAATTATAATAACGCAATGAGGATTCATGCCCACTTTATCATAAAATAGACTTTATGATATCACCATGACTTATCAATACCACATGCCCAAAAATTCATAAATCATTTCATATAAAATGTTTTAATTATTTAATTTAATTAAATAATATAACTACTTTAAAAATAAATATAAGACAAATTCATACCATCGATTTAATAATTAAATTAAAATGAGAAAATCTTATTTTAAAATAAACATTTTTATCAACCTATATCAAAGATTAGGAATAAACTATTGAAACATATATCAAAGATTAGGAATAAACTCTTGAAAAAAAAGTGTTATTTTCGCATTCCCTTTCTTTTATATTTTAAATTTGGATCAGCCTTATTATTAGAAAAATAATATAATAATCGATCCATCAATATGCCGAATCCACATTAAATTTTTAGTACTCGTAGATCAACATTTTCACATGGGATGAAGGCACCGTTGACATTTATTCTGAGCCCTACATGATTCGAATTGAATCAAAATATCACGTAATGTCAAAGCAAAGTCTGCGTTGTATAACTATTTTAAGTTTGCGACGTTTTTCGCATAGGGACGTTTTTGCTTCTGAAGTTGGATGAAATATTTTTTTTGGCTTATTATTGTTGGAATTTTTGAGAAATCCACAACATATAATAGAGAGAATAATACTCTCCTCTTTAACAAAGAGAATAAAAAAAATTTCTTCACTGGAGACAGAGTTTTGCACTTGAAAAAACTATTTCATTAACTTAAAAAAAAAACTGTTACAAAATCTCCTCTGACTGAGGGAATGCAAAATGTTGGACTGCTTCTAAACACAGTGCCAAACAGACTTCATTATCTCACAAAAAAAAAATACTCTGTCTCTCTGTCTAAAAATAAAAACATTGTCTCTGTTTTACAACACTGCTGTGTTTTTCTCTTTTTCGCACTTTGCTGTGCTTTCAAAATAAAACTTAACATTATAATGCCTCACGGGATTTTTCATTTTTATATGCCGCACATATAATATAAAGACATTACAAACTATATATATGAAAAAATCTATTTTAAAACTTAAAAAAAATCTATTTAAAAAGGTTGTCGGGGGCCCACGCTTTACATTGCACAAATGTTTTAATATATGTTTAAAACATATATAAAACATATACCCGTCGCGCATATAAAAAATATTAAAAAAAAACATTACAAACCTTTGTAAAATTTCAACCTCCGTCGCGCGATAACCTCCGGACTTCAAAGTCGATTCAAACAAAATACAATGGGCGATTTCGCGTCACAAAATGATATGACATCACCCAAGGTTTTGGACGTGCAATGAAATATAGAATCGAGTCCATATTTCCATATCGTGTCCACCAGAAGGTTGCTGACGTAAGCGTAGAATGTAACACGAAAAGCTCTTATCAATTCCGTTGAATAAAATGCATTGGGTCTGGTTTAAAACAATGCAAACGGGCCATTTGAAAATCTCCGATGCTGATTGAGGAACAGACGCGATAAACCAAAATTTAACTGCGGCCTATAATATGCATCGGGTCCGCCATTTTCATATTACAATCGGGCCATAACTACAAAGGACTTCCAATGCGATGAACGCATCGGAGCATACCATCAGAACAATATAAAATAGACAGTGGTTCAAAGGAAATGTTCCGATTGCGATGAACGCATCGGAACTCGCCACATCAACAAGACACTTGTGCTGTGTGGGGACCACTGGTCTTTACTTAAAATTAAAAAAAAACGTCTGCGTTGTTTAAAAACAAAAAACAAAATGCTCTGTTTCTATTTAAAACTCTGTTTTGATATACAGAGTACTGTAGTCAAAAAAACGAACTGTCTGTTCACAAAATAGAAGGCGGTCCTTTGTGCAGGCTTTTAAACAATTCTAGCAAGTGGCTCTGAGTACAAAAACTTGGAGAAAGAAAATGGAAAGTGGCTCTATACAGGAACAATTGAAAGTAACATTTCAACACTCCCCCTTACTTTCAACTACTGGGTTATCAGTCATACCCAGGCATTTTCTCAAAAATTCAAAACTCTTCTGCCCCAATGGCTTGGTCAGAATCTCTGCAAACTGCTCCTGAGTTCTGTAGTGTTCCAAAACAATTTCTCCATCGTTTACCAATTCCCTGATGTAATGAAACTTTGTGTCAATGTGTTTCGTTCTCTTGTGAAACACACAATTCTTAGATAATGCAATAACTGAGCTATTATCACAAAAAATCACTGTTCCTTTTGCTTGCTCTTGGCACAAACTTCTCAACATCCTCCTCATCCAAATTTCTTAACACGCTGCTGCTGTAGCTACCACATATTCTGCTTCTGCTATAGACAACGCTACAATAAGCTACTTTTTAAAAGCCCATGAAATGGCTCCTGAACCCATGTGAAAAATTTAACCAGATGTGCTTTTCTAGTCATCAACACTTCCAGCCCAATCACTATTAGTGTATCCAATTAAATCTGAACATTCTGAAGCAGTATATAAAATACCATACGTTTTGGTTCCTTTAACATACCTTAGAATCCTCTTTTCTACCTGCCAATGTGCTTCCTTTGGCTTCTCCATGAATCTGGAAATCAAAATAACATCATGCATTATATCGGGCCTAGTTGCAGTCAAATACATGAGGCTACCAACTATGCTCTTATACAAACTAGGATCAAAATCCTTGCTGCTGTCCTCTTTGCTGAGTTTTAATCCTATCACTGTGGGAGTGATTGCTGCTTTGCTCACCTGCATATTAAATCTTTCCAGCACTTCATTAACATATTTTTCCTGTGAGATAAAAATCCAATTTTCATCTTGTTCTACTTCTATTCCTAAGAAGTATCTCAACAAACCCATGTCAGTCATTTCAAATTCTTCTTTCATGATTGTTTTAAAATTTTTAATAAGGTAATCATCATTACCTGTAAAAATAACATCATCAACATATAACACAACAATTAGCATTTTGCCATCCTTTTCTTTGATGTAGAGGGTGAGTTCTCCCTCACACTTTTCAAATCCTTTTTCTAGTAGATAGGAATCTATCCTACTGTACCACGCTCTTGGTGCTTGCTTTAGCCCATAAAGAGCTTTCTTCAACTTGCACACTTTATGCTCTTGGCCTTTCTTTTCGTAGCCTAGAGGTTGTTCAATGTAAACCTCTTCCATTAACACTCCATTTGGGAATGCTGACTTCACATCCATTTGGTAAACTTTCCACTTGTTTTTTGCTGCTATGGACAACACTGCTCTCACGGTTTCCATTCTAGCAACCACTGCGAAAGTTTTCTCATAGTCTATCCCATGCTTCTGCTTATAACCTTTGACAACAAGTCTGGCCTTGTGTCTTTCTATTTTGCCTTTAGCGTTACTCTTGGTCTTGTAGACCCATTTAACTCCAATGACATCTTTACCTTTTGAGAGTTCAACCAAATCCCATGTCTTGTTTCTTTCTATGGCATTAATCTCTTCATCCATAGCTTCTATCCATTTCCTATCTTTAATAGCCTCCTAAAAATGAATAGGGTCATCAACATGACAATATCAAGCAAACAAAGAATTCATACCTTCATTCGTTGCCTCTTGTTCATAAATGTCATTCAAATTTCTGAACTTCTTACCTCTTTCATTAGGTGTACAAATGCTTGAAGAAGCACTTGAATTTCCTCCTTGTGTTGTGCTTGGAGAAGAACTTTCATTTCTCGTCAAGGGTGTCTCTTGCTGCCCTTGTGTTGGTGCTGCTGTTTGGGGATGTATTTCAGCCAACTCACCATCATTTTCATCATGAGATAAACAGTGTTTAACATTCACTATTTTCTCTATGCTTCCATCCCTAAGCTTCCTCTTCAATGAACTGAACATCTCTGCTCACAATAAACTTCTTGGTGGATGGGTTGTACAACCTGTAAGCTTTGGATTCCTCACTATATCCAATGAAAATACATTTCTCCCCCTTGTTGTCCAACTTCTTCCTTAGGTAATTTGGAATGTGTGCATAAGCCACACATCCAAAAACTTTCATGTGTGTGACACCTTGCTTTGTGCCACTCCATGCCTCTTCCGGAACTTTGTTCATGACTGCTTTTGTTGGGCACCTATTCAGAATGTATGCTGCACAATGTACAGCTTCAGCCCAATAATCATTAGGAAAATGCTTTGCCTTTAACATACTCCTTACCATGTCCATTATTGTTCTATTCTTCCTTTCAGAAACTCCATTTTTCTGCGGAGTATATCTAGTTGTAAACTGCTTATGAATCCCATTTTATCTACAAAAACGTAGAAAATATTTAGAGATATACTCACCTCCTCTATCAGTCCTTAGGACTTTGATATGCAGCCCACTTTGGTTCTCAACAAGTGCTTTGAAATTGCAGAATCTTTCAAACACTTCACTTTTGTTTTTCATAAAGTAAACCCAAGTTTTTCTAGTAAAATCATCAATAAATGTTAACATATAATGGCTACTAGCAAGTGATGGAGTTTACACCGGTCCACATAAATATGAGTGGACAATCTCTAAGGGTGCTTTTGCCCTTATGCTTTTCCCGGAAGGAAAACTTTCTCTGTGTTGTTTCCCCAAGATACAACCTTCACAAAGGCTGTTTGGTTTCTCAATCAATGGAAAACCTCTTACCATTCCTTTTCTGTTCAGCAAATTAAGACCTCCAAAGTTGAGATGTCCAAAGCTCAACTGCCACAACCAATTGTCATCTTTTGGTTTGCTTTGGAAAGCCTCTTGTGTCACTGCTGCTACTTCTTCTTCATTTTTCAAATCTGCTTTCATCCTGAGAGGGAACATCCTGTTCCTTATCATCTTCACTTCAACAATACATTGTTTGCTGGGTGGTTTATCCATGATGGTGCAAACATCATCCTCAAAGAAAACATTGTACCCCTTTTGAACAAGCTTTCCAATACTTAAGAGGTTACATTTCATTCCTGGAACATAATAGACATCTGCTATGAATTTCTTTTCACCTTTCCTTGTTAAAACATTTACAACTCCTTTTCCCATAACAAAAACTTTACTATCAGTCCCTAGTGTGACTTGTGACTTCACACTCTCATCTAACATAGAAAACATGGCTATGTTTCCTATCATATGGTTACTACAATCGGAGTCTAGAAACCATAAATCTTCACTCTTTTCTTCAGCCATATTACAAGCTAAAAATAATTTATCTTGGCTGATATTTTCTCTAGTAAAATTTGCATTTGTTCTATTACCCATATCATGCTGCTTATTTCTACATTCATTTTCATAATGTCCATATTTTTTACAATAGTGACATTGGACATTGTATTTATCATACCTTTGTCCTTAAGCATGTTGCTGACCACTCTGCTGGCTGCTGCCTTGGCTTTGATGCTGATTTGGATTGCTACCTCTTCCTTGAGCATTTGCTGGACTGTTTCTTCCACCTCTATTTTGGCTTCTGCCTCTTCCTCTCTTGTTTCCTCTGCCTTGTCCTCTTCCTCTTCCAAAGGACATCTGGGTCTTAAAGGCATGCTCTAGAGATGAGTTTTCATTTCTACCCAATCTCTGCTCATGTGTCATCAGTGATGCATGTAGCTCATCAACTGAAAAGTTTGTGAGATCCTTGGTCTCTTCTATGGTGGTGAAAATCACATCAAACCTTGAGGGTAGACTCCTCAATAGTTTTTCCACAATCCTCCTTTCTTCAAGAGTCTCTCCATGAGACCTTATCTGTGTGACCATTCCAATCACATGTGTGAAGAATGAGTCAATGTTATCTGACTCCTTCATGCAGAGAGTCTCAAAGTCTCTCCTCAGCAACTGTAGTTTTGCTGTCTTCAATTTCTCCATGCCTTGATAGGTTGTCTTGAGATTTTTCCATGTTTCTTTGGATCTCTTAGCTGCTGCTATCCTTGGAAACACACTCTCATGCACTGCTTGATACAAAAAGTAGAGGGCTATAGAATCCTTCTTCTTATTGCTCTTTAGCAGTTCCTTCTCTACCTGAGTTAAGTCATCAAATTCATTTTCATTTGCTGGCTCTTCAAAGCCATCCTCAACAAGTTCCCATAAGTCTTGGGAAGCAAAAAGGGCTCTCATAGTTATTGCCCAGTAGTCATAGTTTTCCCATTAAATTATGGGAGCTGAGTATTACCAATACCCATGCTAGTGCTGGCTCCAACCATTCTTGCACTCTTAACTATGCTTCAAAATAATTGACTGTGTTTTTAAAACAACTGACTGTCTTCAACAGTAACACAAAAAAAAATGACTTGAGAAATACCTTTGGATTCTTCTTGACTGAGTCTTCACTCTGCTGGAGAAGCTGCTGCAACAAAGAACTCTTTCCTTCAGCTTCTTTGACACCTTCAAAGAGCCTGGACTAACTCTGATACCATGTTAGAATTTCTGAGAATTCCAGAATAGATAATAGAGAGAATAATACTCTTCTCTTTAACACAGAGAATAAAAAAATTTCTTCACTGGAGACAGAGTTTTGCACTTGAAAAAACTATTTTATTAACTTCAAAAAAAAATTGTTACAAAATATCTTCTAACTGAGGGAATACAAAATGCCGGACTGCTTCTAAACACAGTGCCAAACAGACTTCACTGTCTCTCAAAAAAAAATACCCTCTCTTTGTCTAAAAACAAAAACACTGTCTCTGTTTTACAACACTGCTGTGTTTTTCTCTTTTTCGCACTCTGCTGTGCTTTCAAAATAAAACTTAACATTACAATGCCTCATGGGCATTTTCACATTTATATGCCACGCATATAATATAAAGACATTACAAACTATATATATGAAAAAATCTATTTTAAAACTTAAAACAAATCTATTTAAAAAGGTTGTCGAGGGCCCACGCTTTACATTATACAAATGTTTTAATATATGTTTAAAACATATATAAAATATATAACCGTCGTGCATATAAAACATATTAAAAAAAAACATTACAAACCTTTGTAAAACTTCAACCTCCGTCGCGTGATAACCTCCGGACTTCAAAGTCGATTCAAACAAAACACAATGGGCGATTTCGCGTCACAAAATGATATGACATCACCCACGGTTTTGGACGCACGATGAAATATAGAATCGAGTCCATATTTCCATATCGCGTCTGCCAGAAGGTCGCTGACGTAAGCGGAGAATGTAACACGAAAAACTCTTATCAATTCCGCTGAATAAAATGCATCGGGTCTGGTTTAAAACAATGCAAACAGGCCATTCGAAAATCTCCGATGCTAATTGAGGAACAGACGCGATGAACCAAAATTTAACTGCGGCCTATAATATGCATCGGGTCCGCCATTTGCATATTATAATCGGGCCATAACTTTAAAGGACTTCTGATGCGATGAACGCATCGGGGCATACCATCGGAACAATATAAAATAGACGGTGGTTCAAATGAAACATTCCAATTGTGATGAACGCATTGGAACTCGCCACATCAACAAGACACTTGTGCTGTGTGGGGACCAATGGTCTTTACTTCAAAAAAAAATAAAAAATGCTCACATTGTTTAAAAACAAAAAAACAAAATGCTCTGTTTCTATTTAACACTCTGTTTTGAAATACAGAGCACTGTAGTCAAAAAACGAACTGTTTGTTCACAAAATAGAAGACGGTCCTTTGTGCAGGCTTTTAAACAGTTTTAGCAAGCAGCTCTGACTACAAAAACTTAGAGAAAGAAAATGGAAAGCGACTCTCCATAGGAACATTTGAAAGTAACATTTCAACAATTATGATAGTGATTTTTTTGGCTAATTTTTTAATATGTAAAAAAATTATAATTGAATTTACAAAAATTTATGGATTAAATTTGTGATTTCAACTTATTTTACAACATTTTGAACAATTTTAACTTTGAAATAACACGACGACAATTAGACTACAACGAAAAATGACCTAACGAATAATTAATTTACAGTAAATGCACGGCCCGGCGCAGACGACTAACATTTTAATCCCGAGTAGTTTGTAGTGCTATTTTTCTTGCAATTTTTTGAAAGCTTTTAGGTAGAATTTTGTGGTCAAAAATTCATTGAAAACAAAAGTTTAATGGGTAGGTTGTATAATATGAAAGTGTTCTAAAAGTCTTTTAGGGTGTTGAATCCATATAGAGTCAAAAAACCAGTTTAAATAACATAAATCAAGATTTTACCTCAAATTTTTCACAAACACATGAAACTTCAAAAAATCTTACTAACAACAACTTCTTTTCACCCTAATTACCCATAAACAATTGTATACTTTCAGTCCTGACCTCCAACCAAAACATTGCAACGTGATAAATTTTCGATGCAGAGAAACTGCATACAGAATTTAGAACGTTATGAAGTAATGAACAACTTGCCAAGTTTCTCAAAAGCAGAAAAGCTACAAGAATTTATTTTCTAAACACTGCACCAGTTACCCTCGAAGGAGAGCATAGGATGGAAAGATTAATTGCAAGAATTCATGCAGAATATTAGATGTACTGCTGCTCACGGGCCTTTATTGGAATATTTCAGTAGATCTGTTTATTGTTTTACAAAAACTTCAAAATGAACAAAATGCCATCTACAAACACTTTCGAAACATGCTTATGAATGGCGTTTAGTTGATGAAAAAGTGTGAGAAAACCAACCATTTGAATATTTTTCAGAACCTTAGATACGCCTTTCAATTCCATCAGCTGGAGAAAGAGATCTGTGAGTGCCTGTCAACATGTTCCTTGAGGTGAAAAATCTCGTAACATAGCTGAAAAGTTTTCGCCACTCTTACGAATTGCAGCCAACGGATGAGAGCAATTAGAAGAATGAAACAATCTTCAAACACGTGTTGAAGCTCGCCAAAGATCCCCGTGAGAATGCCATGATGCTTCAACAAATGGGTGCAGATGATATGCTTGATGGAGATTTGATGACGCTCTTTGCACATATGATGGGTTAGTGAAGCATGATTTTGAAGTGGGGCTACAAAACAAATAGAGAGTGGGGTGATGGCAAAACAACTATGGTGTTGGCCTTATGCAGCAGTCAATTATATTTGAAATCCGATAAGCCCTTCTGTGTGATAATCCGATATTGGCTCCCCATTTGAAATCATGTTCTTGGCACTCTCCTAAGTGGGCCGAACTTCACAATGCAAATAGCTTCGGATCACTTTTAAAGCAACTGGCGGATTTCTACATTTTGGTAGCCCCTGTGACTTTGATCGCTTTTAGAGAAATTGGCAGATTTTTACATTTTACTTGACCCTGTGATTCACACATCAAGAAGTTTACAATCCAGCCTTAGAAACAAAAAACTACAGAAAAAACCTCACCAAAAACTCTCATCAAACATAATTGAATCTCAAGACAAGTGTTGATGATGAGACTCCATTATGAAACTATACTGTAACTTGTTTAGGCTCAACTGAGACTTCCAAAATCCTCATAAGGTCATTCTACTATTAAACAAATATTTCCTCCATCCAATATTAAAATTAACCATACCTCAACACATCTAAACCTTCAAACCAGAAATACCTGCATGAAGCGTCATCAAAAGCTCCATCAAACATAACATCTGCACCCATTTAGCGAAGCATCATCACATTCTGACGGGGAGCTTTGGTGATTTTGAACACGCGTTTTAAAACAGTTTCACTCTTCCGGCGCTGACGCATTGGCTCCAAACTGTAAAAATGGCTAAAACTCTTTACCTCTGTTACGAGATTCTTCATCACAAGCAACACGTTGGCAGGCATCTAATACCTGGAGGAAGTTAGCGATTTTCTCCAGCTGGTCGATTTGAGAGGCATATCAGAGATTATGAAAAATACTCAGACGGTTGGTTTTCTCACATGTCTTCACCAATTCAACGCCTTTCATCGGAATTCTCAGTAAATGCTTGCAGATGGGATATTGCTCATTTCTGGGTCTTTTTGTAACATCAACATATAGATCTAATCTACTGCATGAGTTCTTTGCAATTCATGCTATCCATCCCGTGTTCTCCTTCAATGGCCGGTGGCGCAACCTGTTAAAACACAGATTTTCTGGTTTTTTTCATGTCGTTCTTGTTTGTTTTTATAGGAAAGCCGTAGTATAATTTTGTTTTTTTTTACTTAATTGGGCGGTAGTATCCGGTGGAAAAGGTGAGTGCACTTTGGGGGCGCTGCCCATTCAACGCGGTTTTACGCGGTTTTATTATTCTATACGTATCTTTGGTTACTAAGCACCTTCCACTAACTTACTCGTCAGCAAGTGGAACAAATCGATTTGTTTTTAGTGAAGATATTTTTATGTTTTTTTTGAATTTTTTTAGTTTAATTTTTTAATTTATTAAAATTAAATTTGATGAGTAATTTTTGCAAACTTTTTTCAAAATGTTGAAGTTTATAGTGAAAAAAAACTAGTTTAAATAACATATTATCAAATTTCAAGACGTTAGAATTCATATATATTTAAAAAAAACTAGTTTAAATAATATAATACCAGATTTCATCTCAAAATTTCCTACAAAATTTAAACACCTAAATATCCACGAAAAAAAAATTCGCTAAAAACAACATTGTGATAAAATACTTAATATTTTGTCATTTTAATTTGTGTCTATTATTATGTGTAAGGCGGAATATATAATACCAGATTTCATCTCAAAATTTCCTACAAAATTTAAACACCTAAATATCCACGAAAACTTCCCGGATACCGCTTATCGTCGCCGGCGAACTGGTTAGGAAGGGGATCCAATCCGGCTTCCGGAAACCTCTCCCGGCCTTGGGAAAACTTGTCACCAGTGAGGGAGTGTACTTCTCTGTCCACGCACCACGCGGAGCTCATACATATCAGAAACTGCCCGGAAACCGCTTATCGTCGCCGGCGAAACTGGTTAGGAAGGGGCTCCAATCCGGCTTCCGGAAGCCTTTCCCGGCTTTGGGAAAACTTAGTAAGGGAGTGGTCCCCATACCGGCTTCCCTGCAATTCCGCGTCAATCGCTTTTCAATCACAACGCGTTTAATCTTTAGCCGACCAGCGAGCACAACACGCTTCCATTCCTTCCTTCCCGGATATGGAATAGCAATTTGAATACCACTTCAGCGTTGGGACAGATCGACATCCGACAGAAGTTTATCGCTCAGTAAAGATTCAGACGAGCGAGCTCCATAGAATGTTTTTCTATTTTGTAAACGTGTTTGACAGCTCATAAAAACTCTGAAAAGTCAAAATTGCCATGTGAAAAAAAAACCAGTAAATTTGATGTCCAATCATTTAAATTAGTTAGTCCCAATTTTTAATGGCTGCAGAGGAGGCCCAGATTGGGGTTGGTATGTTCGAAGTTGTTTCCGCAAGTACATTGCTTGATAGTAATGTTTGGCATTTTTCTTAACCCACTTAAAGGAATGGTTTATAGTGGACCAGTGGTCGCTATCTCAAATCTGATTCTCAGATTTTGTTGATGATTTGCATTCCCAGATTTTGTTGATTTTCTTTTTATTTGGTATCAAAAAATGTTAGGGAACCTGTAACAAATTAAGTTATTGTTCATCCTAATTCCATTAGTAAATCTATTTCTCTTCCGTGGTTCTTCACTGTTTTGTTTGTTAGGTAGGTTAGCAAAATCTCATAGTTTGAAAAATACAGATGGTAATGTTAATATTCTCTAACATACTGCTATTCAAAAACTTAGGTTTCTGCGAAATTTAAAAGTGAAAAATTTGGATACATTACAATTTGAACCGATAATCTTCTTTCCTCTAACTGCAACAGGTAACCAAATAGGAAAAGGCATTCATTGCAGTTTTGGTCAAAGTAGGCTGACCGGAAAGTGCCATTTTAAATAACCTACCATTGATGGTGGACTTAGCCCCTTTCATAGCGATCGCACATAATTTTGCATATAATAAGAAAATGGTTTGACACTCGGTAATATGGCTAAACCGTAAAATGCAAGGTGTGAAAAACGAGTCACTAGCGTCAAATTTTCAACTAAATTTGAAATAAATTCCTTGGTCAAGCACCTTTCGGTCATGAATTTAATTCATGACTCACTTTTCCATCCGAACCGCAGAATTTTGCTCTGGATCCTTGCACTGGCTGCGGTGGATCGTTTCTGCTAACTGTTCTTAGCACATTTTGGATATGAATTGTTGCATTTAACCTTTAATACAAAGGCTAGACAGAAACTGCTAATCTGTGAAGTTATTCTGGTTTGCTGGGGCTCCCATTCGTGTATTTAGTTCTATGACGGACAATTTTTCTTTGATGAACAACTAGGTGGATACCTTGATAGATGTATCCATTGAGCTGATGCCATTGTGCCGAAAGTCTGTGTTCTATGCCGAACAATTTTTCTTTGATGAACAACTAGGTGGATATTTTGAAAGATGTATCTATTGAGTTGATGTCATTGTTTCAAAAGTATCTCTGAAAAAAATCATCCAGGTTGGAGTCGAGAAGATTGGTATCATAGATGAATGTCTTTTGGATTAATCACATCATTAAGATAAATGTCTTTCGGATTAATCATATTATTAGGATTTGATTGACGTTTAAACCCACTAATATTGTTCATCGTGAGAACAAGGTTAACAATATTAATTTAATAATATATCTGTTATTAGTTTAACAATATCCTTGTTATCTAGTTTCGATGCTAGGGCATCCTCTACCTTTTTGAGCTCCTTTGTCCACTTCTATTCTGGGCAAATATTCAAGTGCTTAGTATGCTTTTAATTTGTTCACTGTTACACTGAAGGCCATGCTCATGCTTGCTTGGGGAAGGAACTGACATTAGAAGAATTTTGAGGTCTAAAATGAGTTTTTTAAAAAAAATGTACAATCAAAATTCACTTTATGATAACCAATCACATTTTTAGAGATGACATCATCCCCAATGGTTCAAGTGGCATTGTTTGAGTTAAAGGTACTTATTTGTCACATTTTCAATGGTGAATAAAAACATATGGTTAACCATAGTAGTGTTCTAAGTACTTTTAAAATCATAAAGTATTAATAATAAATGTTATTTCACATTTTTTGAATAAAATATTATTTTGTCATTTCATATTTTTTTGAAAGAAACAATGCATATCCTTACATAATCTTCATGTCTTTACACATTTTTCAATAAATATTATATTTGTATATTTTCATATATTTATTTTAAAATTATATATTCATCTCATTTTATTTAATATTATAATTTCAAATTAATTATAAGTTAATATTTATACATATATATTATACATATGAAATCAGAATAAATAAAAGTATAACCTTATAATTTTAGGATAAATCAAATCTATGAATAATATTATTATAATATTAATAAGAATACAAACATTTTAAAATTAAAGAAAAAAATTATTAATTTTGTATGATGAAAAAAATATATATTAGTTTTGTATGTTAAAAAAGGTATATTAGGTTCAACATAGTTTGGGACAAAAAAAACTAAAATTTCAATGTTTTTAAATCTTATATTATACTTATAAGTATAAATTAAATCTATTTCAATAATTTTTCTTTTGATTTTAAATACAACTCAATTAATTTAATTATCATTATATTAATATTATATATTATTATATATAATATTATGAAAAATAATCTAAATGTTATAGAATATATATTATATTCATTTTTATATTATTTATTATTTTTCCTTGTGTTATAAATCAAATCAATTCAATATGTAATATAAAAAGTACATAAAATAATATATTACATTTATTATATTACATTATTTGTTTTTTATATAGTATATTAATTACATGTTATTATATAATTTAAGTAATATAAATTTTAATTAATAGTATATTATACAATTAAGAATTTATAAATTTATATTTATAATTTATTTTAAGTACAAAGGACAAATGCATTAGTTGTTAAATGATAATGATATTTTTTTGAAAAGTTCATTCTTATTTATAATCATATCAATACAATTTTTTATTAATTTTATTTTGGTACAACTTTTCAATTGAATTTAACTATGGTTACCTCGATTGTGGTTAAAGTAAAATGCAAATTCATAAATATTATTTTATTTTATTGGTTTAGATATTATTCTATTATTTCCTTAGGAGGCCCATTATAGACCTCAAAATTCCCCTAATGTAAAGATATCATTATCCTGCTAGCTTGATATTTCATTAACTCTTATTTGTTGCTTTGCTTCAAATTTTATGGGTTGTTCCAGTTATTAGTGAGCTTCTAAGAGTTTTGGGATTCCTTCCAACTGTAAACTGAGTTGAAGGAAACAAATTGTAAACATTGTTGCACATCATTTCAATAGAAAGTTTTCGAGCAAATTGTTTTGGACTTCAGTGCATAGGTTGTTTTTAAGTACATAAATTATCGACTGGTTAAAGATATATAATTACTCCTGATGGGATAAGAGGAACGCAGAGGATAATTCAATCACATATAGAGAAGGCATAACAAAGATAAAACTACACACAACAAATGGAGAAAAAAATCGCAACTTTACATTATAGGAGAGGCCTTGCCTTGGCTTGGATTGATCACGTAGAGGCAAAAACAAATTTATAGATGAAGAAGGAAGATCTAGAATTTTCTACATATGATTCAAATGACTGCACAGTGATCAATGGGTGGTGGAGTTTGGTTGGTGTCGGTCGGCTGTCGGCGAGGTTGGTGAGAAGTCGGCACCGACATATTTGAGTTTGGATTCATATTTAAAATTATCCCACTTGAAGTCGAATGAAGTATATTGAATCAAGTCACACTGAGTCCTACCCTGCCTCTATATAGCTCATGTTTATTTCTTGGTAAAATCTTCATGAGCATATCAGCAGGGTTCTCGTATGTATAGATATTTTCCAAGGATACTTGTCCTTCTTCCAACACATTTCGGATCCAATGGTACCTTAAGTGAATGTGCTGGGTTTTTTAGCAAAATGTTGGGTTTTTCGCTAAGTGAATGACACTCTAACTATCACAATATAACACATACTTGTCCTGTTTTATTCCTATCTCTCCTAGGAATCGTTGCATCCACAAAATCTCTTTACAAGACTCCTGTTGCAACTATGTACTCTGTATTTGTTGTAGAGAGAGCTACTATTCTTTGTAGCCTTGACACCTAAGATACCGCTGCACTTACAAATATGTACAAATAACCTGTAGTGGACTTCTTGGTGTCGATATCTCCAGCCATATTTGCATTTGTAATTCCTTCAATCACAGTCTCATTATGACCAAAACATAAACAATAATTACTAGTACCCTTAAGACAACTCAAAATCCATTTCATTGCTTGCCAATGTTGTTTTCCTAGATTGGCAAGGAACCTGCTCACTACTCCCACTGAATATGCAATGTTTGGTCGTGTGCATACAATTGCATACATAAAGCCGACAACTACGAAAGCATAAGAAATCTTGCTAATTTCTTCCTTCTCCTTGTCATCATTAGGACATAACTTAGTACTCAACTTGAAACGGGTTGCAAGGGGTGTACCAATTGGCTTGACATCCTTCATATTAAACCTATCAAGCACCTTCTTAATATATTTTTCTTATGACAACCATAACCTTTTTTTCCCCTATCACGCATGATCCTCATGCCCAATATCTGTTGTGTTGGACCCAAATACTTCATTGCAAATTTTCTTCCCAAATCTTTCTTCAACCTATTGATCATATTCTTATCATTCCCAACAATGAACATGTCTGTAATATCTTTTAGCTAGTTGGAATATTAAATTTTTCCTTTGTTCATAACTTAAATGAATAAGTGGGTAGAGAGCCCCTTAAATCTCTTTAGTAGGAATAAAATCACTTCTTGTGTGAAAGTGGATCAATGTAACTAGTTGAAATAATGCAGCCCTTGGTGTGAATGCGGTCAATGCATGTGGATGGGGTCAAGGTTGACCAAATCAACAGCGCTGTCATAGAGGGAGTGGAGAGAGTGGAGGACAATGCAGTTATGATGGAGAAGTGTATGCATGAGAGTAACATCTTTAATGAGTGGGACCTAAGGTGATGAAGCTCACAAAGCATATAAGGAAGAGGATGGCAGCCATAGAAGGCATTCTAAATATTTTTTATGTCTTGGTATTTTAAGACTTTCTATACGCTTCAGCTATTTAGTAGAGTTTGTTGTGCTGTTTAGCACAAGGGTGTTTCTAGGAATAAATCCCACCCTCATCCTCGGGGGACTTCGAGTGCCTACTCAAGAGAGGTTTACTGAGATTCATTTCCACCATCTGAAATCATGCCAAGCATCAACCATCATCCACAGTGTAGTCTCCTTCAGAAACTACGTTATTTTGCAGGGCAGTGCAGTGGAGGGTTGAAAAACCCAGTTTGTAATCTAGCTTCCTAGTGAGGGGAGCAACCCTTCATCTGAAAAGCTAGAAGGGAGAAGTTTCAACCATTTTCTTGTCATATCAGCCATCTCCTAGCAATGATTTAGTGGTAGAGCGTAATTCAGCCCTAGGGATTCATTTTTCATAGTGTGTATTTCCAGACACACTTTCTAGGTTGTCTTGGAATTGTGTTTGGGAGCTTAGATCTACGATCCCGACACTTTTTGAGCATTATATCAACATATATTTATATTTCTATTTTCCAGCAGCAGTTACACTCACTGGGACTGCGCTATCATGGTCCTCCGACATTTTGAGTTGCAGCAACATTTCATGTTTGGGTGTATTCACTACAAGGAAAAGACCCTCTAGTGGAGGTTATAAAAGGGGTTTTTAATGTTATAAAATTGGCCAAAATTGTCAAAACAACATTTACTACAACATTCGTTTCTGGTCACGGAGGTTTTGACAGAGCTCCTAACAGAATTTCAATACAACTAAAAAAACCTAGGCGATCGGAGGTGATTACATATGTTTTCTCATTGGTGCACTACTCAGGTGTCAACGCACCAGTGTGTTTTAGAGTGAATGCATTGATATTGCAAACCTACCAAGCACCGAGACGAAAAAAAAAATATAGGATGCCTCTAGTGGAGGTTATAAAAGGGGTTTTTAATGTTACAAAATTGGCCAAAATTGTCAAAAAAACATTTGCTACAACATTCGTTTGTGGTCACGGAGGTTTTGACAGAGCTCCTAACAGAATTTCAATACAACTAAAAAAACCTGGGCGGTCGGAGGTGATTATAGATGTTTTCTCATTGGTGCACTACTCAGGTGTCAACGCACCAGTGTGTTTTAGAGTGAATGCACTGATATTGCAAACCTACCAAGCACCGAGACGAAAAAAAAAATATAGGATGCCTCGGGGCATTTAGAATCGTCTTGATGCGTGTCAGCCACATAGTCGCCCTGGGACAGTTTAAGGTTCATGGATCGGGCTGTGAAGGTCTAACACCACACCGGGCACACTCTAGCTGATACAACACACTGAACCATTCTAATTGGTATTGGGATTTCTCTGGTGCCCATAGGTCGAATCAACGCACCGGTGTAGAGTATTATACAAACGCACTGGCACGCATTATCACCCAAACACACCAATTGTTCTAATTGGTATTGGTATTGGTATTTTTGCAGTGCCCATAGGTTGTAGAAACGCACCGGTGCATAGTATCTCAAAAACACACTGAGAGTTATAATTGGTATTGGTATTGGTATTTGTGTGGTGCCTATAGGTCGTAGAAATGCACCGGTGCGCAGTATCTCACAAACGTACCGAGAGTTATAATTGGTATTAGTATTGGTATTTGTGCGGTGCCCATAGGTCGTAGGAACATTGACTTGTGACAGTGCAATTATTGTGATTTTTTAAAATTCATTATTCATCAAAAGTTGACACATATCTTATAACAATATTCATATCAATTAAATTTTTATTAGTGCATTTGTTATATCATATCATCATATTTCACATCTCTTCATTATAATATTTAATCATCCATATATTTAATCAGTGGTGTTACATTTCACAGCGACAATGGAGAACGCAATAAAATAAATTAAAACGTATATATATATATATATATATATATATATATATATATATATATATATATATAAAAGACACTCTTTGTCATACAAAATGGGACAATTATTGGTATCACTTTGTTTTTCAATTGGGACACTATGTTTATTACATTAAACAAAATGTCTGATTTCAAAGACAAATATTTCAAAAAATACAACGCCTTGCTTTGATATCCAAAACATAATGATCATCATTCTACGCTTGAACTGCTGTTAGTGCTCGAGCTACTTCCCTGAATTGGGTTTATTTTGAGGAATGTTTTGTTCACAGCATTGATTGTTTTCTTCTTCTTCACCTTCCATCTACAAACATAAAAATAAACTTTAATGAGTGTATATACTTTGGTGAGAATAATGAAAATTGAAATATTAAATAATATACATCAATGCAAATCGAAAATAAATGACGTACCATAGCAACAATTGACTCATGAACATTACACATTCTTTCAAAACCAAATCTCATGCCATCTGTCAACATTTCATTTGTTGGCGCAATTCCATACTTTGTTTCCTACAAGTTTTATACCCCATAAAAAATCATATATTTAATATAAAAGGTTTTTTGTTCTATTAATTATAGATGGAGCTAAGTAAAACAAGATTGATAGATGCTTATAAATTCCACAATTTTTTTTTGATATGCCAACATATACTCACAACCCATATTTAACCCAATGTCAATCAATTCGTCTGATGGTTCTTATTTGTATGTTAGCACCTATTTAAATACATTCAATGATGATTGTTGTAAAAACACTTAAAATATACAAAAATGAAATCTAGTTAAGTTGTTATAAGGAAGTAACAATTACTCACAAACTTCGATATCAACCATTTTCTTCCTTATCGTCCCGTTTTATGTGCTGAATGGGTTCCATTTTCTTTTCTTTTCTGCAAGAAAATACTTAAAAATTAATATTTAATGTTAAATTGTTTATTTATTGTTCCCAATTGTAAAATTCAATGATTACATATTACATTTGAAGCACGTTGTTGTTGAGATGGATCCTCGTGCGATGCAATTATGTCTATTTCTTTTATCATCTCCTTGTACATCTTTTTGGACATTCCTACTGACATATTTCTGATATGAGCTCATTCATCCTTTGAGATTTTCATAATCTTCTTGAAAATGTAACATGCCAATAAACTATTTAATTTTTATATTCATATATGAAGAGTAAATATAACAAAAGTGATATTTATAAATGATTTCTTTTTAGTCATATATATATATATATATATATATATATATATATATATATATAAACATTTAAATGAATATTACTCTTTCATTCCTTTTTTTGGTACATTTTTGCTACTAAAAGTCTGACATGTCTCATTGACCAATTCTTTGGAAACTCATCCTGTAGTTTAGATAAAATTTGGTTCCTGGAATCATTGGATTGATTTCTGTATTGTAAGTAGAAAGAACGTCTATACATTCGTTCCACTAGATCCTTCAAAGTTTCGTAAAAGTTTTCCCCCTTTCGTTAACCTCCAACAACACTCCAGATGAGATAAGGAGCAATTCATTTTCATTTGCATATTCTATTTTTTTTCTTTTCTTAGAACAACATTCTTTTTCTGAGTTGTTGGTCCCTATAGAACATTAAACATATGTGAATTCATAGATTTTTTGAAACATGTTATCTAACAATTTTAAGTATATTATTAATGAAAATTTAAAAAAGAAACTCATATTGGATCAATAGTAATTTTTCATTCACCTGATTTATCCTTTTGCAATTTTTCCATCAAGCTTCTACGCTCTTCTGGTCCTAGAGCAGAAATAATCTTATCGAGCTACGTCATTTTGTGGCTCTGCATGATACATATCAAACAATACATATTAGTTAAATTTACATATAGTTCAAAAATAATAATTTTTGTAAAGAATTATAAAGAACTTGTCTTTTTTGATTTTTTTGATGTGTTCTCAGTATTGTTGTTACTTGATATTTTGTCATCCATGTCTTTATGAATATGAAACATGTACCATACCATTCATTAATATATTTTATAAATAAATCATGAAATTTTCAGGTAAAAAAAATAAATATCAAGAAACCAGTGCACCTTTAATTAGGTACGCATCGACGTTGGTGCAGACTGTTCTTATAAATGCACCTCCAAAACAGTAGAAACACCATGTCTTGCTCTATATCAACAAGGAGCACCGGTGCATTATATGTTAACTAGCACACCGATTAACGGAGGACGCAGTGCGACATATTATTCAAATGCACTGTGCAAATAGGGGACCACCATGCGGTGCTCTCTGTCAACAAGGAGACCTGGTGTGTTAAATTTTAAGCAGTGCACCGATTAACACAAACATCAAATAAATATTTTTTTTTTGTCAAATAGTAGGTGCGCGGTGCGCTATAATGAAATAGCACACCAGTGCCCTATTTTACATGTGGCGCACGGATTTAAAAAAAATATGTTTTTTTAAATTTTTTTATGAAATAGTACGTGCATGGTGCCCTGTGGTAAAAAAGCGCACTGGTGCGCTCATTTACACAGGGCACACCGATTAAAAAAATTCTGTTTTTTTTAAATTTATGCAAGGGCTGACATGGATTGGGATCCGACTATGCAAGTCGTCTCGTGGGTTAGATGTCATAGGCCTATATATATAGCAATACAAACCCTATAAATATAAAATGAAAAGCCCTAATTCTGAAATCACAAAAACAAGAAGAAGCAAGTGCGGAAACAAAAAGAATCAAGGATTTAGGTTAAAATGGATTTCTTTTGTTTTTTTTTTCTTTTTTGAAAATGAACAGTAAATGTAAAAAAAAAAAAAATAATCACCAGATCGTTTGAAATTCTATGCTACAGGGTTTGAATCACCAGAGGTTTGGAATTCTGATTGTCTGAATAGTTTTGTTCGAAAGTATTTCGCTGCTCCACAATGCTCTCGTGCTCTCTTGCTCCAGGTATGTCTCGTGAAAATCTATGGCGGAATTTTTTTTCAAAAATAGTGAAATAATGAAAACTATTTACTATTTAAAGAATTGTTTTATGAAATTAGATTTTTGAAAATATTTTGTCACCCATTTTGCAATTTACCGTTTTTTTTTTACTTTAAAAAAAAAAGTTGCGCTTTTCTTATTTGTGGTTATTCGGCACTGGTTTGTCAATTAATAACACCGCATCGGTGCGTCAGTTAATAACACGGCAGCGGTGCACAGTAACTAAAACACACCGGTGCAGTTATCTGTACATTAGCACTAATAACAATACGTCCATTTTTAAGGCACCGAAATTACATTTAGGTGTGTAAACCAAAATTTATTGTTTGTTTTGCTCAAATGTAGGGAGAAAATATCATAATTATATCAAATAGAAAATTCTTAAAAATTTAGCTCGTTCCATAATATTTCTCAAAGTCCACCACGAAGTTCTCCCTATCCATCTCAAGACGTAATATTTACTTTAGAATTTATTTATATTTTAATTATCTAACTGAATTTATGTTTTTAATCCATGTCAATTAGCTTAATAAAATTTATAATGTATACGAATTTGCAGGTTCATGCAGATTCAGAATCGAGTTCAGATGCAAAACGTCGGAAGCCCTTATGAGGAGTAGCATACCGCAAAGTGCATTTGGTAGATGAAAATGGACAACCGCCTCATGCTGCCAATTGTAACAATATTGCATCTTCTAGCCACAATCCTGGGACAATGATGGTAATAATGATTGTTTGGTATATTAATTAATGTAATTATTTCAATGTAAAACCAATTAATCATGTGATATTGTCAACGTGCTTACTAATTGATATCATATATTTTTTACTAATCATGTTCAAATATATTTTTTGAAATTATTAGGATTCTAGTGATGATGAGCGACCTACCTACCATCTTCCATTACACCCCATGATAATTGCAAATCGAGAGAAGACTGAATTAAGACAAAAAATCAGAGAGGAACAATACCAAGAATGGTTGAATCAACAACCTATACAATTCCCACTATGTCCAAATTCACCAATTAGGAATGACTATATCAATAGTAGTTCTTCACAAGCTGACAATGGAGGCAATCAAATAGATGTTGGTATGTATGAATACTTAAGGGATATGACTGCCATAGAGACAATGTTGTTAGATGCATTCCAAAACGATGATCATCTAGGGGATGATGCTAATATCGTTGACACCATTTTTGAAAGCCTTAAATTTTCTTCCACCACCCCTCTCTTTGGACCTGGCGGTCAGTAAAAGTATATCTAGTTAGAGACAACAATGTTACTATACAACTTGAAAGCAAAGTTTGGCTTGTCGAATGCAAGTTTCTCGGAAATTTTGAGGTAAGTTACCATAAAGTCCTCGCTTATATAATTTTGAGAAATATAATCACACAATGAACATTACAAATGGTTAATTTTATGAACGTTAATAATTATATCAACATTAATGTACATTTAATATTGTCCATGATCACCAAATACAGGTTATTCAAAGATAAGGTTCTTCTGAGTGATAATGTCTTGCCTGGTAGCTGCGAAGAGGCAAAGACATTGTTGAAAATTTTGGGTGTTGAGTACATATCATATCATGCATGTCCAAATGATTGTATTCTATATAGAGGAGAATATGCAGAAAAAGAGATATGTAGGAAAATGTGGGCATGAAAGGTATGATAAATAAAAAAAAAAGGGTAAATCACGTGGTCCTCCTTTCAAGATATTGAGGCACATGCATATAATCCCAAGGATTCAAAAGATTTTTCGTTGCAAAGAATTAGATATGTTGCAGGGATGGCATGCCTCACATAGAAGTGATTTGGGAGTTATGAGAATCTCAACAGATTCAATAGCCATGAAGCATATAGAGGATACATGGCCCAAAAATTTCAAGGATGAAGTACGAAGTCTACGACTCAGCGTAGCCATGGATGGCGTCAACTCATATTCCCTCCAGAACACCAACTATTCTATTTGGCATGTAATAGTGATCAATAACAATAACCCCCCATGGTTGTCTGTGAAGAATTAACATCTTATGTTGGCTCTCATAGTCCCTAGTAGAAGATAAGTGAAGAATATGGATGTCTACTTACAACCATTGGTAGATGAATTGAAGGAATTATGGGATGGGATAAATGTGTGTGATGTATCAAGACCCATCACAACAGAGAGGAGTTTTACGTTGTATGTCATATGTTCTTACATGACACATGATTATCCAGGCTTAGGAGTTTGCTCTGGTAAATTACATCTTTATTGATTTGTTTATATATGTAACAATATTATTTCACATATTAGTTATTTAATTCATTGTAATTGTTCTTATCTTCATGATATTCTTCAACATTCCATGCATATAAATTGTATACAATAATCTCGCAGGTCTTGTAACAAAAGGGTATTTTGGATATAAATGTTGTGGACCTTCTATGAAAGCTAGATGTTCCAAAAACCTACGAAAGCTAGTGTATGACTTCTCCAGGGTATTCCTCCCAGAAGAACACCCTTACAGGAGAGTAACATCCGATTTCAATGGTAAAGGAGAGAGAACCCAAAGGCCTCCAATAACAACACCAACTAAATGGCTTAGAGCATATCAGAGAGATAAAGAGAAGGAGTTCATAGAAATGTTCGATTCAAATGCAGAGCCTACGTTCGATGATCTAGAATTCTTCGACACCTATGTTGAGAAATTTTCCATTAAGATGAAAATGAAATCTATCTTTTATAACCTCCCATATTGGGAGCATCTTAAGATTACCCACTTATTAGATCCCATGCATATATTTAAAAATGTTTCATCTTCTTTATGGAGGCACATATCATCGAAACAAAGTGACACATTGGTTGTTATGAAATATCTTATTACTTCAAAATAAACATTGGCCAAGACGATTAGAAAGTATAGGATCAGAGGCATGCGCCGGTCCCTCTAATGCATGGTATTTCAAAGAAGGTGATGTCCCATGGATTTAAAAAAAATATGATCTTTCTTTGGCAAAGAAAGTTATAATGGGTGTGAGGGTGTCATCTTCATACGGGTCTTCACTACGACGCTGCTTCACTGTGGATGACCATTTGTCGGAGTTGAAATCGCATGACCATTTGAATTTTCTAAGAGTATGTATAATGTCAAAAGCATGATTTTATTATTTGTTATATTAATAAATTTTGTTCCATGCAGGGATCATAAAACATAATGAATTTTTTATATTATTGCACGTGTTTAAAACTTTGCAGTGTCATTATCCTTTGTTCATGCGTGGGTGTGTGAAACATGAATTCCCCCAAGACCTAGGACGTGCCATATCTAAATTATATGCATTTGTACGTTGGATCACATCAAAGGAGATTCATGTGGCTAGCATTCCACGGTGACATCAAGAGATAGTTGAGATTGTTTGTATGTTTGAGAAGGAACTGTGGACGAGTTTCATGGGCTTGCAGGTTCATTTCATAATCCACCTAGTAGATGAAGTTGAATTAGTTGGGGTGGTTTCTTGTTGTTGGATGTTCTTCTTAGAGAGGTACATTTATAAATTGAAAGGTTTTGTTCGACAAAGGGAAAAACCCGAGGGGTCTATGGTAGAGGGTTACATATCATATGAGTCTTTCTATTATTCCAGTGAGTATATCAAGAATATTGACAACAAACTAGGTGTGGTGATTTGGGACAATGAAAGGGATGAAGACAAAAGAGAAGGGGAGCTGCTCCAAATGAATGGAAAAAGACGCTTGATAAAGAGTAAGAGACTTATAATTTTTCAAATTTACACAAAGTAAATATTCATTTTGAACTTATAAATAATGTATATTTTGATCTCATATGTGCTATATGTTGGTTTGATTTCATCAGCAAATGTAGAAATTGAAGCAATCAATAATTTTTATCTTTACAATTCCAAAGCAACACAACCGTGGGTTGCGTTATACGAACAAAAGAGGATGAAATGGGATAGTGACAGGAAATAATTTAGACGATTGAATGGTATAAGTGTGCCTTATCCCAATCATTTAGAAAAAAATATGCCAAAAATATGCCCCAACAGTTGGGTTGCTGACCAAGTCAGAGAGAAATACAGTGCAACCAGTCGTTACCCGCATGCTGAAGAGGATGCGCTAAACGTAGGGATTGGGTGCACCAAATTGGTAATAATTTATTTAATTTATTATATGTATATTTGAAACTTAATAATGCACCTTTAAAATGTAAATACATCTATATTTCATATTTTAATTGTTGGGTTATTATAAGACACATGACACTATGATTTTTAACTCTTTTATAGGTGCATTTGTTCCCATATATGTGGGCATATGGAAACCATTTTCGCACAGAAAATGCCGATGATGGAAATATGACACAAGAATGTGGAGTGGAAGTTGAGTTCGATCAATCTAGTCGATCTAGCCACCGTGATCAAAACGTAGTACAAGGGATGTTAGGTTGCGTCGGAAAGATACAAGAGATCATTGAAGTGTATTTCTCTTCTTTCCAATTTGTTATTTTTAGGTGCAAGTGGTGGGACACCTTTGATCGGAATAGAGTAAAGGAAGATGGTGATAGTAGGTTGATATGTATCAACTCTAGAAAGATGTGGGATGAAGCTACAAAGCCTTATGTTTTCCCCAAACACTGCAACCAGGTGTTTTTTTTTACCCAGATTTGTTGGATAGGGATTGGTGGTTCATATTGAGACATGACCCTAGATCAAAACATATTTTTGAGAATAATAGTTTTATCATGCCAAGCGAGCTGGAAGATAATGAGGGTGATCATGAGAACCGAGATTGATATGGTACATGTGTTATTTCGTCACTTATACTTTTTAACATGGGTTTTTATAAAGAAGAGGACTTAATTACCTTATAACTAAGACTCTTTTTTTTGAAACAATATAATATGTGTTTTGAATTAATTGGTAATTTTCATTGTGTTAATGTTAAAATCATTTCACTTAATAATTTTCAATTATGTTGATCTCAAAAATAATGGTGTACTGTATAAAGTTCTTTTTCTTTTTGGTATGTAAGATCATAATAAAATAATGATAATTTTAAAGTACCTGAAATTATTTGCATTATTTTCTAAACTTTATTATGTTACAAAAATTCATATTATTCTAGATTTATTATTTTACAATTATTTACAATTTTACAAATGTACAAATTTAAAAATATTAATAAAATCATTTCACATTAATACAATTAAAATTTCCAAATTAATACAATTAAAAATTTACAAATATTTTACATACAATTACATTAAAAATTACAATTACAATTGCAATTACAATTTTACAATTTCGCATACAATTACAATTACAATTTTAGAATTTTACATACAATTACAATCATTTTACATTAATACAATTAAAATTTTACAAATATTTTACATACAATTAGAATTAGAATTAGAATTACAATTACAATTTTACAATTTCACATAGAATTACAATTACAATTACAATTTTAGAATTTTACATACAATTACAATTACAATTTTAGAATTTTACATATATACAATTACAATTAAAATTAAAATTTTACAATTTCACATACATACCATTACAATTACAATTTTACAATTTTACATATATAAAATTACATTTACAATCATTTCACATACAATTACAATTACAATTATAATTTTACAATTACAATCATTTCACATTAATACAATTAAAATTTTACAAAATTTTTACATACAATTACAATTAAAATAACAATTATATGTATATTTGAAACTTAATAATGCACCTTTAAAATGTAAATACATCTATATTTCATATTTTAATTGTTGGGTTATTATAAGACACATGACACTATGATTTTTAACTCTTTTATAGGTGCATTTGTTCCCATATATGTGGGCATATGGAAACCATTTTCGCACAGAAAATGCCGATGATGGAAATATGACACAAGAATGTGGAGTGGAAGTTGAGTTCGATCAATCTAGTCGATCTAGCCACCGTGATCAAAACGTAGTACAAGGGATGTTAGGTTGCGTCGGAAAGATACAAGAGATCATTGAAGTGTATTTCTCTTCTTTCCAATTTGTTATTTTTAGGTGCAAGTGGTGGGACACCTTTGATCGGAATAGAGTAAAGGAAGATGGTGATAGTAGGTTGATATGTATCAACTCTAGAAAGATGTGGGATGAAGCTACAAAGCCTTATGTTTTCCCCAAACATACTCTGCCAACCCAGGTGTTTTTTTTTTGATTTGTTGGATAGGGATTGGTGGTTCATATTGAGACATGACCCTAGATCGAAACATAATTTTTGAGAATAATAGTTTTATCCTTGCCAAGCATTTGAAGATAAAGAGGGTGATCACGGCAAGGATTGATATGGTACATGTGTTATTTCGTCACTTATACCCAACATGGGTTTTTATAAAGAGGACTTAATTAACCTTATAACTAGACTCTTTTTTTAAGAACAATATAATATGTGTTTGAATTAATTGGTAATTTTCATTGTGTTAATGTTAAAATCATTTCACTTAATAATTTTCAATTATGTTGATCTCAAAAATAATGGTGTACTGTATAAAGTTCTTTTTCTTTTTGGTATGTAAGATCATAATAAAATAATGATAATTTTAAAGTACATGAATTTATTTGCATTATTTTCTAAACTTTATTATGTTACAAAAATTCATATTATTCTAGATTTATTATTTTACAATTATTTACAATTTTACAAATGCACAAATTTAAAAATATTAATAAAATCATTTCACATTAATACAATTAAAATTTCCAAATTAATACAATTAAAAATTTACAAATATTTTACATACAATTACATTAAAAATTACAATTACAATTGCAATTACAATTTTACAATTTCGCATACAATTACAATTACAATTTTAGAATTTTACATACAATTACAATCATTTTACATTAATACAATTAAAATTTTACAAATATTTTACATACAATTAGAATTAGAATTAGAATTACAATTACAATTTTACAATTTCACATAGAATTACAATTACAATTACAATTTTAGAATTTTACATACAATTACAATTACAATTTTAGAATTTTACATATATACAATTACAATTAAAATTATAATTTTACAATTTCACATACATACCATTACAATTACAATTTTACAATTTTACATATATAAAATTACATTTACAATCATTTCACATACAATTACATTTAAAATTAGAATTAGAATTAGAATTACAATATTTACAATTATAATTTTAGAATTTTACATACAATTACAATTACAATTATAATTTTACAATTACAATCATTTCACATTAATACAATTAAAATTTTACAAATATTTTACATACAATTACAATTAAAATAACAATTATAATTACAATTACAATTTTACATATATACAATTACAATTACAAATATAATTACATTTTTACATTTTTACATACAATTAAAATTAAAATTTCAATTACAATCACGACATAACATTTAATAAATATCATGATTTAATATTAAAAATAAACATCACGATCATGATAACCATTTTACAAACATCATATTCGACTAAAAAACACATTGAAATTCGCTAAAATCATCTAATCATTGTGATCATGATCATCTAACAAAACACAAGCATTGTATAACATCATCACAACAAAAACATCTAATATACATCTCATGTCAAATAATTGCTATCACATACACATCTATATGCAAGCTACACATTAAATGAACATATCTAACATTACCTAACAATATACACATCATGATGATCACCAACATGTAAATTAATTACAACTGCAACATGAACATAAAATACATAGACTATATATATATATATATATATATATATATATATATATATATATATATATATATATATATATATATATATAATGTAAAAAATATACAATTGTAATATAAATACAAATATCATTTCTTGGTACATCATCAATAGTAGTACAAATCGAGGCATGCTAAGTCAATGGTGCGGCTGGACAAGCTCGGATAGATGTTGATCATCACGTGCCTGGTGATGCGGTGGTGCCTCAGCACGATCACGATCAGCGCACTCATGATGAGTCGATGTGGATGGTCCAACTGCTCATGATAGTGAGTATTTAAGGATGTTGCCCATTGTGATGATGGTGGCAGTGGATGATCCAACTGCTCTGATCATGATTTATTTGGATGTTGTAGACTAAGAAGGCTGACTCGGCGTGAATGGTCCAGCTTGATTTTGGGAGTCTAAATGGGCCTCCTAAGGAAAATGTACAATCAAAATTCACTTTATGAGAACCAATCACATTTTAGGGGATGACATCATCCCTAATGGTTGATGTGGCATTGCTTGAGTTAAAGGTACTTACTTGTCACATTCTCAATGGTGGACAAAAAATCATGGTTAACCATGGTAATTCTCTAAGTACTTTTAAAGTCAAAGAGAATAAGATTAAATGTCATTTCACACTTTTTGAATAAAAATATATTATTTTCATTTCATATTTCTTGAAAGAAACAATGGATGTCACACAAACACACACACACACACATATATTAAATTTAGCTAAATTCTATTACTGAAACATAATGTACAATAAGACCTTTGGCCTCAGGAGTTCCTGTTAGCCACCTATAATATTTGTTATACCAAAAGGTGGCTAAGACTGTTTGAGCCTTCAAGGAACAAATTTCATTACTAAAAATTGTTGGCTCTTGAAGACTCTTGAAGGCCTCCTGCCTTTCCTCTGTCCAAATCTTCATTGTTGTTCCCATTTTATACTTAGAAATCCTGCTGAAAGACCTTCATTTTCCCCCTTCTCAAACCTTCATTTGCTCCCCTTTTTCTCATAAAAACTCCCTTGTTTTCATAAATCCTCTTCTTCCATTTATTAAAATCCTCTTTACATAGTTAAAAACTCATTTTTTAACTATTTCGAAACCCCCAATTTCTTTGAAAGCTATGAAAAATTCATAAAAAATACAAGTTTTTACTATGGACTTAAGCCCCTTGGGCTAAGTCCTAACCACTTCCCCACCATACGCTTTGGGGCTGGAACCACTTGCTAACAGGTTAAGGCACTTATCGCATCGCAAATGTTCAAATAACGCAAGTTTTTGCGATTAGTTCCATGTTGTGAAAATGCGATTGCGATCAGCCCCTTTGTTTTGAGCCCCGGATCTCGTGCTTTCTCCGCAAAAACCAAAGGTTATAGACCTGGGCGCTAATCGCAATCTTTCCAAGCTGCGGGTTTATTTGAAGTACCCATCGCAAATATTTGCGATGCGATTCATCGCAATCGCACAATCCTCCAATCCGCCCGATCGCATCATTATTTTATATGTATATACCATGGGCCCGCCTTCCGTACTTTAAACCTTATAAATAATCCATCCCCATTCCTTTATTCCTTTGTAAAATGCAATAACCCGCTTTTCCAAATTTTTGAATACAAATTCTTGTTAATATATTAGGTTAATTGAAAAGCCCCCTTCCTTTCTAGCCCCCAGTCATATCATCCTTCCATGCGCCCTAAGGCCCCGCAATCGGGCGCCATGCCATTTTATATTTCCTCTGCCCAAAGTTTAAAACCTTTGGGTATATATTAAAACTCGTCGGTTTATTATATTTTATACCTCTGCCGATCCAAAGTTCAAAGCAATATCCATCGTCGATCTGTTCTATAGATCGACGGTGCGGAGTTCATCTCCCCGTGGTCCCCACCGCCCATAAGCCGATTGCCCAAAACCGACGGTATCCATCGCATCGCCTTTGGGGCAAGGGTGGTTTTTTCCCGATGGCTAGCGATTCCATACAACGGTTAACACGCGTCCCCTGTACCTTTTTCAAAACCGCCGTCCATCGCGCATAACCGCAGTCCATTGCGCATTATTGTTCGG
This sequence comes from Pinus albicaulis, assembly GCA_034641835.2. Classification (NCBI taxonomy): domain Eukaryota; kingdom Viridiplantae; phylum Streptophyta; class Pinopsida; order Pinales; family Pinaceae; genus Pinus; species Pinus albicaulis. The sequence continues at coordinate 145,381,340 of CM076576.1, forward strand.
ACACGGATGCCCAGCGATATTGTCATGGACCGTCCGATCTGGGGCGGGCCATCCAACGGCTATCGCTCGCCGAAGATGAACGATAGTTAACTCTGATGCACACGCGATAACTCAGGGTATGGCGCGCCATCCAGTTAATCTCCACCGTCGATCTGATCTACAGATCGACGGTCCACGTTTCATCGCCCATATTCTCTCCCTTTGACTTTCAACTTCCGTTCTCTACCGTCGATCTCTGCGTGATCGACGGTTCGGTGGTCCTCTTTTTCCATCCGGTCCATGGTCTCGAAACGCGATACTAACCGTTGGATGATGCCATCCAACGGCCACGCTTCCTCCACTCATCCTTTGAAGCAGTCAACCTATTTACGCAGGATTTCATAACATTTTTTTTATTTTGCAGGGTTTTAAGTGTTTTTCCGCTATAAATTGAAGAAATTCGAAAGTAGAGGGTGACGACCCTCCCGCTTTCTATTCACCAAGGGAAAATCATTCACAGGTGCCTAATTTCACGTTTTCATCGGTGTTTATCCAAGCACTGACGCCAGATGACCCTGCACAGCCCTGCACAGCAACAAGAAAACCAAGAATCGGGCACAGTCAAAGAGTATCAGTGCTGAAGACCAGAATCAACCAGAACAGAGGATTAAAGGATAGATTTGTGGGGATTACGTCTAATATGCTTATCAAAAGCCTAATCTCCGAATAAAACACAGTTTACAGAAAACCTAAAGTGTTTTAACTGACAGAAAGGCTTCCACCGCTTCAATTAAAGGGAATTGATTCCTCATCTACCATAAGAGCCACCTGTTGCCTCAAACCTTTCAAACATAGGCCAAAGTTATTGAATAAAATCAGATATTCACCTCCAGCACAGCCAGGGAGTTACTTCTGCAAAGAGACTTAATGAATAAAATATTTGCGGAGTTATTCCACACAGAACACAGAGCCTCAAAGTTAAATAAAGCTCCCATCGAGCTTTGATATTTATTGTAAAATAGTTAATACAGAGAACCACCTGTAAACTTCTTCATTGAGCCCCTGGTAGAAGTTACGAATCATAGTGAATTTTCCTTAGAGATCTTTTGTTAGATTTCACCTCCTCATTCTTCTATAAATACCTCAGTAGAAGATGAGAAACTGTTGGTTGCAGAATGTTGAAATACATTTGAGCTCAAACTTATGATTGTAAATAGTGTTCACTGGCCCTTGGAGCTCTACTTGTGATAGATTAGTTAGGCTAAGTAGTGAATATGATTGCTAAACTGAAACATTGGACTTGAAAACTGTAACTGGTTTGACATCAATATAAAGTTGTTTCTTGGGATCCTAGTCTATATCACTGGTGAAGTTCCCCCCCTTTCTTTGTTATTGTTTTCCTTCTATGTATGTCATATTGTTCACTTTTCTCTGATAAAGAACAACACGCATAGAGTTAGGACCTACTGTATATCAGTAACCTTCTCTGAATGAAAATCTTTGTCTTAATGTTTTCCTCAAATTTTTTTATTTAAGAATGATTTAATACAGTTAAGCAGTTAGGAATGTTGGAGTTCCCTCGTCCTACTGTTTGCCTTAAAAACATTTTTCTTGAAATGTATTTTCCTTATTATGCTTATTAAAGATGACTATGGAAGATATGGTGTGCCCTGGTCCTAGTTTTTTCTCCAAAAGAAGATTCTGAAAGTTTCCCTTGGTGTTGACTGAAAGCAGACTAGGTTTAAAAGTACTTTATCTGATCTTAAGTTACACTTTGTTTCTCTTATATGTTTTCATACTTTCTGAAGGTAATTATGTGGATTACTGGATTTTTTTTCAATTAAGCTGCTTTAATACAAACTTGCCCAAGAAGTCAATGGTTAGCCCTGCACTTGGTTGGTTTTAAAAAGTTACTTAAGAGGCTTTTATTGCTTGGACTGACTATAAATCCTTTGAGAAATTATTATCAGTTTCCACCCCTCCAACACTTTATTGTTTCCATTCCATCATTTTAATCTCAATAATCTTGTGGTATAGATGACTTGCCCCTTGGATCACTCTTGATGTTGTTGCTCAATTAAAGCCCATATATGACTCCATAGCCGAATGGACTAAAAACCAGTGTTATATCTATCTTTTTAGCCAAAGCTGTTCTATTTTGTTAAGTTCCTATATTAATAGTATAGCCCCTTATTATGTTAGTGTAGCCCCCCTTATTGTTATTATTGTACCCCTGTAACCCCCATATTGTTATTATTGTGCCCTTAAATTATTATTGTTAGGTCGGCTAGGGTTACATTGTGGCCCACTAGGATTACATTATGGCCCCATGGACTCCTATATATAGAAAGGAGGTTTTGTAAATTGTATCATCCAAGAATTGTTCATTTATGTAATGTATTGGAGGTTGCCCCCTCGAAGTGGCTCATTTATAAGGCGTGTACATCTCTTTTCTTCTATTTTTGGAGCTGGTTACACAACATATTTGCTTGCAACTTCTCACCTTTGAAACTTTTTTCACTTAGAACTTTCTCCTCAAAATAATAATCATGCTCAACCATCCAAAAACAAAACAAATCCTTGGCCTTCATAACTAGCCTAATATTATTACCCAAAACTTCAAAGACAAATCCATCTTTGTACTTATTGGAGAGATCCCTCTCTGGATTTAGGAGGGCTAGATCCTAGAATCCCAAAGTTGGTTGAAACGATGTTGCTTCTGCGGTTTTAGTCTTACCAATCTGCTAAAATTACAGATCCCCAACAGTTCCTAGCCATGATAATTGGCATATATCATTCAAGACATGTAAGCGACTGCCCAGAAATGGGAAACCAGTCGAGTCCAAAAGAGAAGAGATGCCCTAGTAGGGGAAATCGACATAATTTCAAGAAAAAATGATATGTTTCCAAAAAAACTAGCTATTGTTTCCAAAAATACAAAAAAGAACCCAAGAAAATGAGATCTGAGAACCTTTTTCCAAAAGAAGTTGGCAGAATTAGAAGTCATGAGGAGGAGATGGACGTTCTTCAACAATACCGCAACTGTAGGCGTCCTGTGCATCCACATTTTCCTGTTCTCGTTTAGCACCAGCAGTCCGAGGTTGCTCAACAAAGTCAATCACCGCGGTGCCTATGCCAATGTGAGCCTAGTGACTGGTGCATGCAGAGGGCTCATTTTGAACTGCATGGTGAGGCTCTTCCTGATGCAAACCTAGAGAAACAGCTTGCACAATCTCCTGAAACCTGACAGAGATGGTAGCTTTGATGATGGGTCGATTCATGGTGCATTTGTAAGTGAACTGAGCAGTGAATGGAGAAGACTGTGAGCTAGAAGGGCAATAATGTTGGGAATGCTGGGAAAAAAAGCTGGTGGAATGGATTCTACCTCTACCACTTCTCATATCAGGATAACGTGGAGTGAAGTACTTAGAAGAGGGCGAGGCGGTAGCACTTGAGCCAGAATCTAGCGACCGAGAAGAAGGCGAGGAGCGAGGCTGTCTTCCTCTGCTGTTGCCTCATCTGCATCTCATTCTATGAGGCAGCCTCGGCATTACTTCACGGGGAGGAGAGAATAGATAATGCTGAGTGGAGAATGTGGTGGACTGGTTGCTGCTGAAGACAACAGAGGGTGCAATGGAGGCAGCAGGGGTCAAATTGAGGCTAAGAGGGCAGAATGCACTCTGAGAGAAGTGGAAGCCAGTGCCAAACTCAACACTGCTGAGAATTGGGTAGCTTTTTCCAATGGAAGTGCGAAGAAAGGAATTCTCAGCCTGCAGAGGGCAATTGTGCTAGAGGGGTAGAGGAATAAACTCAAGAGCAGGCTTGGAGGCTTCTAGAGGAGCCATTACAAGGTAAAGAAGCAATCGAACAATGAGCTGCATTGAAGGTGAATTCATTTGGAATGTTAATGCAATGTTATGGGCAGATAAATGGCAGCGCCACTTGCCACCTTCAACATGCCTCAATGGAATAGAAATTCCCATCTGCATGATTCACATTTATATCACCCACAGCCGGGGTTATATCGTATATTAATTACATGTTATTATACAATTTAAATAATATAAAATTTAATTAATAACATATAATATAATTAATAATTTATAAATTTATATTTATATTTTATTTTAAGTTATTTAAGTACAAAGGACAACTACATTAGTTGTTCAATGATAATGGCTTTTTCTTGAAAAGCTCATTCTTATTTATAGTCACATCAATACAATTTTTTTATTAAATTTATTTTGGTACAAATTTTGAATTGAATTTGACTATGGTTACATGGATTGTGGTGCAAAAAATGAATTGAAAATTCATAAATATTATTTTATGTGTTTAGCTATTATTTTATTATTTCCTTAGGAGACCCATTTTAGACCTCAAAATTCTCCTAATGGGTCCAGCCTGCTCATGATCATGATTGCTGGTCGATGCTACAGGCTGCTAATCTACAATGCAAGGTGAACGATGATCAATCCCCTGATCATGATCATCAGATAATGCGTTGTTGCTCGATTGTCGACGTACTGTGTCTTGACCACGCCTATGTTGAAGGGCCCTCCTCATCCGCGCCACTAAGCTGGTAGGTCCTAAGACATGCTGCATCAGGGTCATCATATCACGTGGCATGCCTATGCACATCGCTATCAGCCTATCATCGACATGTATCTCTCTAATAGTGGTCGGCCTGACTCCCTCCTCCACAAGAAGTCGACAAAGTTGGTCGCCCAACTCCATCCTAAATCTAGTGTTATGCCTATGCCTCACACCAGACAGTACATGCACAACATGAGGAATACCAGGTCTGTCTGCACAGGCCTAATCCTCGGCATCTGCCATATCGTGATTGTCATCAGGATCTACACCTGGATCATTTGGTGGCATTGGCATCTCATCGCCATCAAATGACCCAATGTCTACAAAATATATATAAGTACACAACAATAAATAGACAATTTCATTAAACAGTTTAATAAAAACAAGTTAAATAACATGTTAGAACAAGTTTAAAGAAAACACTAATATTACCTCTATCATCCGACAACACATCATCTCTGAAGAGGATGTTGGCAGACCCTCGCCAATCCAAACTAGCATAAGGAAAGGGGACTATAACGAAGGCATGCTCATCAACACTCGCTAGAAACTCCAGTGCATTATGCAATATCCTTGTGGAAAACTATGACTCGCCCCTCTTGGGCATCATCTGTCCCCACATCTGCATTCGTACATGCATCACTGGCCTACGAGGCTGCCGAAAAAAAGTAGGCCTCATCTTTGGAAACCTTTAAAAAAATAAACAAAATAGCTCTGAAGAAAAACACAACTTCCCCCTCCCTTTTTTTTTTTTTTCTTGTTCAGACTAATCCTAATTTTTTCCATTTTTTCTCCTCCCATGCCACCCACGGGTTTCGAACAGGTGACCTTATAGAACGGAGTGCCTTAACAGTGCACCCCATCACCGACTGTTCTACACCACATGGGCTTCTGAAGAAGGTTGAAAATAACAACTTCCCCCTCCCTTGTACCTAAGCACAACATCTATTGAAAGCTATAAAAAACTACTGCAAAAAAATGGAAGACCACCTCACAAGTCATGGCACCTGTAATAAAGAATCAACATAAAATAGAAGCGGGAAACTAATGCATTTCCCGTCATTGGTATGGTGTGAAATGGTCAAAAAAAGTAGTGAGAGGCACTGCACCTCCTCTCCACCAAATGAAGAAATAGTTAACTGACCACCAGAGACATGAAAATCTGTAGGAGACAATATATCGGCACTAATGTATCTCTGGGAGCACACCAACTGACTCCCTACTACATAGCCAACGAGAACTTCTGGGAACGAGGGAAAATCCTCCCCTCTCCTCGATAGGCCAGTAATGAAATAGATGTCCTCCTCAGTGGGTGCGTACCACTGGTTAGGACCAACTCGGAAAGCCTATCGGTGGGCATTCCTCCTCATAGGATCTACCTTAGGATCACTTGGGTGGTTGTTTTAATAGGGTGAGAGTACACATCTCTCTCCCTCTCTCATGCCTCCCATAGGAGAACCACTTTATATTGGTCTGCCTATTGTTTCTTTTGTTCCCTATCTTCTCTTCTTTGACGTCGCTGAATGATTCACATATTAAATACAATTTTTTTATTAAATGAGACATGTATTTAGGAATATATATAATTTTTTTTGAAAAAAAAAACAGTCGATGCGCCACAAAAACCAGGCATGCACCGGTAACGGTGCGTCTGTTTTTATCGCACACCAACTGCGGTGTGCCCTGAAATCTTCAACACACCACAAATCATGACATGCACTATCTCAAGCGGTGCGTTGAGTAAATGCATTGCCAAACATCATCTAGTGGTCAACGGTGCAGTTGTTTAACCAATGACACTGTTGACTATGAACAAATTTAAGAGGGTGGTGCGCTGACGAAACCACTCGCCCCGGGGCGGGTAGTTTTTTCAGCAGACTATCCCCCTGGCATCATTACATGGTCAACGGTGTGGTGGTATAACCAACCGCACCATTGAATATGTACCAGTATTGGGAGGGCGGTGTGTTGACCAAAATATACGCCCCGAGGCGTATAGTGTAGGAAGTGCACCTCCCTCCTGACATCACTACACAATCAACGGTGCAGTCATTTACCTTACTGGAGCGTATAGTGTAGGAAGTGCACTGCCCACCTAACATCACTACACAATCAATGGTGCGGTCGTTTACCTGACCGCACCATTGACTATGTCCAAGTTCGGGAGGGCGTTACGCTGACCAAAATATCTACCCTAGGGCACATATTTTCGTCAATGCACTGCATTCCTACACTTCGACAAGGTCAACGGTGCCGCCAGGTACTCGACCGCACCAAAATTTTTGTAATTTAAAAAAATCACGGTGCATTGTTTTGGTACCACTCCGAAACCGGTTCGGATACCGTTAGCATCAATCGCAGTGTGGCATGTAAATTTACGCAGCACCATGAATCGGTGCGGGCCGTACAGATTGAGCGCACCGAGCGGGAAATTTGTTTTTTTAAAAGAAAGTGAATTTTAAGTTATTTTAGAAAACTAATCTGCTAAAAGGTTTAATTATGGAAAAAAAAGTAAAATACCTGTACATGTGGGTGTCGAAGAGGCATAATTGCTATAGAATTTTCAAAACTAAATTTGCCCACTGTTTTTCAAAATTCGAAATGGAGATGGTGGGCAATGGACAACAACAGTGCGTGAAATGGGAACACCGATGGCAGGGTGCCTCACACAAGGTAAATTTTCACTGGTGCTTGAGAGATATGGAGCACTAAAAAGTGAAAAAGCGGATTTCTGTCCATAATTTTTTTTTTATTTAACTCTGTTCTAGTGCGCAGGTTTTTGAGGCGCATCGGGCAGTTTCTTCCAACCACAATGGGCTGTTTTAGTTTTGGCGTGGGTTTTTAGGACACATCAGGGTTGAATCTATGTAGAGCATTGGTGTGCTACATTAATTAGATGGGCCAGACAGGTTTGTATCGAGCGCATGGTGTCTAGGTTTGCCACTTTGTAGTACGCACCGGTGCTTTCTCTAGTGGAATGCACCGGTGTGGTTTAGGATGAGAAACGCAACGGACAAAAAATATCTGAAAAAACCTCCACCCACCAACCTCCTCTAGTAACCTCCACTACACGCAGATGTCTGGGCTATTTTTATAAGGGGTTCCTCAAAAAAATATGCTATAGGGTCTTTTCCTTGTAGTGATTTGATCATTGGAGGCTTGTTTTTCCTAACTTGAGTGACCTTTTCCTCAAGATATTTTACTCATTTTCTATTTTTATACATAATGAAATGGATCTATGATTTCCTCATGTTTTGATGTATTGATATATATTGCAATTTCTAGTTTTATGTTGAATATTCCTATTTTTCCTATTTTGGAATATTACATTGGTATCAGAGCATAATCTTGGCTCAGCCTGTGGGGCTCTACATCTTTAACATCCAGAGCAATGGATGAAAGATAGTTTTCAAAACTTTTTCTCTAGACTATGCAAGATATTTCCAAAGAAATCAAGGAGATGAGGGTAGAAATGTTGATCAGCGGTTGTCATTGATGTCAACCCAAGCAGCACCAGGGACTAACCCAATATTGCATGGGAATTTTGACCTACAAAATTAATATATTTTGGGTTAATAATGATTTTTATGGTTTCCACTTTTCGAGATGTTTCCGTTGATATATGGCACGCCATGTAATTCTTCACGGTTTGAGAGATATTCATGTTTGAAGTTTGTACCCCCAGTTAGTGGGCTAAAACCCCATGGGGTTGGGGCATGGGTCATTGAAAAGTCATAATTAATATTTTTTAAGCTCATAATATCCCTCCCACGTTCACTTGTTGAAGCCCCTCTCAACTTAAGCATTCATATAAATTGTGATCTTCATTTCTTCCTTATGAATGGGATTTGGCTATCGGAAACAGGTCATCGTGGAATGTTCGCTCTAAATTTTTTTCTACGAAGGCTCAGAAGTTGAAATTTTTATGAGGTGAAGAAAAAATCCTGAGGAAGCTACAGTAAACATTTCAGATCGATTTGTGTAATATGTTTTGAGATATGATCTGTGGAAGTAAGGGTTTTTGCAGGCTCCTGAAATTCATCTCAAAGAATTGACCTTGGTAAAATCATCATAACTCTCTCTCTGAGTGTCAGATTGAAATTCTGTAAAAAGTGGAAGATAGTGCAAAATATTTAGTTTTTTATCTATCAATTTCAGAGGCAAATGAACAAACAATGACACGTGTCACTCCGTACAAGTGCGCTCTAAAGAAACAGTCCATAATTAGGGCAGTGTGAGAAATTGGGTACAACTCTCTCTTGAAGAATCCAAATTGGCTCAGACCTGTGGAATTGGAAAGAAGACTTAGAGGACTACTACAAGACCAAAAATCGGATATTAAGGATCTGAAATAACTGAGATACACTAGATTCAATATAGAGCTCCTAGAAGGTAAGAAAAAGCTAGATCATGTGTTGTCAAGGATTCCAAAGGACCAGACTTTCTACGACAGAAAAACAAAAAAAGGTGCAACAGAGGGTAGTATGATAAGAGAAACAACCAAGGTGCATAACAGTAGCAAAAATTTCATCATATGAAGTCTTCAAGTGGGCAGAACTACATACAATCATTGTAAAGGTATCATTGTACTTAGTCATTGTAAATACATTATTGTACAAATTGTACTAGTGTCTATCTGCCAAGGGTTGAAGAGGCAGTGTTGGGAGGTCTAGGATCATCATTAGGTGGTTGTGTCAAAATTGGGGTTGTGGTCTAGTATATCTTCTTCTTTTACATCACTATATATCATTGTAAAGTGGACCATTTTCCCTGGAATGGGAGTCCATTCTTCTTTTATTCTTCTATAGGGTGGTAGGGTGGTGCTAGGGTGAGTTGTAGCTCATTGGGTGTTGGGGCATCCGTTCAGTGACTACTGAAGAATCTTGGACGTTGGAGCGTCCATCCAGTGGGAGCTTGAGAAGAATGATTTTCTAGATTCTAGGAAGTTGGAGCTTTATTTTCAATTGGAGTTGAATATTAAAGAATTATTAGAAAAGCATTAGGTAGTTTTTGTCCCGGAGTGGGTTTCCACCTTAAAAACTATGTGCATTTGTGTTCCTCTTGTTTGCTGCTATCATTGTACAAACACTGATAATAATTGAAGATTAACTAATGCTCTAATTGAAAGGAATACTGATTCACCCCCTCCTCTCAGTATTTCCAACAATTGGTATCAGAGCTTAGTTCCTTCAATAGCAGTTTAACGGCTGGAAGGAGGTCATGGAGCATACCAAGAATGGTGTACCTCTATTCAATGAAAATAATTATGAACTCTGGAAAGGAAGAATGGAGTTCTATCTCTTGGCGTAAGGTTACGAAGTATGGGACACTGTTCAAAATGGATTTACATCAACTGCAGATGAACAAGGTAAGAACAATTTGGTAAATGATGCAAAAGCAAAGAATATTATTATTAGTGGACTTATTGAATCTGCTTATCATAAGGTGTTGGGTTTTAAAACCGCCAAAAATGTATGGGACAAGCTTGATAATATATATGCAGGTGACTCAAATGTCAAAGAAGCAAAGCTTCAAATCTATGGAGCGAAATTTGAGCAACTTAGAATGAAAGAAGATTGCAACATTGCTGCATACTTCCAATACGTTGATGAAATAACCAATACTCTGGAAGGATTGGGAGAGCCAGTTGACGAGAAGACTATTATATGGAATATTCTTAGGCATTCCCCGAGAATTCAAGCCAAAGACAGGTCTTAGAATACGGTGCAAATACGAGCAAACTACGTGAAGGAATTCACACTTGGAGTTATCATAGCTTATGAAATGAGACTTGATGAAGAGGAGTACTTCGCATCTATTGCGTTCATTGCGTCTAAAAGTAATAAGGACAAATAACCTTCAATTGAAAATAAATACACCTACAAGTGTGAAGAAAATGTAGATGATGAAGGTGGTCTTTCAGATGAAGAATATGCTTACTTTACGAGAAAACTAAAAATTGGTAAGGGATAATTCAAAGGTAAACTTCCATTGATATGTTTCAGCTGTAATGAGGTTGGGCATTTTGCAGCAAAATTTCCAAACAAAAGTAATGGCAACTCAAAAAGAAAGAAAGGCTTTAAGAAATTCAACAAGCAAGGATCCAAAAGGAACTTTCTCTCTAAAGAAGATAGCTCATCATCCGATGAAGACAATGATAGTGAAGAAGAAGCCAATGAGAGAGTATTGTTTATGGCCAAGCACAATAAACCCAAGCACAATAAGCAAGAGGTATCAAACAACAAAGAATAAGGATGGACCATAGACAAATTTTATGAGGAAGCAATCAAGCTTATAAAAGATCTCAAGGCAGAGAAGATCTGTTCCAAAACTCTTGAAGAACAAGTTCAAGGTCTCAAAATTGAAGTTGAAGAACACAAATGCATTGAAGAGTCACTTCAAAAGAAGTTGGAAGAAATAAACCAAGAAAGGGAAGAATTAGAAGCCGAAGTAGTCTCGCTGCGTGAGGAAGTGAAGAAAGGAAAAACTATCCAAAACTATGCCAATAGCTCAAGGGCATTGGAAGAACTCATCAACAATCAACGATCTTACAACGACAAAACTGGCATCGGTTACAAAGAAGAAGAAGCAGGACCTTCTACAACAAAATACAATGAACCTATGAGATCTGACATGCATGTAGACTTCATTGGACAAGATTCACAAGAACAGCCTTGGAAGACAATTCCTCAACGAAAATTTCCATCCAAGTACCAACATATTTTTTATGGCTACTATTATTCATGTGGAAAATTTGGTCATAAAGTTGTAGAATGTTGCATGTACCCTAGGAATAAATACAATTCCAGGAGATCTGTCAAATATGAACCTCCCAGGGCTCAGCGAAACATCAATAGATTTGAACATTTAAGAAATAATATTGAATGTTACAAATGTCGAAACTTTGGACACATAGCCAAAGACTGCAGACTTGAAAAATCCTCCAGAAGAATCTTCGAAGCCACAAAATGAACGAACATGGAAGAAGAAGAAGAATGATAATTGTGCTCTCGCTCTCAAGGCTCAAAAGAACAAAGATGTGTGGTATGTTGATAGTGGTTGCTCAACGCATATGACTGGAGATAGAAATAAATTTGTATCTTTGAAAGAGAAGAAGGATGGAACCGTGTCCTTTGGAAATGATGGATCTTCAAATGTTATAGGATCAGGTACTGTCACTCTCGGAAGCAAAGATGCTTTAGCCAAGAATGTTCTATTGGTTGAAAACATGAATCACAATCTGCTCAGTGTTGGACAAATGTGTGATCAAGGACACACAATACTATTCAACTCCACAAAATGTGAAATCGGGAAAGGCGTGTATGGTGAAATTGTGGCTACAGCAAGTCGAGCTCCAAATGACATATATGTTCTGGATGAAGCAACTAAAGCATGTCTAATAGCTAAAGAGGATGATACAATAATTGGTAGCAATGATGATCGACTAAGTAAGAATTTTTCTACAAAGGTGCAAAGTGATTTAGAGATGTCTTTACTTGGTTGCAAATTGAGCATTGATGACTCATCTAAGGATGTGGATCAAAGGTTGTACAGATCTATGATTAGTAGTCTTCTATATGTAACAGCCTCCCGACCAAATGTTATGCAAGAAGTTGGACAAGTAGAAAGATTCCAAGCAGCACCAAAAGAATCACATATTAAATATTCGCCAGCATTGGAATATCTTTGCCAGAAGCTTGGGATTCTCCCATGTTCTCATTAGATTTTTCTTTTTCAGAATATAAAGGGGGAGTGGAAGTGTGTACAGGTCTGCAGGACGATTGTGTGTCAGCGTGAGTGGAAGTGTGTACAGGTCCGTAGGATGGTTGTGTTTCAGGGGGAGTTACCCTTTTCCGTTGATGTCAAAGGGGGAGAGAATGTTGTAGGAAGAGGTGTCATGATTGCAGGGGGAGTACTTGTGTTGCCATCAATGCCAAAGGGGGAGATTGTTGATCAGCGGTTGTCATTGATGTCAACCCAAGCAGCACCAGGGACTAACCCAATATTGCATGGGAATTTTGACCTACCAAATTAATATATTCTGGGTCAATAATACTTTTGATGGTTTCTACTTGCCGAGATGTTTCCGTGGATATATGGCACACCATGTAATTCTTCACGGTTTGAGAGATATTCATGTTTGAAGTTTGTACCCCCAGTTAGTGGGCTAAAACCCCATGGGGTTGGGGCATGGGTCATTGAAAAGTCATAATTAATATTTTTTAAGCTCCTAAGATCCCTCCCACGTTCACTTGTTGAAGCCCCTCTCAACTTAAGCATTCATATAAATTGTGATCTTCATTTCCTCGTTATGCATGGGATTTGGCTATATGAAACAGGTCATCGTGGAATTTTCGCTCTAAATTTGTTTCTACGAAGGATCAAAAGCTGAAATTTTTATGAGGCGAAGCTAAAATCCTAAGGAAGATGCAATAAAAATTTCAGATCAAGTTGCACAACATTTTTGGAGATATGATCTGTGGAAGTAAAGGTTTTTGCAGGCTCCTAAATTCATCTCAAAGAAGTGACCTTGGTAAATCGTCATAACGCTCTCTCTGAGTATCGGATTGGAATTCCATAAAAAGTGGAAGATAGTGCACAATCTGTAGTTTTCTCTCTATCAATTTCAGAGGCAAATGAAGAAACAATGACACGTGGCACGCCGTACAAGTGCGCTCTAATGAAACAGTCCATAATTAGGGCAGTGTGAGAAATTGGGTATAACTCTCTCTTGAAGAATCCAAATTGGGTCAGACCTATGGAATTGGAAAAAAGACTCAAAGTACTACGACAGGACAGAAAATCAGATATTGAGGATCTGAAATAACAGAGATACACCAAATTCAATATCGAGCTCCTAGAAGGCAAGAAAAAGCTAGATCATGTGTTGCCAAGGATTGCAAAGGACCAGAATTTCTATGGCATAAAAGAAAAACAAGGTGCAACAGAGGGTAGCATGACAAGAGCAGCAACCAAGGTGCATAACATTAGCAAGAAGTTCATCATATGAAGTCTTCAAGTGGGCAGCACTGCATACAATCATTGTAAAGGTATCATTGTACTTAGTCATTGTAAAGACATTATTGTACAAATTGTACTAGTGTCTATATGCCAAGGGTTGAAGAGGCAGTGTTGGGAGGTCTAGGATCATTATTAGGTGGTTGTGTCAAAGTTGGGGTTATGGTATAGTATATCTTCTTCTTCTACATCATTCTATATCATTGTAAAGTGGACCATTTTCCCTGGAATGGGAGTCCATTCTTATTTTATTCTTCTATAGGGTGGTAGGGTGTTGCTAGGGTGAGTTGTAGCTCATTGGGTGTTGGGGCATCCATTCAGTGACTACTAAAGAATCTTGGGCGTTGGAACGTCCATCCAGTGGGAGCTGGAGAAGAATGATTTTCTAGATTCTAGGAAGTTGGAGCTTTATTTTCAATTAGAGTTGAAAAGAATTATTAGAAAAGCATTAGGTGGTTTTTGTCCCGGAGTGGGTTTCCACCTTAAAAACTGTGTGCATTTGTGTTCCTCTTGTTTGCTACTATCATTGTAAAAACACTGATAATAATTGAAGATTAAATAATGCTCTAATTGAAAGAAATACTGATTCAATCCCCCCCCCCCCCCCCCTCAATATTTCCAACAAGAAAGATAGAAGGAATCCCCTAGAGGGTTTAAACATGGAGAGAGTTCCGACACCTCACATTATTGGTGTGAGAAACCAACATCACAGCCAGTTTCACAACGCTCCACCATGCCCACATTCCTAGTAATAGGAAATGAAGGATCACAAGAGGAGGAGACTCTTGGTGACTATTTCCTAGAATATGAATCTCAGTCTCAAAGGTTCAAGTAGCATCTAAAATTTCCAGAGTTCTGTCAGATTAAGGACAATAGAAGACTCGGTAATCATAATAGAGGTGGAGGGTACATGCAGAACCATGTTCTGCAACATACTATGGGTAGATTATTTCTACCCACTTTTGATGGGTCACCCAAGTATACAACCAAAGCTTGGGTACATAAGTTAGACATCTATTTCCATCTAAACTGAGTTTCAGAGATGGAGGCCATTAATACAACAGTGTTGCACCTTGAAGGTGAAGCACATGAATGGTGGTTTCATGGTCTATCTACACTAGGGAATGCTAGTGTCACTACTTATGCAGAATTTACTCGGAGGTTGGTGGAAATATTTGACCGTAGATCTAGAATCACATTTTGTTGAGTTATCTAAATTAAGGCAAACAAGAGATCTAGAATCCTATATTTTTGAATTTATAAAACTTTCAGTCATGGTACTAGATCTATCCGTAGCTAGAATAGTATATATGTTTATTGATGGGCTAGCAGAGCCTTTGCATGAGTTGGTGAAATCCACTAGACCAACTACACTCCAGGAGGCTATTGAGAGGGCTAGAGACTTGCAACATGCTTTACCAAGGGAAAAGGCCCCATTGTAGGTTTTAACCCTGAACAGAAATTATCTACACGTGAATCTTAAAACATAAAATAAACAATAGCGAGAGCATAAAACATAAAACAGATAAACACAGAGATTTTCCCCTGGATCCCAAATTGGGACTACCAGCTTGATTTTTCATTATGATCCCTTTAGTGTTACAACACATATATATACATGCCGAAGCATACATACACCCCAATCCATTAACCCTGGATTAAAACATAATCATAGTTCCCTTGACCGGATCTACAAAATACCAGGGGCCGAAAACCATCGAACCCCAAAACCATGTGCAAAACCATGCACAAAACCATGGGCGGATCCGCCTATGAGTGGGTCCGCACAAAAAACAAATTTTGGCCGGGGGAACATAATTATTGTGAGAAGGCTATGTATTAGTAAATAAGGTCTATGTATTAGTATGAACATAATTATTGTGAGAAGGCTTAGTGGAAGGTTCTTCCTTCTATAAATTTCCTTCCCTAGAATTATCTTAGTGGATAAAGTAGTATATATATCCAGGTAAAAGAATTGTAAAAGATGTTTCACATGGATAAAATCTAGAATCATAAGTAGAACCTCAAAAATCATATGAATAAATGACATAGATATTCACAATAAATATATGCAAATCCAACCAATAGTAGCACATACATATCGATATTAAAGAAAAAGGGAAGTGCAATGTCAAAGGATAGAGTCAACAACACAAAAACATATTTAATTGATATAAAAAGACAACCAAATTGACATCTATAAATAAGGATATTTAAATTAGAAGGGTTGCCAAACACATTATTATATTTTGGATGCAAGTTTTGTAGGATACAAAATGTAAATAAATGTTACAAAATAGAGGACAAAATTTGTAATACATCTCAAATTTTCAATATTAATAAAATTTTTTACCACTCAGATTATAAATGGTAATAAACTATATAAAAATGCTTTAATATCAATACTATATATAATATGGAGTTAAAAAAAATATATATATATATATATATTTTATATCTTTAATTTCCATGAATCAAAAGAATAAATAAATTGTCATGGTGTAGATTTCCAATTTTTAGTATAATTTTATCAGATCGATTGTGATGTCCTATCCAGTAGAATATTCACATAAGTTTATAGATCAATTAATGATCTATGGCTAGAGGGCCATAGATGATGCATCAAATTTCCACACATCACCTTTGTAGTGAATCTTTGGGATTAAACTAGAATACATGAGCACTAGTATGAGGTATTTCACACCAAGGATAGGTATCAAGATATTCATAATATCATTGGATGACGTCATAATTGATACTTGTTAAGATTATTATCCATGGAAGAGGTCACAAATCACCACACAAAAATTATATAGGGGATATTTGAACTCTGGCTGGGAATGCAATCATCGTTAGGAGGTATTCCCACCACAAACTAATCTCAGGGCATTAACATTAATTAAAGAATGAAATGAAGGGGAGAAGGCCCTAAATAATGATTTGAGGATTTGAGGTCCATGGATGGGGTTTCAAACTACCACACATGGAATTTAACACATTACCTAGTTTGTATGAGCATTCTACCTAAATACTTGTATGATAAGAGTATCCACCAAGAATGTTTCTTTATAAATGGCTTAAAAGTTTTCATGATATTCCATAAGTTGTATGCATTGCAAAACACACATTTCTCTATTGCTCTAAGAAGGTTCTTGAATTTTTAGGATATAAACTAGATGCAGAACATAATCTCATTTTATGAAATTATAAAATACTATACAATAAATTTGACATATTCTAAATAAAATCATTAATCATTATTTTAAATTTTGTTCAATTTTATTTTTAATTCTCTCATTACATATCATAATTTCAAATAACAAAACTTTAGTGTTTCTCTTACTAATTTTGGACATTAAGATTTAAAAAAAAAATGTCATACTAATAGAAAGTGAACTTATCATGATCATCATCAGATCATCTAATAATAGATAAATAAATTATGTTTCTCAAATTTTATCTATACATAAACCATTATAATGAACCAATAAATTATAATAAAAATAAACTATTCGAAAACCCTTAATGTTGTTTTAAAATATTTTGTTATCAACTCTCGTCCGAGAGTTTTTAAACTCTCGTCCGAGAGTTTTTAAACTCTCGTCCGAGAGTTTTTAAAAACTCTCGTCCGAGAGTTTTGTTCTTATAAACCATGCGCGCGGCATTCTGCCTGTCGTTTTCGCGAATTTTTTTTAAACTGCTGCAAAATTCTCCAACCGCACCTGTCGTTTTCGCGAATTTTTGCACTGTAGCTGTCCTTTTCACGAATTCTTGGACTCCAGCTGTCGAATTCAAGGACTGTAGCTGTTGTGTTGAAGACCTATTTTCTTTGTCGCCGGGATCCAGGTAAATTTCTCACCAATTTCATCAAAAATAATTTCTCTATAACCCAATTTAGCAATGAAATAATCTGTAGCAAAATTTTTAGACCATTTAGAGGAATCATATCTATCCCTCAGTCTAACAAAGGATAAAATCAACTGTTGAATCATATCTATCCCTCAGTCAGCTCCTACCTCATTCACTACCTTTTATCCCTTTAATAAAATGCAGATTACTTAGTCCTTTTAATAAAATGCAGATTACTTAGTCCTTTCAAATGATGTATTTTTTTCACAACGAGAAAAAACGTTGTTTTCTATTGATAGAGACAAAAACAGTCCATACAACATTACATAATGATCTAGTTCCCGCATCACATACAGGGAAATAGTAGTAGATATAACCATATGATCCGTCTGAAATACAGAGCAGTGATGCGTCCAGGTATGCCCAGACATCAATAAGCAGAGAGAAAAAGCTTCGAAAGGAGCAGTGAAAACAATGAAAATGTAGAAACATTTGTCCAATGATACCCAAAAAACAGCAGAGTGCCCAAATCCCAGGACTAGTATATGCCCCTAATAAATCATGTCGATACACCACCAGTCCGGTGATAAGAGCCTCCAGAGGATATATATGCCCCACGTAACAGCAAAAAGACCCAGCAGCAACGGTGGGGACTGCTTCGTCCCTCGTGACCCCCCAGCTACGCCCGACGCAACATACAGCGCGTGGGGCTAATCGTGGAAAGAATATAACACATACCCAACATACTCCCACTTGTTGTTTTCTTTCCACAGGGGGCCACAGGAGAGCTTAGTCATTGGCCCAATTCTTCAACACCCATTGTTTCTCTACACCAAGAGAACTTCTGAGTGCTCACAGACTTCGTCAATGCATCTGCAACATTCTTCAAAGTGTCCACCTTTACCAACAACACCCTTTTAGCCTCAACCATATCTCTAACAAAATGATATTGAACATCAATGTGCTTTGTCTTTGAATGATAAGCAGGGTTCTTAGCCAAGAAAATTTCACTTTGGCTATCACAGTCTATCCTTATAGCTTGCTCTACCAACCCCATACTTGAACACAATCTCTGCAACCAAACTGCTTCCTTGCTTGCATGAGTGGCTGCTATGTATTCTGCCTCTGTAGTTGAAAGAGCCACTACAGACTGTCTTTTACTCATCCAACTGACTGCACCTCCAAATAAGCTAAACACATACCCACTTGTAGATCTTCTTTGGTCCAGATCTCCAGCCCAGTCTGCATCAACAAAACCACGAATGTCCAACATTCTTTCCAATCCTGGTCTTCCCTGGTAGCACAAGCCATAATCACTAGTGCCACGTAAATATCTGAAAACTCGCTTCACTACTGTCCAATGCTCCTTCCCCGGGTTTGACATAAACCTGCTCAATACTCCCACTGCATGTGCAATGTCTGGTCTAGTACAGACCATTGCATACATCAGGCTACCCACTGCACTTGCATATGGAACACGGGACATATCCTCCTCTTCTTCTTGTGTCTTGGGACACTGTTCAGCAGACAGCTTTACACCTACAGGAATAGGAACCTTCACCGGTTTACTATCCTGCATATTGAACCTCCGCAATATAGTCTCGACATACTTCCTCTGGTTTAACCAGAGCTTCCTCTTTGCCCGATCTCTCTTAATTTCCATGCCCAAAATATAGTTTGCAGCACCAAGATCCTTCCTGTCGAATTTGGAGAACAGTTGGGTCTTCAAATCTTGGATAATTTCTTTGTCATTTCCAATCAACAACATATCATCCACATACAAGACCAAATAAATAACACGGTCACCAATTAATTTGAAATAAACACAGTGATCCTCCTTGCTTCTGGTGAATCCAAGTCCCCGTATATAGGTATCAAATTTCTGATACCACATCCTTGGTGACTGTTTTAATCCATACAGAGACTTCTTCAACCTGCATACCAGTTCTTTCTTACCCTTCACCATAAAGCCTTCAGGTTGCTTCATGTAGATCTCTTCTTCTAGATCCCCGTGAAGAAATGCTGCCTTCACATCCATCTGTTCTATCTCAAAATCAAATGCAGCAGCAACAGATAAAAGTAATCTAATAGAAGTAACTTTGGAAACAGGAGAAAAAATATCACCAAATCAATTCTCAGCACCTGGGAATAACCTTTTGCTACCAACCGAGCTTTGTATTTCTCCACCTTGCCTTCTACATTCATCTTCTTTTAAACACCCATTTGCTCCCGATGGGATTCCTTCCAAATTCGCAACCCACTGCATCCCATGCCTCATTTTTGTGCAAGGATGCCATTTCATCAACCATGGCCTCCTCCTCTCAGAAGTCATCCTTCCGAATCTATCGCATCCCCCGACAGCCTGGTTCATCATCGCTATAGTTAAGTAAAACCCAACGGTAGCGATGGACTATACCTTCGGTTGCCTTCTTTCCTAATTCGATCTCCTCAAAGCCGGAGTTTGTGGCTCTTCCTCTTCTGAGTCTTCTTCTGTTGTAGAGTCTGATTCATCCTCCTTTAGCTCAAACTCTATCTTTTTAGGTTCCTTTGGTAGGAATTCATGTTTAACAACATCTTTCACCTCTCTAAACACCACATCTCGGCTGTACACAATCTTCCTTGTTTCCAGGTTCCAAAGCTTGTAACCCTTTAAACCATCCTTATGCCCAATAAAGATGCACCTTTCAGATTTATTATCCAACTTGGTCCTTTTCTCCTTTGGAACATGTACATATGCATCACATCCAAATACCCTTAGATGTGAAAGAGAGGGTTTCTTACCAGTCCATACCTCATGTGGAGTCTTATCCTCTAACGCTGATGAAGGCGATCTGTTAACTAAGTAACATGCAGTCTCCACTGCCTCTGCCCAGAATTCTTGTCCTAACCCGGTACCACTGAGCATGCTTCTTGCCTTTTCCATCAGTGTTCTGTTCATTCTTTCTGCAACTCCATTTTTCTGAGGTGTGTATGGAGTAGTCTTATGCCGTGCTATACCACACTTCTTACAGAACTCTTCAAATTCCTTCTTGCAGAACTCCCCACCATTATCTGTCCTCAATGCCTTTATCTTCTTCTCTGTCTGGTTTTCCACCAGAGCCTTAAATTCTTTAAACTTGTCAAAGACTTCATATTTCTTCCTCAAGAAATATATCCATGTATTCCTTGAGAAGTCATCTATGAATGAAACATAGTACACAGACTTTCCCAGTGATGGAACTGACACGGGTCCAAACACATCACTGTGCACAAGTTCTAATATCTTGTTTGCCCTCTTAGCACCAGAAGGAAAACTCACCCGATTCTGCTTCCCATATACACAATGTTCACAGAAATCGAAATCCAGAGAACAATTAGACATACCTTCTACCATACCATCTCTATACAGTATCCGAAGGCCCTTCTCTCCAATATGTCCAAGCCTTTGATGCCATAGCATGGTCTTTTCTCCAGAGACAGCTAGGCTTTCCATCCCACTTTCAGGAACCACAGAACTGTTACACCCATCAATAACTCACTTTGCCTTGTAACTTATCTATTAGTTCGATCCCTAGCCCCTGCATTAATACCAGTGCTCCACGAACCATCTTGCAGGCATCTTTCTCGAACACTGTTTTTACACCTGCATCATCCATCTTGCTTACAGAAATCAGATTTCTGGCCAATGCAGGAATATGCAGAACACCGGGAAGTGTTCTAATCCTTCCACCTTGCAGCTTCAGCTTGACCTTTCCACGTCCGATGATTCTGGCCTTCCTATCATCCCCTAGGAAGACATCACCACCATCATATTTCTCATACTCGCAGAACCACTCCCTATGGGGGGTGAAGTGAAAGGATGCACCTGAGTCAATCAACCATGACTCATGATCTACATGTGTATTTGAAGAAGAAGCCAAATACACATCCCCACCTTCATCCGAGGTGGTTTTTGCCTCTGCAGAAGGAGCATCATCAGATCCCTTTCCTTTCTCGGGAGCTTTAGATCTGCAGTCCTTTTTGTAGTGCCCTTCCTTTCCGCATTTCCAGCACACCTTTACAAACTTTCCAGGAGATTTAGATCTCCCTCTAGATTTAGATCTCCCACTCGAAACCTTATTCTTGTTTCTGTTCTGGGACCTTCCTCGTACAGATAAGGCATCTCCATTCTGACCCTCCATATTTCTCTGTCTCATTTCCTCCGACAACAAGGCTGAGACAATGTCATCAAAATTCAAGGTAGTTGTGTTGCTACCTATTGCAATAACCAGACTGTCCCACGAGTCTGGTAGAGAACACAACAAACTGATGCACTTATCTTCATCTGAGATTTTAATATCAACAGATGACAGCTGACTTACCATAGTATTGAAGGCGTTCAGATGCTCTGTCACCGAGTCTCCATCCTTCATCCTCGGGTTATACAGCTTTTTCCGCAGGAACAACTTATTCACCAGAGACTTAGATTGGTACAAAGTCCCAAGTTTTTCCCACAAATTCTTCGCCGTAGCTTCCCCGGATACATTCAACAATACTGAATCTGACACACACAACCGTATTGTGCTCTTAGCCTTCCGATCCAGTTTCTTCCAGTCTTCATCTGACATTGTCGTTGGTTTAGTACCTGGATACGCGATCGCGTCTTTATCCACAGAAGCGGATCCTCCATAATTTGAGCTTCCACAACTCAAAACTACGACCATTAAATTTCTTGATCTCCTCTTTCACCTTCGCCATCTTCTTTCACCGCAAGAATCGATCCCGCAGATCTCCCACTGAACAGGGTCTACCACAGGCCCGAGCAAAAAACCCTCAACAACAAAGGCGTCCCCTTGAAGCCGAAACAATTCTGATACCAAATGTAGGTTTTAACCCTGAACAGAAATTATCTACACGCGAATCTTAAAACAGAAAATAAACAATAGCGAGAGCATAAAACATAAAACAAATAAACACGGAGATTTTCCCCTGGATCCCAAATTGGGACTACCAGCTTGATTTTTCATTATGATCCTTTTAGTGTTACAACACATATATATACATGCCGAAGCATACATACACCCCAATCCATTAACCCTGGATTAGAACATAACCGTAGTTCCCTTGACCGGATCTACAAAATACCAGGGGCCGAAAACCATCGAACTCCAAAACCATGTGCAAAACCATGCACAAAACCATGGGCGGATCCGCCTATGAGTGGGTCCGCAGAATTTTTTTTTTTTGGCCGGGGCGCTGCCTCAGACCCCAACGGTGGGGACTGCTTCGCCCCTCGTGACCCCCCAGCTATGCCCGACGCAACATACAACGCGTGGGGCTAATCGTGGAAAGAATATAACACATACCCAACACCCATTTCAGAAAAATCTCTCCCCTTATGCAAAGGGAAAATAGGTGAAGGTTCCTCCTTCAAAAGAGAATCAAGAAAAATGATCTCTTAGTGATGATGTCTGGGGAGATCTAAGGAGGAGAAAACTTTTCTTCACTTGCCAATATCCATGGGCACCAGGGCATCTGTGTGCTACCGGGAAGGCACATGATATTGAGGTATTCTATGATGATGAAGAGGAGGGAGAAGAATACTTATAGGGGGATACCAACGCTGTAGCATTAGGAGGAGATCCACCAGCACCAAGAGGTGGGAGGGGAGCATTTGCTCCAATAGGAGGAGCCCTTGCATTTTTGCAGGGAGTTCCCAAGTATCTAACATTGAGAGTTCGAGAAATTGTTTAGGGGTAGCGGGTATCGGTATTGATAGACAGTGGGGATACCCACAACTTTATTGATTATCAGTTAGTGCAGAGGAGAGGCATTCCCACAGATGATTTTGAGGGATTCTTAGTCTTGGTTCTAGGAGCTAGAACCATGTAGTGTGTTAAGAATGTTCCGACATTAACCATCACTATGGGGACTTACACATTGATATACCACTTTTTTGTGGTAGATATTCTGAACGCCAATGTGATATTGCGTATTCAGTGTTTGATCACTTTGGGGAAGGTCACCACAAATTGGGAAACCTTGGATATGGAATGGATAGACAAGAAGAGTGGTGAACACCAGAAGATCAAGGGCATGCACACTTATCTACCCCAGATAGTCTGGGCACACAAGATGGAGGTTTATTTACGCAGAGGGGACACAGAATGGGCAATACAAACGCGTATGTCAGAGGCATGAGGCAAGGGTGCACCAGTCCACCTAGATGTATAGTCTATTATAGATCGCTATTCTATAGTGTTTGGGGACATACCACTAGGAAGGCCACCAGACCGGGGGTTTGAACATACTATTGAGTTGGAGCAGGGGATGCAAGCAATGATCACCACACCCTAGAGGCATCCCAAAGCCTACAGGGATGAGATTGAAAAGGCCATTCAGGAGCTCTTGGCTTTAGGACATATTTGACCCAGCACCAGTCCCTTTGCTTCTTCTATGGTCTTGGTGAATAAGAAGGATAGTACATTGAGGATGTGCATCGATTATAGAGACTTGAATAAGAAGACAATGAAGAACAGGTACCTGATTCCCAGGATCGATGAGCTGATGGATGAGCTAAGGGGATCAAAGTACTTCTCAAAGATTGATTTGAGGTTGAGCTACCATCAGATCAGGGTGAGGGATCAAGATATCCCGAAGACTGCATTTCGATGTCATTATGGCCACCTTGAGTTCTTGGTGATGCCCTTTGGGTTAATCAATGCCCCAACTACTTTTCAGTCTTGTATGAACCACATCTTCCGTGTTCAATTGAGGAAATTTGTGCTGGTTTTCTTTCATGACATTATTATTTATAGCCGCACATGGGAGGATCATCTACAACATATTGAGACAATATTACACATTCTTGAGGAGTAACAATTCTATGCTAAGCTCTCCAAGTGTGAATTTGGGCTCACAGAGATGCTTTATTTGGGCCACATCATTTGATTAGATGGAGTGAGAGTGCATGAGGAGAAGATCTGTGCTATTCGGGATGGCCTGATCCCAAGAATGTAACAAAACTTCAGGTGTTTGTAGGCATATGTACCTACTACTGGAAGTTTGTCAAAGGGTTCTCCCAACTAGCAACACCCCTCACAGATTTGACCAAGAAGGGAGATTTTAGCTGGGCAGACACAATACAGAGGGCCTTTGATAGGCTCAAGGAGGTGATGTGCATTTTTCTAGTGTTTCTATTGCCTGATTTTACCCAGCCCTTTGTGCTAGAATGTGATCCTTCAAGGGAGGGCATTGGACCATTTTTGATGCAAGGGGACCATCCTATAAATTTTGAGAGTCGGAAGTTGCTACCTCATGAGAGGTTTTACTATATATATGATAAGGAAATTTTGTCCATTATGCATGCATTGGCCAAGTTCCGGCAATATTTGGTGGGCAAAAAATTCCGAGTAAAGATTGATCACAATAGCCTTCGGTGCTTCCTTGAGAAAAAACAACTGCAAGAGAGGCAACATAAATGGGTTAGAAAAATCCAGGCATATGACTTTGACATTGAATGTGTCAAAGGGAAGAGTAATTAGTAGCGAATGCCTTATCACGGAGGCCAACAACATTATCATTGATGACTGTGGATACAAATTGGAAGGCCCAGCTGTTGGTGGAGTATTCCAAAGACCGCTTTGCATGTGAGATCCTAGATGGAAAGGTGACCGATGAGAGTTATAGAGTGATGGATGAGATCATATATTATTGGGACTGGATCTTCTTGACTAGAGATTATAGGCTTAAGGAGAAGATTTTGCATTCAACACATGATTCCCCACTCTCAGGCCATCAAGGATTCACCAAGACATACCGAGCCATTCGGGAGAGATTCTCATGGAAGGGTCTTAAGGAGGATGTCCTCCAGCACATCAAGGAGTGCGTAATTTTCCAGCAGAACAAAGGGGAGAACAAAAATCTTGCAGGGTTGTTACAACCACTCCCTATTCCAGAAGGAAAATGGGAGAGTATTTCTATGGATTTCATTATTGATTTACTACCAGTACAGGGTAAGGATTGTATTTTTGTAGTTGTTGATCGACTAACAAAATATTATCATATCTTTGCTATTTATGCACGATACACTGCTTCACAGGTGGCCAAGCTCTTCTTTATAGATGTTTTCAAAATTCATGGTCTTCCTAAGACCATAGTCAGTGATAGAGATAGCCGCTTCATGGGTGGATTTTGGCAGGAACTTTTTCGGTTGGTGGGTACCGAGTTGACTTCGAGTACCAGTTATCACCCCCAGATCGATAAGCAAACAGGGACAGTGAAAAAGTGGATGGAAGGCTACTTTCAAAACTATGTTGTGGGGTAGCAAAGAGCATGGATGCATTGGCTCCACTTAGGAGAGTATTGCTATAACACAACATTTCACATGTCGATTGGCATGTCTCCATTTCAGGCTCTATATGGGTATGATGCTTTATCATTTGTTGATGTGATTTTTGGAGAAAGAAAGGCTCCTAGAGCCAAGGAGTGGATCCAAGAGAGTCAGGATATACTCCGAGCTCTCAACGACAACATTGCTACAACCTAGAATCAACATAAGTTGTATGCAGACCGTGGTCGGATAGAGAGACAGTTTGAGGTGGATGACTTGGTCTATCTCCGTCTTCAGCCTTATAGACAGTCTACACTGAAGGAGAAGGGGGATGATAAGCTTAAGACCTGGTTCTATGGGCCATACAGGGTGATTCGTCATGTTGGGGAGGTAGCATATGAGTTGGAGCTCCCCACTGGGAGTAAGAACCATAACATTTTTCATGTCTCATGCCTCAAGAAGACCATTGGACAACATGTGGTTTCCACCATGGATCTCCCACCTATTGATGATGAGGGCCACTTGGTTTTACAAGCAGAAGCCATCTTGGATACTCAACAGAGGCAACTAAGGACAAGGGTGATTAAAGAATATTTGATTCAATGGAGGAATCTACCGGATGAGGATGCCACATGGGAAGGAGAAAATATTTTGTAGCATCCATCTTTGCAGTTACTTGAGGAAAATAAACATTTGGAAGGGTAGGACTGTAATATTCCAAATTAGCTTTTAGCTAATTGGAATATTAAAATTTTCCTTTGTTCATAACTTAGATGAATAAGTGGGTATAAAGACCCTTAAATCTATTTATTTGGAATAAAACCACTTCTTGTGTGAAAGTGGATCAATGTAGATAGTTTAAATAAAGGTGAAAACATGAAGTTGGGAAACCCTTTTTGCACTTTTTTGACATTGAAAATTGTAAATTTCTATGTTTTTTCAACTTCAACTCGATTAAACTCATATTTTTAATGCAAATTATGTTTTGACATAAAAACAAGATTTGTAGAGAATTGTCTTACCTCCGTACCCATATTTTTTGTTTTGAATATTGACATATAGAGGGGTAAATTTGTTGTTTACTAACTGCATATATTTAAAATTTTGAAGCAAACACAAATAGTAATTTTTTTAACCCTAAATTTTTTTAGGGAAGGTTATTCATTTTTTGGAAATAAACCATATCATCATAATCTACATATATTGCACTAGTGCATTGACTATTTTTCAAATTAAATTACTATTTTTTATTATTTTTTGAAATGGACGAAGAAAAAAAAAACAGTGATGTTTCAGTACATTTTATGACCCCTAGATTTTCTTTTCAATGTGATCGTTAATAAGAAAACTGAGAGTACCCTTTTGAAGTAGACAATGAGAGGAATTGCAATATGATTTTCTGAATTTTTTGGTGTTGCCATTTTAAAGTTATTGAATTTTCATTCAGTGCAATTTTCCGAACAATGAAATTCCACAGTGACACAGTTTAGTATAAAATTAATAAAAAAATGAAATTTTTAATGAAACTCCACAAATATTACATCATCAGAAACTGGATTCAGAGATGAATCTAATGGTACCTGGTTCGAAATATAACATTTTGTTTTTGTAGGTGTTCCTCCCCTCCAAAGTTGTAGGTTCCTGAAAACGGGAGAATTTTCTGGGTTTTTCATTGACCAGAAACTCTTGACCGAGATAATTTCTTGGACGAGATATTTATTAAACTCTCGACCAAGAAATTTAAAACTCTCGACCGAGAGTTTAAACCATCACAGGTTACATTTAACCGCGCGGCTAAACTCTCGGCCGAGAGTTTGTGCCCGAGAGTTTATCCAAGCCAACTCTCAGCCGAGAGTTTAGAGAAGGCCAACTCTCGTCCGAGAGTTTTATAAACTCTCGGACGAGAGTTTATTATAAAACTTTCTCTAAATGTTAATTAAAAACTAAAGCAATCTTTTGGGCGAGACTTTTATATAAATACTATCGTTCGAAAGATTAATTCCACACACCATTCTGAACCAACGAAAACTGCGAAGTTCCGAGGGTCCGAAAATTGCAAAGATGCGAGGGTCCGAATTCTTTTTTGGTCAAGGTGCGAATATTTTCTATGTGAAATTTTTTTTTTGGCAAAAAAAAATTTAAGTTTTTTTGGGTGCAAAATTTTTTTGGCAAAAATATTTTTGAAAGTTTTTATGGGTGCAAAATTATTTTTTGAAGTTTTTTTGGGTGCATGGATGCATGAAGTATTTTTGAAAAATTCTCTATGAAGACATGGAGTATTTTTGCAAAATGTCTCTATGAAGGCATGAAGTATTTTTACAGAATGTCTTTATGATTTTAATTATTTATTTTTAATTTTCTCTCTTATTGAAAGCATGAAGTACTTATTCTGAAGTATTTATGTTTTTATGGGTATTTGGTCCAAATAGAATTGGATTTTAGGTTTCCAATTTTTTTAACATGGGAAACCAAAGGAATTTCCTATAAAGGCACGATCGAAAAAGAACTGATTCAATGGATAAAAATGAGAGATTACAAAAAAAAAAGGTGAGAGGAAAGGGAAATATTAAGCCATGAAATAAATGTGGAGGTAGAGCATCATGAAATAGATGTAGAGGTGCATGAGAATGACAAGGAAATGATAAATGTTGAGGAACTTGTCGACGAGAATATTGAAAACACAAATGTCCAAGAGAATATTGATATTGATCTCACTGGTGAGTCAATAGTTTCTTCAATTTGAATTTTGTATTTTTTTTAAAAACATTGTAGTTCAAGATAGTTTTAAAATTAAAAATATGTATATGTCAATTTCAAATTATAAGTTGATATTTTTATTTATACAGGGGCAACATCAGAACCACAAGAAGATACTACCACACCTTGAATTTCACTGCAATTAATTGGAAGTTCCAAGAACGTTGTATACAACTACAAGTTTCTAGAAAATATGGATCCAACTAAAATTGAAGAATTGGGACCACCAATGGCTGAAAGGACAGTTCGAGATAAAGTAGATTTTGGATTGAAACATATTTTTGAAGGTAAGTCTATCATAGCACAAGCTCAAATGATACGTGGATTTTTAAAGCACAAATATCTCAAAAATGCTGTGGAATTATTGGGCATTAAAAGTGAGAAAGAGGTTTTAGAAAATGAAATGGTATCAAAAAATGTGATGTCGGCGCTTGCCACACTAGCCAAAAAGCGATCTCAAGTTGAAAAGAATGCTCGTAGAGCACTTTTAACAGGTGTAGTCGCGAAACGAACTTCATCAAGTCGGTTGATGTTAGCAACTTCAAAATTGTTTAAAACATCAAGAAACTTTTTATGGAGGCATACAAAATTTAGAATTCAATTAGATGAGAATGATGAACTTGCATGTTGGGCTAATATCTGTAGGCATCCATATCATGATAGACTTCCTGATGGTGTGAGGGATAGGGTAAAAGAGTTTTTGGATTTGAATTCTCATGTGTTGCCAAATGAAAAGGATTATGTGCGACGCTGTATATCTAAGGGAATTTATGAATCTCATTCCAAACATATAACACAGGTCAGTCAAGTAGAATTATTCTAGAACTTTATGGAGAGTAATACTGATGTGAAGATTCCCCTTAGCACATTTGTGAAGATTAAACCATGGTATTTCAAGCCTATCACTGTTCGAGACACATGTTGTTGTCAATACCATGTAGAATTCCAATTATTTTATGAGACATTTTTAAATTGTGGCATAAATTATTGGTCAAATGACCCCCCTACTTCAAGTGTTTGTAAATTTTTATAAAATATATTATGTGCACGAGAGAATAATTTATTATTTTATAAAAAATAATGTGTTGGTGGAAGAAAATGCATAGAATGTTCTCATTTGGCACTCTACGATGCAAAGTATCCCATTGATCCTAATGATCCCAGACTGTCAAATCTCAGTCTGAATTGGAAGCGATATGAAAATGTTACTTACACTCCTGTTGCAGATTCAAGCACAACATCAAAAAATATCACTTTATTTGACGACGAGATTCCAGTGACACATTTTATGGAGAATTTCAGGGTGTAAATATACAAATATATTAAGCATTGTCATATAGCACGATGGCAGGATTTACAGTTCAAGCAATCACGTGATGTGTTCCCAAATGGAACAATATTATCAGTGGTTGATTTCGCTGAGAATTACACATTTAGTCCACAAAAGGAGATACAAAGTGAGTATTATCATTCAGACCAAGTATCTATATTTGTACATATTTTGTATAGACATGCAGAGCTAGCTATCAATGGTTTTGATAGCGATGAAAATAATCACGAGGTGATTAAGGAGTACCATTTCTACATCAGTGATGATCGAACACATGATACATGTTTTGTTCAGCATTGTTTTAATGTTATTTATAATGAATTTTTGAAACGAAGGGTCACTTTTAAAGAACATTGGGTATGGTCAGATGGTTGTGCTGGTCAATTTAAATCAGCAAGATCGTTCTTTTGGTTGTCTCGTCTTCATAAGAGAACCAACATTCCACATACATGGAATTTATTTGAGACAGGGCATGGAAAAGGAGAGCACGATGGTGCTGGGGCATGCGTAAAACGTGCACTTAGGAGGCATCAATTGAATCACTCAGCTTCTCGACTTGTAAATTCTTTAGATGTTGTTAATTGGTGCAAAGACAATTTAAGTCATGTATCGAACCCAAGGATGGCTGATGTGCAGAGTTAGGCGTACAAATTTAACTAACAATATATTATACATGTCTAGATATATATATGTGTGTGTGTGTGTGTGTGTGTGTGTGTACATATATGTGTGTATTTTGTTATCAAAAAAATATTAAATATTGTTCGAAATTTGACTCATACATGTGTGTGTGTTTTTCTCAAGTAGGTACTTTTGGAATATTGTAATGGGTGATGTTGATAGGTCGTTGCCATTTAATTGTCTTGGAATCCCTCAAACAAGAAGTTTACACTCAATTAGGAGTAAGAACATGACAAATATACATTGCATTGAGAAATGAAAGTGCGCTTGCTTTTGTTCTGCATGTATTGATCAGACAAAGTCCATCGATGACTGTGAAAACCAGATTGAGAAATTTGTTAAACCATGGAAACACAAAGAATTGACACCATTGCCCCCATTTGGAAACGTGACTGACAAGGAAATGGACAATGAAGTGGTTGTGATTGACAATGATTATGATCGTGTTTCTGATATGGTTAGAGAAGGCGATGTCTTCGCTGTCATTGCACTAGAAAATAATCAAGAAAAAGTGCATTATTATTTATTACGATGCACTATGTCTAAATCCACGTTGCTGCAAGAGTATAATGATCCATCAAATTATACATACCCAATTGGTTCAATGGTGTTAATGGGACATTTCTTTGAAGAAGTAAAGAAATGTAAAGATCATATTATTTTTCAAGATTACCAGCCAGAGGTTATTTATGCCCAATATAGTCACTTGGTCATAGCAACTCGGTTGCAGTTGAAGCAAGTGAAGAGTAGAAAAAAACAACGACAATGGAGGTTATCGATAGATGATCATGATGCCATTCTGGAAAATTTGCCACTAGCACATTTCATATGAGTGGAACACATTGTTCAAGATGAACAATGAACTTTGATTCTAGGGTTAGAACATATAATTGCTACAATGCATTGGAATTTATATAGTTTAAGACTATATTGTGGATTTCTTTCAAATAAATGGACATGTGGATGGTTAGATGTGTGTTGGTACGAACAATATATTATGATATAATGGATTAGGGTGCTTTGCTATATAATTTTAAGTTATGGTGATTTAATGTGTCAATGGTGATTTAATTTATCCATCATGTTTACTCCTAGATGATCTTAACTCGCCCCTTTTTTTGCATGGATATGATGGTGATGAATAGATATTTAGTTAAATGTATATATATAATAATGGATTTAATGGTGATTTAGTGTGTCCATTGTGATTTAATGTGTCCATCATGTTTACTCCTTGATGATCTTAACTCACCCCTTTTTTTGCATGGATATAGTGGTGATGAATGGATTTTTAGTTAAATGTATATATATAATAATTCCCAAGGCACTCGTGTGGTCACAACTTAGCAAACATGATATGGGTGCCCTCTAACAAAACGACCCGACCCAAACTCGTTTCATCGGGCGTCCTCCCAAGGAGTGACGCCCTCTGCCCGACCGAACAAACGCACAACGGAGAAAACGGAAAATGGCTCGCATGAATGTGCACAAGGCACCCGTGCGATCACAACTTAGCAAACCTGATACGGGCACCCTCTAACCAAATGACCCGACTCGAACTCATTTCATCGGGTGCCCTCCCGAGGTGTGACACCCTCCGCCCAACCGAATGAACGCACAATAGAGAAAACGGAAAATGGCCCGCACGAACGTGCACAAGGCACCCGTGTGATCACAACTTAGCAAACCTAATACGACCATCCTCTAACCAAACGACCCGACCCGAACTCGTTTCATTAGGCGCCCTCCCAAGGCGTGACACCCTTCTCCCGACTGAACTAACGCACAAGGGAGAAAATGGAAAACAGACTGCACGAACGTGCACAAGGCACCTGTGTGGTCACAAGTTAGCAAACCTGATACGGGCGCCCTCAAATGAAACGACCCGACCCGAACTCGTTTCATCGGGTGCCCTCCGAAGGAGCGACACCCTCTGCCTGACCGAACGAATGCACAATGGAGAAAACGACAAACAACCCACACGAACATGCACAAGGCACCCGTGCGGTCACAACTTAGAAAACATGATATGGGCGCCCTCTAACCAAACGACCCGACTCGAACTCGTTTCATCGGGCGTGCTCCTAAGGAGCGACACCCTTTGCCTGAACGAATGAATGCATAATGGAGAAAACGGAAAATGACCCGCATGAACGTGCACAAGGCACCTATGCGGTCACAACTTAGCAAACATGATACGGGCGCCCTCTAACCAAATGACCAGACCCGAACTCATTTCATCAAGCGCCCAACCAAGGCGCGACACCCTCCGCTCGACTGAATGAACGCACAAGGGAGAAAATGACAAACGGCCCGCACGAACGTGCACAAGGCACCTGTGCGGTCACAACTTAGCAAACCTGATATGGGCACCCTCAAACGAAACGACCTGACCGAACTCGTTTCATCGGGCACCCTCCCAAGGTGCGATGCCCTCTACCCGACCGAACGAATGCACAAGGGAGAAAATGGAAAATAGCCTGCATGAATGTGCATAAGGCACCCGTGCGGTCACAACTTAGCAAACCTGATACGGGCGCCCTCTAACCAAACGACCCAAACCAAACTTGTTTCATCGGGCACCCTCCCAAGGCGCGATGCCCTCCGCCCGACCGAATGAATGCACAAGGGAGAAAATGGCAAATGACCCACATGAATGTGCATAAGGCACCAGTGCGGTGAAAACTTAGCAAACCTGATACAGGCAACCTCAAATGAAACGACCAGACTCGAACGCATTTCATCGAGCGCCCTCCCAAGGAGCGATGCCCTCCTCCTGACCGAACGAACGTACAACGGAGAAAATGGAAAACGACCCACACGAATGTGCACAAGGTACCCGTGCGGTCACAACTTAGCAAACCTGATACAGGAACCCTCTAACCAAATGACCTGAACCGAAATCGTTTCATTGGGCACCCTCCCAAGGCGCAACGCCCTCCGCCTGATCGAATGAATGCACAAGGGAGAAAACGACAAACAACCCGCACCAACGTGCACAAGGCACCCATGCGGTCACAACTTAGCAAACCTGATACGGGCGGCCTCTAACGAAACGACCCGACCCGAACTCGTATCATCGGGTGCGCTCCCAAGGCGCGACACCCTCCGCCTGACCAAACAAACGTACAAGGGAGAAAATGGCAAACAACCCACACGAACATGCACAAGGAACCTGTG
The DNA here is from genome assembly GCA_034641835.2 of Pinus albicaulis. Taxonomy (NCBI): domain Eukaryota; kingdom Viridiplantae; phylum Streptophyta; class Pinopsida; order Pinales; family Pinaceae; genus Pinus; species Pinus albicaulis. The sequence continues at coordinate 145,415,020 of CM076576.1, forward strand.
TGGCCACAACTTAGCAAACCTGATACAAGTGCCCTCTAACAAGTGGAAGAAATACTAAGTCATAGGTGATAGAGATTGTTATTGAAGGTCAATCTCACTTCCTTAATAAAATGAAAGATCAACTTAGAGAGGAGTGTGTTTCAAAACCTAGCTATTAAGGTAAAGTTATTATGGCACAAGGTAAAAAGAGTAACAAACACTTTATTTAATAAACTCAAAACCTTTTTATTTTCGTTTTAGTTTAGGAAATTCACTTATTGATTTTTTTAGAATTATATCACAAATAGTAGATCATTTACATTGCGATATTAAAACAAATGTAAATATGAGCCAAGGTTTGATACATTGAAATTTAATTATTTTTGGATATCATTACACTTGTGTATCAAGTGATTTTATTGCAAAATTATGCTTTTTACTAGTTGTTACTGAAGAAATCTACAACATTTTTCAATGTTCTCTACCCATACCATATAATTCATTTGAAACATTGTATTTAGATTCTAGTTTGAATAGGTTCGATACATTGAAATTGAATTATTTTTGGATATCATTACCCTTGTGTATCAAGTGATTTTATTGCAAGTCTGTGCTTTTTATTCGTTGTTACTGAAGAAATCTACAACATTTTTCAATGTTCTCTACCCATACCATATAAACAATTCATTTGAAACATTGTATTTAGATTCTAGTTTGAATTTATGTTGTTGATTTATTGATTTAGAGTAAGAAATACACTTATATCTAGCTGTTGTTGAAGTAAATTTAACTATGGAAAATTTACGGGCATAATACCCATGGGAAAATTGATTCTAGGAACATAGAAATACAATTTCCAGCTTGATGGAAATATTTTTTGTTGTTCATAATTTTGGATGTGGCATTTCAAGATCAAATTCATACTTCCCAAATTCCCCACCCCTGGATTAATGAAGTACAAGTGTTTTGACACTCATAGTGTTCTGTTTTAGTGAAATTGGTTGCTGTCCCTACAAATTTTGGAACTTATTTCAACAAGAAAAGCAACAAATTTGCTCTATAATGCCTTTAATCAGTAACCCAAATTGAAAAATAAATTTATAATTGGTTAATATATTTTTTATACATCAATTTGGTATACTCACATGTCATATCTAAAATCATTTGGTGTCGTATTTTGTTGTTTTTAGTCTTTTGCTACACGAAAATGATAAAATCAATAAGACATATTTGAATTAACTCTTTCACCTCAACTTTTGATCCTATTTAAGGCACTAGTCTTGCTTGGGTGGATAGAGATATTGAGTTGAAATCGTCCCTTGGCCTTTCAAGGAAAAGTTGGGCCTAAAGAGCAACGGTTTGGGTCAAGGTGACAATGGGCCCTTACAGTGTGTGTGCCCACCCTAGCAGATTGCATAGACCTTTGCAACCTTGTTAATCAGATTAGCAACTTTTTTTTGTGTCATTCTTAGGAATAAGGTCATTTAACCCTAGTTTACACAACCACACACTTGGTATTTTTTTCATTTTGTACCAGTACTTGATGAGATATTTGTTTCAAGACTAATTTGCAAGATGTCATCTAGTGACTTGACTTGAACAAAACATAAAAAGGTACAATACAAAATACTACTCTCTAATGTAAGAATCAAGGTAAATATTGGTAATTCCACATTTATGGTAATTGTTTCAATTTAGGGAATTATCATACTAATGTTTCTAGCATGGATTTTCATAAGTTGTTTCCTATTAAAGATATATTTTTTCTTTGGATTTATCATGCATTCCAAGCTATCCTCATTTTCCCATTGTTAATTTTCATATGCACATCCCAAAATTTAATGGAAATCCACCACTTTCTCTACAATTCTTGTAGTCTTTTATGAATTATAGTGTAGATACTAATATTATCTTTGAAGATAACTCAATGAAAACATGTGGATGGGCAATGCAAGGATATGAAGCATGGAAATGGTTTTTCAGTTTTGATCCCATAGAGTTAAATTCATTCCCTTAGTGAATAAAAAGGTTGCAATGGTGATGGGTCTAAAATTATGAAGATATTGAAGATATCGATGTCTTCATTGCTATGCAAGAAACTATTAATGACTTGATTTCAAAATATAACAGGTGTCCCTCCTATGATCTCCATATGAAATCAAAGAGAAGGAGAATGCAACCATTTTCCTAGCAGAGTATGTCAAAGCAAAATATGTTGAGCCTTGTGTGCAGAAGCTCGAGGAAACAATGATCATAGAGGCTATTCTAGATCCCATCATTGACATAAGACTAGGGATAAATAAATTACAAATGATCACAACTCAAGATTGCATCACAATGCAGCAAAGGTACTTGGAGTTTGAAAAATACATGTAGGTGAAGAGAAAGAATATCTCCATGAAAAGGATCAACCCTCTCCTCCCTCTCCTGAACCATTATTGCATGCTTCATAGAATGATGATGAACGAATGACTTATTTGAAAAGAGTCCAAGAAATGGGTAAAGCAAGTATTAAGGGAGACATTGTTAAAGAGGGAAATCAATAAATTGTTTTCCTTCATCCCTAGAATGAAGAAATTATTGAAGAGAGCATGACATAATCACATCAGGACAAAGAATGTCTCATTTACCTTCAAGGTCTCAAAGAATTCAATGAAAAAGAAAACCATACTATAGATTTGAGTGCTCTACCCCAAGAAGAGAATAAAAGTAAAGAGTCCTACCTCACGAAGGGGGGAAAAGTGGTGGAATTAAGAGAAAACACTTATACTTGCACAAATGAAGGGGACAAAAGCTCTACGGCAAAAATAAATGAAGAAGAATCTTTGTGTCCTTCTAATAGGAATAAAAAAATAATTTAAGAACAAGAATATGAGGAGAGCATTGATGTCGGGATTTTTTAAGAACCTACCCACCCTCCTCCAGATGAAAGCACAACTTCAACAAGCTACACTCCTTTCCAAACAATTGATCTTCATGACATATGTAATAGCGATATGGAAGAATGGGATTAAAAAAAATGCATATTTTTGAAGAGGAAGAGGGCAATGGAGTGATTGAAACTATTGATTCATTTCTCCAATTTTACCAGTGTAATGGAATATAAGCTATTTTGATTTTGATGACGATCCCACTTATGACACAGACACTAAGAAAAGTCAAATCGTTCGTTGATTGTTTATTGTCCAATACCTCACTTGTCCAAAATAAGTCTCCAAAAATGGTCTTGATGTTGGACAACTCCAACACTTCAACAATATTTGTTGTGTTCCAAGAGTGATGATACACAATCAAGGTAATTACAACAACCAATTTCTTCACCGTTCCGAGAGATAGTATTATTGTGTTGTGACTATCTAGCAAGGAAAACCGACCCAAGAATGATGATGCACAATCAAGGAAATTACAGCAACCAATGTCTTCAACGTTCTGAGAGGTAGTATTATTTTGTTTTGACTGACTAGCAAGGAAGTCCGAAAAAAGAATGATGATACAAATTTAGGTCAATTACAACAATCAAGGTCTCCACCGTTCTGAGAGGTAGTATCACTGTGTTGAGACTACCCAATAAGGAAATGAGCAGAAAATCTATACATAGTCCAATACGGTTGTAGTTACTACACAGGAGTCATTGTAATCTTCCAAAATTTGAGCTTAGGAGTCCACCACAGCTTCAGCAAGGAGTTCACCACAATCTTAAGGATTCCACCATAGTCTAAGGTAAGCTTTTTGATGACACTGTTTGAAATTAAGAAGTTTGAATTTATGTTGTCATTGTCCTAAGCTATAGCAAGGGACACATAAATACATGTTGATAGCAGAAAGGGCCAACACTGTGCAACATGCTGTAATTGTTACTAAATACTTGGAAAAATTCAATAATTTTTTCAAAACAAAAATTAATGCTCAAGAAGAATTAAAAGTAAAAATTAAATTTAAAGCAAATTATCAACAACCAAGGATATTGATAAGCAACAAAACATTTAAACCAACATTTTCCAGAACAGATCACTTGCCTCTTATGAAATATTAGATCATTGATTGGAATCTATATAGTTTGGTGGAGAAATATTACAAAATTAAATATCCTTAGTGATAGAATATCACTTGAAATTATTCTCTTGATGACAAACATAACACTCATATTTTGAAATTTATTTCAACTCGGGAAACTAGAATCCATCCGAGCTTTCACAAAAATAGCAAATAATTGTAAGTTTTCTTGCAAGTTCAAATAAAGTACTCATGTTGAACTTAAAAGATTGAATGTTTGGTCATCTTCATCATCTTCTAGCCAATAAGTTTCAAGAATCTTTACTGCCTTCTCATAAATTTCATTATTGTCATGACTTTGCAGGTTCTCAATCTTCTCAAGTCCTTCAACATCATCAATATATTGTGCATATAAAATTAAACCTCCAGTGTTGCCCAAAAAATTCTCTGCTTCCCTAACTTTCAAAATATTCTCTAGCCCTTCAAGACAAATAGTTACAATTCTTGGGTCTGGAAAGACTAGAAGATCACATAGATGCTTAATGCATCCTTGATTCACAATATATCTGCAACCAAAAGCACAAATTAGTAGTTTGTCTAGGATGAGATTACCCAATGTTATCCCTATAACTATTATGATAAATGACTTTCTATATTGACCATTTATTGACATAATACTCTGTTGAATAGACGATGACTTATAAAAAAATTAACAAACCTCTCGCATCTATTCAATTTTTTCTTTGCAACTTCCAACATCATTGTAAGTAGCATCTGGCTTTTCTTCAATAGTCATCATTGTCACACTGGGATCAATCTTAGGAGGGAAAGGGATCTGAATCTGATAATTATTACGATCAACCCTACATAAAGAAAGAAGACCATCAATCATTACTTTCTAGACAAAACCCACAAGGTGTGACTTGAAGCAATATCTAAATTTTTTTATGACATTAATGCAAACAACATAAAACGTTAGAGTTGAAAACATAGTAATGCTTCACAAGGATGTTTTTGAACATAGGAATATGACAGCCCTGCAGCAAGAAGAGAAAAACCTCGTGGTAGCGAAAAAGGGGCTTATTTTTTACAAAGATTTTGTGGCTTCCCCTAAAAATAAGGGTGATGATATTCTAGCTCAAGAAAAAGAAGTAGAACATGCAAAAAAATTTATGAAGAAATTTCAGGATAGTGGTCTGAAGGCATTGCAACCATCCTATGTAGATTTTATGTAAATGTATATACGTGGCTATCTATGTAATGTGAAGTAAAATACACATCTTTCGATCTATAGCAAGGTGTTGACCTAATTGGGAAGCTTATATGAAATATATATTGAATCCTTGATTAAATGTGGCATGTTGGACATGCCTGAGGGGGTTTTTGTAGAGTTGCAAAAGGATGGTGACATTGGTATTAATCCAAGATGTGCAACGTAATATTGGAGGGATATCTCAATGCTGGTCAAGAATAAAGGATCAAACAATTATATGATGAAATGTACCATAAATGTGAAGGTTGATGGAAATCAGCTCAAGGGAAAAGATAGTAGGTCAATGAGCAAATTAATGTTAGATGTTACTGGTGCATATAAAAACCTTGACTTTCAAACACAGTATTTGCAAATTGTGAATTATAAAGACTATGAACTTTGGGCCTTCGATTTTTTCCATTTCGCAGAGGAATTTCATCAACAGTCTGAAATGAACTTGGAGATTCATGACACTACTATTGATGCACTGCTTTTGGCACTATAATGTCTCCTAAATCCATATTTCATGATGAACACCAGTGACAGTGACTATCATATCAACAAAAGTGCCACTAAAAACAAATCTTCACATGCGTAGGAAGATGGTTGATGAGCTATTTTCAAGTAATAGAAATACAAAAGTCGAAATGATTGGTAATCTCAAAGAAAAGAGAGACAAAACTGTAATTTACATTCTTATGCAAGCAGAATAATGGTACTACAAAATGCAGTCTATTATTTTGAAAGATAGTTCATATCCCCTTCTCATGGGATTATGAAGCATGGATATTTTTGGTGGACGTGTAACATACAACCCAAAAGGAAGGACAATAGAAAATGGATAAAGGGAGCATGTTATGTATGGGAAAGGGTGTGGACACATTAACCTTATAAGAATTCCCTAGTAGTACCCTTCTATAAAAGGGTGGCAACACTTAACTAGGAGATTGATGATGGCCACCAAGGTAAAATAAAGCAGAAGGCATAACTTCCAAACATCACAATTCATTATCTAATTCAACCCAAAATCCCTACTTTAATTTCAAATACATTGGGCATAAACACTTGACAAAAAGCAATGGAAAAATGTACCCTATGAGCTGAGAGGCATCTTTGGGCAGTTGTCTGGAGATTTCTGAATGTCATCATTAGCACTACTCTCTGTGATGTAGATCATCGAAGAAAATATCCTCTATTTATCCTTGGAAGTGAGGTGGTAACAAAAGGAACTTAGGTTTTTATTGTGAAGAAGAAAATTTGAGAGTGGATAGGCTGGTTAAGTTTCCTTCGCAATGCAATAAAAAAATTAAAAATAAGAAACCAAAAAAATGGAAAATGAATGGATAATCATATTCAATGACATGGAAGCCATAGGTCCCAACTAAGATACCAAATTATCATTTACATTATTGATGATTACTTAGGATTCCATCATAAGAGCTACAAGTAATAGAACAAGTTATGTATGGGAAAGGGTGTGGGCACATTACCCTTATCAGAATTCCCCAGTATTACCCTTCTATCAAAGAGCGGCAACACTTAACTACAAGATTGATGATGGCCGCCAAGGTAAAAATAAAGCAGAAGGAATAAATTCCAAGCATCGCGGTTCATTATCTAATTCAACCCACAATCACTTCTTTCATGTAAAACACATTGGGCGTAAACACTTGATATGAAGCAATGGAAAATTGACCCCATGTGCATTGCGTTGAGAGGCATCTTTGGGCAGTTGTTTGGAGAATTATGAGTGTCATCATCAACACCACTGTCTGTGATGTAGATCCTCAAAGAAAATCTCCTCTAGTTTTCCTTGGAAGTGAGGGGGCAGCCAAAGGAACTTGGGTTTTTCTTGTGAAGAAGAAATTTTGAGAGTGCATTGGCTGGTTAAGTTTCCCTCACAATGAAATAAATAAAAAAGAAAATAAGAAACCAAAAAAATTGGAAAATGAATGGAAGTCTCTCAGAATTCATCAAAGGATATCCAATTTAAACATGCATCTAATAGATAGATTCATAGATATTGATTTTTCCAAAATTCAAAAAACAATGAATACAAGAAATGATACTACTCTACAGCTACCCATTGCAAAATTATTTTCTGGTGAATCTTACACAAACTCAACTATAATAATTTTGTTTCCTAGAAATTTAATAGCCAATTTTTTCCATATTGAAGAGGAAACTTGTGCCCTACTCAGTTTTGAGTGCTGGGTGCACATGCAAGTATTCAAGTTTATTGCAAGTAGAAGAATCCAGTTGTGGAAGGAAAGGCTTCTTCCATGAGAGAAGATCCCTTTGTGAGCCTAACCTGACATGATAATATCTCTCTGGTGATAAGCGCAACTTGAACCTCTTCTTATATGGTAATAGATGCCAAGGCTAGTGTGACCACTAGCTTTTGTTTGTTGTAGACAAGGTTTATGGAGTCTAGCCTCTTGCAAACTGGATGCTATTGATGTTGCTCTCATGTTTGGAGAGCGCAACGTGGCTCTTTGAATTTTCTGGAAGAAGGCTACTTTTTCCCCTACATCGCTGCATGAAAAGGGAAGAAATGCCATCCATCTAGGTTAGCATGGGAAAAAACCTTCCAACGAATATTTTGGGTGAGTATGAGATCGATGTCTCCATGGGATCGGTATTAGGAATAGTGATTACAAGAGACAGAGTTTTGAGATTATGGAAGTTTAGCTCCAAGTTAATTGACCCAATTTTGGGAATGCCAGTAAGAAGTTGAATTTGGCCATTAGGAATTTCATCGATGCTATGCTCCATGTGCCATGTAAGGGCTGCCTTTCTCAGCCAGCTTCCAATCTTTCTCGTGCCAAAAATTTTGGATTGTACTTGTAGTATTTTCATGATTTATATTCATGGGCAGTTGTAGGGTAATTTGTTTGTGATTTACTGCCTCGTAGTATCCGAAATTTTTCCTCAATGCTCTTATGATTGAAGTTTTGTTTTGATTTGTATATTTCCCAACTTTAATAGCTTTCAAATGGAGTCATTAATACATTAGTTAGTGCCGTTAAATCTATCTATTTATGTGGGATTGTCAGGTTGGCTAGATTCTAAAGACAATGTATTCAGAAAAAGGTGGAGAAATGGGTGTATATTTATTATTTGAGAATCATTACATAATCATAACAACTGAGAGCCAAAAAAATACAGGTAGAAGTACAGAGAATCCTTGTATAAAACAACATAAAACATGAAGTTATATATATTCTGATAAAAAATTAAATAGAATGCAGTTAGAGGCTAGCATTACACTTGGAATCTACCATTTATTTTCATACATAAAATATAATTTAGAGATTGACAGGAGTAGAAAAATGCACCTTGCGATCCTGTTCCTTGGCAAAATACTCTCTATTAACATCACTCCTTGAAATAGCCTCATTGGAGTTAATGGCCAAGGTTGTATCTCGAACTTGGACTTGAAATCCATATTCAAGATCAAGCAGACACACTTGACAAACGTTTTTGAGTTTACAACATGTTTGGAAAACTCTTGTTTTCTTGTACCTTGCATCACGACCTGGTCTCCACCTAAAAAATGTAAATGGTCTGGTGCAAATTTTACACTCTTTGTCAAAATTTGCTTTTGTCTGCACCCAAAAAAAAAAATCATTTAAACTCCCTAGAAGAAAAAGTGAACATAAAAGGATGGTTTTGCAAGGGGGGTTTTTTAATAACTGATCTGACATGCATTGTTGGGAAAAATACTGAGAGGGGGTGGGGGGGTGAATTAGTATTTTTTGCATACTCAAAACTTTTTACTTTTTCATGCTCTAAAACCCATACGCTACTTTCCTTTATTAAACTCGCGTATACACGCAGATATCCTTCATACAACTCGCGTATTTGCAGAGATCTAAATATGCAGATATTTATTAACTTAGGTCTTTGCAATATTAATTCATCTGATGTTAAGTTATCAGTAAACATGTGCAGTAACAACATAATAAACCATCACACAAGCATCACACATGAACACCAGGATTTTTAGGTGGAAACCCAAGTCGGGAGAAAACCACCGCTGCAGTTGCTCAGCCTTCAATATTTTATTATAGAGAAAACATCTTACAACATATGTGCCGGTGCAGACTCCTACCAGCACGCAGGCACCCACCTGCGCTCGTTTACCAGCCTCTCCTGGAAGGGAGCTCCAACCCCCTGACTCGTTTACCAGCCTCTCCTGGAAGGGAGCTACGACCCCCTGACTCGTTTACCAGCCTCTCCTGGAAGGGAGCTACGACCCCCCGATCTCGTTTACCAGCCTCACCTGGAAGGGAGCTACAACCCCCTGACTGAAGGCTACAACCCTCAGCACCAATATGGACCACGTTTCATCAATTTTCACACTGGATCCAAACAACTTCAATAGAGCACACCTTGCAGGCCTTGTTTCATCATATTTTCAGACTGGACCCTCTCCATACATTTAAGCATAGTCAAACATCAACAACAGATAGCTAAAACAGGGCAGATCAGATCAGAGATTTCATACCCCATGTTTCAGCAAACCCTAGTTTGCATACGCGCTTTCCTTTCACTGATGTCGCGTATATACACGCTCCCGTTCACACAAACTAGCGTATACCTCTGTACATATTACAGAGCTCATTTCATTGCGCATACGCGCTTTACGTGCTTTCTCTTCAGCGAAGCCGCGTATATACACGCTTCCTCCGTGACAAAGTAGCGTATTGTGACGAACTAGAGTATGGATCTTCAACCATTGGCGAAACGATACTTCTTCAGATCGTACATTCGCCCGTATTCAACCTTTACTCATGCATGCATGTTTGCCTCACCACATCTAATCATTTCATAAAAACGTATCTAAAATACAGATACATTTCAGATCTAGATATCCCGCTTCATCATTTCTTCATAGGTGCATCATAGATTCAGATCTATCATCAAACCTTTACCCTTTTCATACAGATATACTTCACAGAGAAGTATTCATTCAAGCTCAGACATCTTGCCCCACACTCATGATTTGCACAATGAATTTATTCTCTTTATATAGGTTTACCCTTTTTCAATACCATGAGACCCTTTTTCAATACCATGAGCCAAAAATACATTACATCCGATGGTATTCCTGGACGAGGTCATTTAGACGAATCATTACCCAGTACAATGGGTCAATACCATGGTGGTTACCCCTGGTTTTGCACTTTTTGAGCGCTTTTTCCCATACGCGACTTGGAACGTTGTTTCCCGCGTGCATACGCGACTTATACTAGGCAAATCCGTGTATTCCTTGAGACATACTCTTTTTATCATAGATCTAGCACAAACTGAATCTCTTTCTTCATTCCCTTCTATACTCACTATAGATACATCAGATTTACTTCATCAATAACATATTCTATCAAGTACAACTTCATCAAGTAAGTCGCCATCTTCTTCATCAAGTGGGTTTCCTTTCAAGTACAACGCTCAGCATCATATTACATCATATCACATCAGATTTACATCATTTACCAAGTCCATCAAGTCAAGAATAACTTCATCCGGTGGATTTCCATCAAGGACAACACAAGTCAACAATCTCATGTCTTCATCTTTATTCAATGGGTTGCCATCAAGGACAACACTCGGCATCATATTGCCAACACGATTCCTCTTCAATATCAGTAGGGGAGACTTTATCACCCAATCCAACCACAAAATGCATTACCAAGAGAAAGATCTTTAATAACACCAATTATAATTAGTTGAAAAATACCTCTCGGTATAATAACCAAGTATAATTGACATAGGGATGGTAAACATAAAAGGTCAATAACAACTATAGATCACCAAATGATGTTTAAACATTCCTTCAACAATGTTTCACATCATGCAAACATGAGTTGGAAACATTGACTAATGAGCACCGCGTGATATCAATCAACAATGATAAAGACATTGATGTACACTACATAGTGACTATAAGAGTATCCAAATGGAGGACTAGAATGACTTATATGTATCATACAACTCCTACAAAAACTAAAACCCAATTGTAAGGAATTGATGCAAATAGGCGAAACATTAAGGGTGATGTGATCGATATTGCCATTTTTATTGATAGAGTGATCAAAGCAATTACCCTCCCCTCCCTTTTTAGTTTTGGGTATCTCCTTCATGGTTTATAAAACAAAAAAGAGAGTAAAAGTAAGATTTGCAGTTTATTTTTTGTTTACATTAATGAACCCCCACAAAAAAAAGGATACTCGATTTGAGTGTCTTCTTCTTTGTTTAATGATGTGAACGGAGAGATAATGGTATGCTTGGTACGAGGTGTTTTTTTCATGAGTTTTTAATGAGCTTAAAAAATATAAAAGTATGCTTAGAACCCTTCACATATTAATGATCATGAGAATAATAGAAAGTGAGATTCCTTGAAGAAATAACCAATATAAAGGGTTGATGGTTATTTAAAACTAACAAAACCATTGTAAGTAAATACAAGTAGATATGTTATTAGGATTTTGTATAGCTACTACTGGATTTTGCTTACACAGTCAGATACTTGGGTCCACCTTGCACTTTTGGAAGCCTCTATGAGCAAGAGTATTATTCCTAGACCTCCTTCGGTGGTGCCCACAACCCTACACCTTCTCCTCTCCAACATTAAATTCATTTACGCTCAAACTTACCTGGTGTTTACACCATTGAATCTCCTTCCTATTGGACATGGATATATCCATTTGAAGTCTTCACCTTTGTGTATACCCATACTCGATTAATCCCCTGCTTGACAACTCCCATGCCACGAGAAAGAGCCAAATCCTGTTGAGGGTCATCTTCTAAAGTATAAAGGAGTGCTCAAGGCACACTTCAAGCTCATAAGGAAGCATGGAGATATCATTCCCAAAACCTTGCTCCTATACAACAGGAAATCAACTATGTTGATATTGAATTTTGTGTTCAACATGATGAGCAAGTTGTTGAGGAGGTCTTCGCCTCTATGGTTGAGTGGGTGATTGATTCAGGCCATACTTTAGGGCGCCAAAACTAATATCTATGTATAATCGAGCTATACTAGAACATGAAATCACTCCCCAACAAGTATCTTCTTAGAGCATAATGAAGCTCGCAGGGAGATATTATTACAGATTGATGAACTACAAATGGAGCACAAGGATCCCAGTTTGCAACATTGTGACATCTCAACCAAGTTGGCCCTTCAACTCTGTCAAACCACATACTGCCCCCTTTTCTTGAAACTCCCATTTTTCCATCACATGAGAGCACATAATATTGTCCAAATGATTGTTGTTAAAGGTCTATATTGGATAGATGAAAACTTGTCACAAGGGAAGCATGATCTGCAATTCTGTCTTTTAAGGAATATTGATTCCATAATCTTCCATAACCATTATTAGGCCACCACAAGTGCTAGTAATGCAACCCATTTGGCAGTTTTGAACCTAAGGCTCTAAGTGATAGGCCTATAAATAGTTGGGGAATGCAGTCCACTGTCATAGCTACAGAGTTTACCCTGAGAGATCACATCCACATTATTATAGGCAAACAGTTCTGAGGCAGTAATATGTAGTGTAGAGCACTCCTTGCTGGTTATTATGGAGTAGCAAGGCCACCAGACCAAATTATTCCAACCCCAGGTAACTAAATCTACTAGTTCTTATGTTTCAGTAGGGGTAGTGTCTTCCTGGTGTTATAGGATTTCTTCTGCCCTTACTTGTTTTTTTGGAGTAGCAGGGGTTTAGGTGGTGGTAGGAATGTATCATGTCCTCTTCTTTCCTGGAACACAGGGGGGCCTATTTTGATGCCCTCTCATTCTCTCGGTGGTTGCTTTGCTACTAATTATCTCAACGTCAATATCACTATACTTCTATGGTGTAATAGAATTTGTCTCTTCTTAATATGAATTAGTAGGTACTTTGTAGCCAAGGGATTCATGACAATATATTCTTCCTCCTTCGCAATTTCAATGGATGTAGTCACACAAAATTGGGCTCATTTAGTGAAGTTGCAACCATTGGAGTTGCAATGAATTCTTCCCAGGATTTTCTTGCTTTGTTTAGAGCTTGTACCTTGAGTAACTTGATAAGGCCATGGTGAGAGATGAATATCTTGGTATGTTTTCTTTTTGTGCATGGGATTCCTTATTTTGCAGGGACTTGAGTAGGAAGTACAACATATTGACATTATGACAGTGTCTAAGATGGTAAAGGAAACAAATGTTCATATTCCTCTAAGCCAAATGAAGCACCTATACTGCTAGTAACCTAGTGAATTGACTATGGCTCAAAGTTTTTACTGAAAATTAAGTATTAGTTTTAGCATTCACTAGATACATAAAAGAACCTCTCAGCTGTCTATAAATTCACTAGATAGCCTGTTTATAATGTGGCAATGATACCAACGAAGAAATGGTATGAGGTTACCATGGTTTAATGTAGACTCTCTAACCCAGAGCCTACACGATCTCCTTGAGGCTTAGTCTGCATCATGTCAATATGGGGTGTAGCCTGAAAAATAGAAACCAAAGTTAATAGAAAAGTTTGCGAAAAGAAATATAATAAACAATATAAATATGCTTAACGAAAAGTATCGATACCTGTGTCACGACTGGAACCTAAGAAGGAATAATCTCTTCAGGAAGCCCTTGATGTGTAGCTCTAACCTGAAAAATTCCATAATGTTAATACTCATACCATATAAAATTATGTGACATAAATTCAATTTCAATTTGACGTACAAAAATATAGATAGATATAAATGAAAGTGGCACCTGTACATGATCATGTCCATGATCTACAGAATGAGGACCAGGGGCAAGGCAATGTTATTTTAAGAATGTTGTAAACTGCATAAGTTAAATAAATATATTGGCGTAAGTTTTTGGATCTACTAAATGTATATACACCAAAAATAGCTCATGTTATAAATGTGTATTTTAAAATAGATCAAAACATGCTTGTACATACCTCGCCTATGGTGTGCATTTGTCGTGTAATGGATTGCTCATAGAGGTCTCTACATGAGGATGCATACTCCATAAGCTCATCTCGCTCCATCTCCCTCAACACGTCATTTGGAATACTAAAAAATGAATGAACTTCTGCACTAGATGAAGGTGGGCTTGTCCCTAAGCCGACTTCCACCCCTCCTAAAGCAGCTGCAATATGTTCTTGTATCTTCTCCCGCATTTGTGACGCAGCACTGGAGATAAGGGTTAACTCCTCTGGAAGTGTAACTAGCCTAGGTGGTCGAGGTGCTAAACGAGGTGCTGGAGACCTAAACTCGACATCTCGCATAGCATCAGGTCGTTCATATGTACAAAGTTTTCCAGCTCCATAGAATTTGGATCCAGTATCTGTATAGTTAGGGTCCAAGTGCTCTCGGAATTGAGAAAATAACATCCTAAAAAAATATTGTAGCACCTCATCATTGTTTGGGAACTTCCCGTATGCATACAGGAACTTGTAATAACTATAAGGTGTAATATTGGGATCATTGAATCTTGCAATATTCAGACTTTTTTGTCTTCAGGCCGCAAGTCAAATAGTGACAAGGCCATTTCTTTAGTGACCCTACTTTTAACTTCATTGTAGGAGTGGATACCAATCACTAACGCTCTCCTCCTACGCATCATGTCAAAAAACACTTGGGTTGATGGTCCAACCCCACGATAAGTCTCTATCAAACTCTCCAAATTGTGTAAAACAATTTGGAAACAATTTCGAATAGGGGCAGAGAGATTGCAACTTTGCAATTCATTGTGCAATCTCGTGGAATGCTCCCTCATCCCATCAAAAATAAGTAAGGAGATGGTATCTTCCCAAGGCATCTGCTCAGGAATATCACCGGGATGGGTGTAAAGGGGATCATAGCTCGGATTTCGAGCAAACTCATGAACCCTACGACCTCTACCCCTAGGAGGGTGAACACCACCACTTGTAACATGTTAAATTATTGTACATTAAAAATTAAATAATTTATAAGCAAAATTTGTATTTAAAAAACTTGTCAGGTCATTTGAAAATACCTAGTGGAAAAACTATCTCTTCCTCTTCGCTCATACTAGGATGGTTCCCTTCCGAGGAATGAATGTCTCTAACACCCATTCTACAAAACATTAAATTGTTTTATAACACAAGTACATGAGACGCACAATAAGTTTCACATTAAACATACATCAAACAATAAATTTTCCTTTAGATTTTACCTGGAGGAGAAGTATCCAAGCGTGGGATGGATGCCACAGGATGAGACATTGTTCTCCTTTGCCCCTCACCAGCAATAGGGCCAACCCCAACTCCTACATTTGCACCTATGGAGCATAATGTTTTCACATTAAACACATGTCATTTGGAAAAAAAAATTCACTTGTTCAACACTGAATATAACGTAAAATTGAACGTTTTAACTAGAAATTGATCTAATGTGTACCTATACTGTGTATAAAATGATCCTCAGAATGGGCTCTATGAAATTGGGGGCGAATGAGAACAGGTCTATGGAGCTCATCTTGTTCGATTTTCTGTCTGGGCGCACGAGTCATATGAGTGTGTCCACCTGTGCAGGACAAAAAAATTTCACATTAATCAAATTTTCACAACGAAAAATAAATATAATATACTTGAAAAAATGACATAACTAAACAACCAATGTACTTGATAATCCTCCTCTCATGGAGGGGTCTCTGTAGGGCTCGCCTAATGCCATTGTTTCTATAGTATCAAATCAAATTTCTGCCCCTCGTAAACAAATTAGAAAACAAATTATCAATCGACAGTCATGTCATCAGCTAAAAGGTCAACCAAGATAGAGTTTGCGGATTTATATGAGATGGTAAAGTAGATAAAAGGGATGCAGATTCACCTGAAATAGAATTAACTGAAGGTGTAGACTGAAGGTCTAGACTGTGGATTGATGAAGCTTGTTTGAGAAGAAAATAGTGCAGATACTTACAAGGTTACAATGCAGATATTGCAAGGGTTGTGATGAATTCTGAAGTCTAATGAAAGGAAGGTAAATCTGTGATTTACCTTCCTATAATAGAAGTAGTACTTCTGCTTAAATCATTTTTGTCCTGTACACTTTGGTAATTGACTTGATGAAGGATTAATTAAGAAGAATACATAAGAAAACAAGCTCACAAGTAATTATCAAGAAGACAATTTATAACGCCTCCAGGTTCTCAACATGGTTTCAGAGCTATGGAAAAATATGATCACCTTATGGTTTCAAAAGAGTGGGATTCCCTGGGCATTGTCTAGTCATTATAAGTTTTGTATTTTTTTTTTTGGAATTGGGTGAAAAATTTTGGGTCAGATCTTGTTCTTTGTTTTTTGAAATAGGTTTTTGACTATATATATAGATTTCACTACTGAAACTTGTGATTCAAACAAATCCCTACCTGATTCTAAAAACATATTCCTAAAAACCTTCTAAAAATTCCTTGGGATGCCTTAGGTACCTTGGCTTGGGAGTCAGCATCATTCAATGATCCAATTTTGCACCACTGCTATATTATGGTAAGATGTTTATAATTTGGCTTGAAAATATTGAATGAAATTTATGTATAACATATATTTGACAAAAGTTAAATCTTAAATGTTTTTAAGTTTTCATTTGTTTATTAGAATGGGTGGCAATTTTTTTTTTTGGGTAAAATTGAGGTGGCATTCCACTTGATTTACCACTCCTCTTGAAATGGGAATGCACAAGGATGTGCCATTGGATTTATTTGCAAAACGTGTATCATTTATCCTTCTCATTCTGAGTGTATTCATACAATAAAACTAAAGTAAAGGTGGGTGAAAAATATAAAACCTTACTAATTTTTATGCATGCCTTGCTCACCAAGATGAATTTCTAGAACAAGAAGTGCCCAAAACAAATTTATCTCCTCTCATCAAAAAATTTAGTGACCAATGAATGAATGAATGAAAATCACGTTCCTTCTATAGACATTTCCATTTGGGAGTATTTCCCTTAGTGCTCGGATGACCTATCACATCACTTGTTGGATGATGTGAATCCTGGCATCCAAACTAGTAGTGGAGGATCCTTTCATTTTTCAAATCAAGCTTCTACCTCCCCAAATGCTCTTCCTTCATCTTGACATGACATTTGTCCTATAGGTACCAACTCCCTAAATTATCATCTATCATCCCAACACGATGTTAGTTTTGAAGCCAACACAATCTCCTTGGATTGCACCCTTTATGACTCCCTCCCATCTCACAAACACTCTATCCTCCCAAAAAATGTTATTCCCCCTCCATTTTTGGTGACATAATCTAAAAACATTCTAAAAATATGCCTGAAAACCTTCTAAAAATTCCTTGGGATGCCTTAGGTACCTTGGCTTGGGAGTCAACTTCATTCAATGATCCAATTTTGCACCAGTGCTATATTATGGTAAGATGTTTTTAATTTGGCTTGATAACTATTGAATGAAATTTATGTATAACATATATTTGATAAAAGATAAATCTTAAATGTTTTCAAGTTTTCATTTATTTATTAGAATGGGTGGCAATTTTTTTTTCTTGGGTAAAATTGAGGTGGTCTTCCACTTGATTTACCACTCCTCTTGAAATGGGAATGTACAAGGATGTGCCATTGGATTTCTTTGCAAAACGTGTATCATTTATCCTTCTCATTTCGAGTGTATTCATACAATAAAAATAAAGTAAAGGTGGGTGCGAAATATAAAAAATTACTAATTTTATGCATGCCTTGCTCACCAAGATGAATTTCTAGAAAAAGAAGTTCCCAAAACAAATTTATCTCCTCTCATAAAAACATTTAATGACCAAACAATGAATGAATAAAAATCACATTCCTTCTACAAGCATTTCCATTTGGGATTATTTCCCTTAGTGCTCGGATGACCTATCACATCACTTGTTGGATGATGTGAATCCTGGCATCCAAACTAGTAGTGGAGGATCCTTTCATTTTTCAAATCAAGCTTCTACCTCCCCAAATTCTCTTCCTTCATCTTCACATGACATTTGTCCTATAGGTACCATCTCCCTAAATGATCCTCTATCATCCGAACATGGTGTCAGTTTTGAAGCCACCACAATCTCCTTGGATTGTATCCTTTATGACTCCCTCCCATCTCACAAACACTCTATCCTCCCAAAAAATGTTATTCCCCCTCCATTGTTGGCGACATAATCTATAAAACTTCTAAAAATATGCCTGAAAACCTTCTAAAAATTCCTTGGGATGCCTTAGGTACCTTGGCTTAGGAGTTAGCTTCATTCAATGATCCAATTTTGCACCAGTGCTATATTATGGTAAGATGTTTTTAATTTGGCTTGATAACTATTGAATGAAATTTATGTATAAAATATATTTGACAAAAGGTAAATCTTAAATGTTTTCGAGTTTTTTTTTATTTATTAGAATGGGTGGCAATTTTTTTTTGGGGTAAAATTGAGGTGGTCTTCCACTTGATTTACCACTCCTCTTGCAATGGGAACGTATGAGGATGTTCCATTGGATTTCTTTGCAAAACGTGTATCATTTATCCTTCTCATTCCGAGTGTATTCATACAATAAAACTAAAGTAAAGGTGGGTGCAAAATATAAAAACTTATTAATTTATATGCATGCCTTGCTCACCAAGATGAATTTATAGAACAAGAAGTGCCCAAAACAAATTTATCTCCTCTCATCAAAAAATTTAGTGACCAAACAATGAATGAATGAAAATCAAATTCCTTCTACAGGCATTTCCATTTGGGATTATTTCCCTTAGTGCTTGGATGACCTATCACATCACTTGTTGGATGATGTGAATCCTGACATCCAAACTAGTAGTGGAGGATCCTTTCATTTGTCAAATCAAGCTTCTACCTCCCCAAATTCTCTTCCTTAATCTTGACATGACATTTTTCCTATAGGTACCAACTCCCTAAATGATCCTCTATCATCCCAACATGATGTCAGTTTTGAAGCCACCACAATCTCCTTGGATTGCATCCTTTATGACTCCCTCCCATCTCACAAACACTCTATCCTCCCAAAAAATGTTATTCCCCCTCCATTTTTGGCGACATAATCTAAAAACCTTCTAAAAATTCCTTGGGATGCCTTAGGTACCTTGCCTTGGGAGTCAACTTCATTCAATGATCCAATTTTGCACTAGTGCTATATTATGGTAAGATGTTTTTAATTTGGCTTGAAAACTATTGAATGAAATTTATGTATAACATATATTTGACAAAATGTAAATCTTAAATTTTTTCAAGTTTTCGTTTGTTTATTAGAATGGGTGGCATTTTTTTTTTGGGTAAAATTGTGGTGGTCTTCCACTTGATTTACCGCTCCTCTTGCAATTGGAATGTACGAGGATGTGCCATTGGATTTGTTTGCAAAACGTGTATCATTTATCCTTCTCATTCTGAGTGTATTCATACAATAAAACTAAAGTAAAGGTGGGTGCAAAATATAAAAACTTACTAATTTTTATGCATGCCTTGCTCACCAAGATGAATTTCTAGAACAAGAAGTGCCCAAAGCAAATTTATCTCTTCTCATCAAAAAATTTAGTGACCAATGAATGAATGAATGAAAATGACATTCCTTCTATAGGCATTTCCATTTTGGATTATTTCCATTAGTGCTCGGATGACCTATCACATCACTTGTTGGATGATGTGAATCTTGGCATCCAAACTAGTAGTGGAGGATCCTTTCATTTGTCAAATCAAGCTTCTACCTCCCCAAATGCTCTTTCTTCATCTTGACATGACATTTGTCCTATAGGTACCAACTCCCTAAATGATCCTCTATCATCCGAACATGATGTCAGTTTTGAAGCCACCAAAATCTCCTTGGACTGCATCCTTTATGACTCCCTCCCATCTCACAATCTCCTTGGATTGCTTCAATGTCAAGAACGTTGCAGTCAAGGATTTGAAATGTGGGTATGTTGCATCTGACTCTAAGAATGACCCATCAAAGTAAGCAACTAACTTTACCTCTCAAGTAATCATAATGAACCACCCTAGGCAGATTTCGAACGACTATGCACTTGTGTTGGACTGCCACACCTCCCACATTGCTGTCAAATTTGCTGAAATTATGAAGAAGGTCGATAGACGTTCTAGTAAAGAAATTGAGAAAGAGCCTAAATTTATGAATAATGGAGATGTTGGTTTTGTTAATATGATTTCCTCCAAGCCCATGGTTGTGGAGACATTCTCTGAGTATCCCCCTTTGGGTCGTTTTGCTGTGACAGACATGCGTCAAATGGTTGTTGTTGGGGTCATAAAGGCTGTTGAGAAAAAGTACCCTACTGATGCCAAGATTACCAAGGCTGCGGCCAAGAAGGGTAAATGAAGTTTGTTGCTACCATGTACTTTTGTGCAGAGGAAGGGAGACGGGATTGTATACCATACTGCTACGTGGTGTAGAAGCTTGTCTCATTCTGATGCACGAGATTTGGTAGTTAGGGGTTTAGTAGCTCGGCGCATGCAAACATGGGTTCTTGACCAGTGGTGGCAGCATATTCATAATGTCATTTTTTGTTCCTAGCATTTTAGTAATTTGGGCAGGTTTAGTACAACTTTGTGGGTGAGGGTTTAGTACTGCATCGGATTTTCCAAGACCATTGCAACCTCAATTTAATTGTGGATTTTTATGTTTGTGTATTGTGGAAATTTGGTACTGCATAGGATTTTCAAAGACCATTGTAACTGTAATTTAATTGTGGCTTTTTATGTTTGTGCATTGTGGAAGACTTTTTTTGTGAGCAATAGAACCATAGAGCTGAAGACGCTTACCTGGCTGGCTAGATGATAACGTGGCTCGGCGGCGATAGCTCTAGCGTCCAAAAGGTTCCAGTCGACAGGGAAAACGACAGCCGAAGAGGGAAAACAATAGTGCAGAATGCCGGGTGGGTTAAGAAATATGGGGTTTTATTATAAGAATAAAAATCTCATACGGGAGTTAAAAAAAACTCTCAGACGAGAGTTAAAAAAACTCTCGTCCGAGAGTTTTCCCGAGAGTTTATTTCAACAAAACTCTTGGACAAGAAAATACATAACTCTCATCCGAGAGAATTTTAACCCCGATTAAGCCCAATCAATCTCTTGGACGAGAAATAGAGTTTACTATTTTCTCAGACGTGAACTTGAAAATTTCACCCAAATTCTAGCCCTCCGCCAAAAAGTGTTTCCCAACTTCGAGATTTCACCCGCAACCCCTGGTGTGAATGGGGTCAATGCATGTGGATGGGGTCAAGCTTGACCAAATCAACAACACTGTCATGGAGGGAGTGGAGAGAGTGGAGGACAATGTAGTTATGATGGAGGAGTGTATGCATGAGATTAGCATCTTTAAGGAGTGGTGTTAGTGTCCATTAATAATATAATTTTTTAATTAACTTTGATAGTCTCGTAAATATGTACATACCTTGCTTTCTGCAAGTTGTTTTCCCATATTTTCAAAAAAAAAAAAAAAATGAAAAGCGGGTAAAAGTCCTAAAAGAAAGATCAAAGGACTTAGAAAAAGAATAAACCCCAAAAGAAAAGAGATAAAAATAAGACAAAGTGAGAAAGTCAAAATGCCACTATTATTTACTTTTATTACAAGAATAATGATTATGTGCAAATTTTCAATAAATGCCATAATCCATGATCAGTTAAATAGTTTAATCTTAACTTTTCATGTTTTGAATTTCATGTTTTAGATAGAGAATAAAGATATGTCAAACAATTTAAACTTGAAAAATCAGTAGATAGTTAGAGAATAAATGAGGAGCTCAACAATTTAATCTGAGCCCTCGGATGAAATAAGTTTAGATTTAGATAGTTTTATGTTTTGAGAGAAAAATTGATTTAGGGTTGCAAGCTTAAATGCACCCATGAAAATGAAGTAAAAATGTTAGAATAATGATGAGTAGGTAGAAAACAGTGGTGCAAGGCATGTAATAAAGCATCATCGAGAAGAAGTTACTAATTTCCCTTCCCCACAATCATCTAGTATTATAAACCTTCAGTTAAAGAGGCTCAAAGCATTTCTCTAACTTCTGTTGGGACTGGACCCAAGGCTCAAAAACTAATTGGTTAAAAGTATTGGATTCCTACATAAAACCCATTTCCTCAGCATATTCACCCTTTTCCAAGATTATGATCCCTTTTCCTAAGTAAAACACATTTTTTCTTAGTAAAAGTAAAAACCCTACTTAATTAATTTCATTTTCATTCAGAAACACTCAAAAACCTACAAAATACATTTATCCTAAGTTCATGTGTAAAAAACAAAAATGGGACAAAACTATTCTTTATTGCCTATTTTTACACTTTACTTAGTTTTAAATTATGTATTGTAATTCATTCCATATGTTACACCTTCATTTCATATTAACTACTAACCTATAGTATTAAATCCTTATATTACATCCCTCCCATATTTATTAAAACCTTTATATATAAATAACCCCCAAAACCCATTATTTAAAGTTTTAACCTATGGTTATATATCCCATTTGCCGAAAATATCCCCGCCCTTTTTTCACCATAAGGTTTAAACGTATCAAATATAATAATATCCCGCCCCTCTATGGTATTAAAAAACTTGTTAATGTTTTATTTACCATATAAGAAACATACCCACGGCAATATCATAGAAACATTTGTTAAATGTTTTAAGTTGAAAACATAATAAAATTTACCTCTTGCCCAATCATATAACATAAAGTTTAACATTATAAATATATATTTATAAAGGTTAAAAACCATCCCGCCATATTATTAAAACCCCAGATCCACCTCTGAACGGCGAGCATCTCCATATCAAATCTTCGTCGTTCGCACTCGAGCTCCCAAATCCAACGACTGAAAAACCATATTGCATTTTTAGTTGTGCGATTATAACCCATTCCTTTCCATGTGAAATAGGTTGGTTTAGCCTTTTCTCTCTCCTCCACATGGTCCATTTTGATTGGATCACATTCGATTCAATTGAAACCGCTTACCACTTAAATGAACGCGATAACCACTCGCGATTTCTAGCCTTTGAAGCCTGAAAACTGCCCATTGCCCGATGTGACGGCCATTAATTGCAGGCCAAATTAAACCTAAAATGCCTAATAAACTCCAAAATCACACTATTGATTCCTTTTACTGCATTTTCCGACTGTATTTGCCCTCTCGACTAAGAAAACGAAGCCTTTACACTATTATATGCCGAGAACCAGTGAAAAGCCTACCCATTATTGATTGACGATTGTTGGAAGTCCTCAATCACTTCCAGAAGATACTGCAGACCTCTCAAAACTCATCAGAGCCTATTTCAAAGACCCATACCAACGTAAAATAGGTATTTTTCGAGAAAATTGAGCCTGTTATCAATTTGAAAGAATATTGATAAAAAATAAATACAGTAAGAGCTTAAATTTATCTAAGAAAGCCTATTAAAAAAAGGGTCCAAAAAGAGGCAAAAACCTTTCAAATTTTGAAAAAACCCTGTTTTAGACTGCGCTCTATTTTTAAGGAAAATATTGAGTTTATTTAGTTTTTCCAGACTATATAAAACTCCAAAAAAAATCCCAGAAATCCTCTAAAGGCAACCTGGCCCTCTATGCCTGATTTCAAATGATTTTTAGCCCAATTATCCACTAAAAAGCCTAAGACACCCATGATTCTTATTTCATAACTAGTGAGAGTCTAAAATACATTTTGAAGATTGGAATTGAAGGATAAATTCTAATTCAAATGCATAGATGATAGAGAAATAAATGAATTCATAAGCATCATCCTCACAGATAGCAGAGGAAAAAGATCTTGATATCAGGGAAAAGTACAAGCAGATCAAGACAAAGAATGAAGAGATAAAAAATGAGATTTACTCTCAATTTGAAGCAAACACCAAGTGTACAAAACAAACTTTTATTTGCCTTTGACTACTCAAATAAAAATTTGATCATGTCAATGTTACAACAAACAGATGAAGCTATTAAACTAGTAAAAGCCATGGAATAAATGTCACTTCAAATAAATGAGATTAACAGATTGAAGAAGATGATTGATAATCTTGAGGATACAAACAAGTTAGCCCAAATCAATGCTAAAAATCATGAGCAAAGGGCTAATAGGTTAAATGAAGAACTGAAGAAGCTACAAAAATATTTAACCTTAAAGGAGCCAATATCATATGTGAAAAACCATTTATGGAACAAAATCATTGAAGCCATCAAATGATGTGTGGCCCTCAATTCAAGTAATCTTTGAATAGAGAGATTTACTAAAGACATCACTAGCATAAATTTAGAAAACCAAAGATGAGCTAAGTAATAAACCTGAGCAAGCTATAGAATTGATAAAGTTTCTCAACAACAAAAACATGTAGGAGTTGGAAGAAATACAGATCACTGATAGGACATATACAATCCTTGAAATAAGGAAAGTCATCTCAAAGAAGAATCTAATGAAACAACTTGAAGAGAAATGTGAAAGTATGAACATAAACATAACCAAGTTTATGGTTAAATTTGAAAACTTGAGGCAAAGAAGTTTGCCTAATATTTTGGTCATTAATGACGAACTTATGCCATAGGAAGATTATAATAAGAAAATCAAAGAATATGCAAAAGAGCAATTTGAAAAGACAAGTGGACAAGGCATTCCAACAGGGAAAGTCTTACTCAGAAGCTTTGAAGATTTATTTTATCTGCAGCATGAGATAAGACATTTATTTGTCATAAACCAACTTTTTCCAGATATACTGAGGCAGATGAAAATTTCAGGAGGCTGAAAAAGATTCAAATTCTTAATGAGGAAGCTTGGAAATCACTTACTGATTTACTGTGAAATTTAAAAGGAAAATAAAAGGAAGAAAACAGTTTGCTGATTTTTCAATTAAAACATAATTTATTACAATAGTAAAAGAGTTTTTACAGAGGCTAAAGAGCATTCGAGTCAAAGAGTATCAGAGGATAAAGATAAATTAGAGTGAAAGAGTATAATATAAAGAGATCAGATTTCAAAATATATTTGAAATATCTCTACCAGCAAATAAGACACCAAGGCAGCCAATTGCACCTCATCCAAATAGTTTTCTATTTTATTTGAATCAATAGGACAACTTGCTGATTTGTTAAGCAACTGTCTCTATTTTTTTGTAAAGATATTTATATTTTCCTTTGATAATTCCTAGAAGTATTCTAGGATATTTTGTAAACAATATTGTATAGATACTTTATCTTTATAAGTATTAGCGTGGAATAAATTGCTGAATATTTCTATAGTCATTTTGGTTGGACTTGAAGGCTTTTGTGTTGCAAATTTCGAGTAGCAGACTGGATCAGATCATCTAGCATCATATTTCAAGATTCATATGATGAGCCATTGAAGTGAAGTACTTTCTACTTGTCATTGTTTATCTTCTTTGTTTCATGCATCCATTATGTGTTCTAAATTTGAATGAATACACAGGAGTATTATTTTAGGATTTGTTAAAAGCACTTTGTCTTTACTGTTTATCATTTCTATGTTTTCTGCTAATTTCCAGAGTATGGAACCCTTAATTTTTCTCTCTTTCGTTTGACCTCTGCCTACCACTTCCCTTCTCTGGATCAAAGAACCCTTCATTGCTCTTTATCTCGATTAAACCACTTCACCAAATAGCCTTCCAAGATCTTCAAAGGCTTATCTATCTTGCCCTTAAAAAAATTTACTTTTTGACCTTGATCCTAGTTCTGTCTACCTGACTGTTGACTCCTTAGCCCAATGGACAATCAGATTTCCCACTATCCATCTCATTAAGTGATTTTTCCCACTAAAACAAACCAAATGAGAACCAAATTGCATAATCATAACTAGCCTAATATCTTATAATAAAAAAAAAGTTAAATCTTACAGAGAGAGCCCTCTCTGAACCCTAGGAAGGCTAGATCCTAGAGTTTAAAAGTAGGTTTGTGGTTACCTCTAGTGTTCTTAAACTTTAAATCAAAATCTCACAACTTGGGAATTACTAGAGTGATAACATACTAGTGACTCTGTTGGGGACATAACCAATCTTTAGCTGTAAAATAGAACTTAAAGGAAATCAATTTTATCATCCTTTTGCCTTTAAGACTATTTGACAAGTTGTGAGTATAGAAAACTGTAATTTTGGCTTCTAG
Source organism: Pinus albicaulis (assembly GCA_034641835.2). Taxonomy (NCBI): domain Eukaryota; kingdom Viridiplantae; phylum Streptophyta; class Pinopsida; order Pinales; family Pinaceae; genus Pinus; species Pinus albicaulis. The sequence goes on from CM076576.1 coordinate 145,441,368, forward strand.
GAAAATTTACTATACTAGGTCTAACCTGAATCCTAAACCTGATGTTATCGTGGACAATCCGGACATAATTTGGAAAAATAAAAAACGGATAGAAGATTTAGATGCTAAAGTTTCATTAATAAGAGCCAATTCATTACCACAAGAGTTAGTAAGTTTACAAGATATAGAGTTTGATCTTAAATTTGAACATTCTTTATTCAGAAGAAAATCTGAATCTGATTTAAAAACTGTTGTTTTAGACCATGTTTTCATTTCATTTTTGGAAACAAAACAGAAAAATATTGCAATAGTTTCTGAATTAAAGAAAGTTAGAAATCAAGACAAATTTGAAGAGATTAATGCTACTATCCTTAAGGAAATGGATGAAGCTATTGAATTAGCTCAATTGTTAGCATATACATCTAAGTCTTCTATTATTCATTTAAATACCACTACATCATCTATAGTTTCCTCCACCATCTAATCTACAGATTCATTTATCAATAGATTAACCTTACAACCTAGAATATTATTTCCTTCATCGCCTACATCCATTTCATCCACTAGCTTACCTTCTACTATTTCAAACACATCATTCTCATTTCCTACTAGTTCCTTATATAGGGCCAGTTTCACTTCCTAGTACCTCAACTTCAGCCTTTAGTTCATCCACTTCTTTTTCTAGTTCAGCATCTTATGATCCAGTTTCATCAGCCACTACTTCCAGTTCAGCCCCAAGCACTTCTACTTTACCTCCTAGCCAAACTAGAATTCAAGTTATGACTGCCAGGTATGCTCCCCTTGTTCTTATAGCACAACTATATGACATGCCTCAGGATTACCAAAGTAAGATACCACAATTTGATGCTACTACACAATATACTGCACAATAGCACATAAACAAAATGATAGATTACTTTGAACTCCATTAAATAGATGATTATGATGTACAAATGAGAATGTTTGCACAAAAATTAACAGGGGAAGTCAAAAAATGGTTTAAAGGTCTTACTGTTGGTAGTATAGCTAATTTAGCAATGTTTCATAGATTATTTTTAAATAAATGGGAAAACAAGATAAACCCACACAAACTATAGTTACTAAAGAAGAGTTAATTCAAATAATTAAATCACAACCTTCATTCAATATACAAACTGAAATTGCAAAGTTAAAAATACCAATTTTGTTACAGAATTGGTAAAACATGATTTGAATAAATCAACCGTCACTAAAACATTAAACATAAATGATGGAGAAGACTCTATAAACTCAAATGATGATCAACCAAAGTTGATTTTTGGCCCTGATGTAAATGGAAAGCATCAAGATGGAGCAATTCCTCCATTCTACATCAGTTTAACTGTACATGACCAAATTTTACACAATACAATGTTAGATTCGGGAGCTTCACATAATTTAATGCCCAAAGAAATAATGGAAACTCAGAATTTAGACATTACAAGGCCTTACACATATTTTTTTTTATTTGATTCAAGAAAAGTAAAATGCCTAGGTTTAATTAAATATTTGTGTGTAACATTAGTTCAATATCCTGGCAAGAGTATACTAATGGACATTGTAGTAGCTGATATCCCTCCCAAATATGGAATGCTATTATCTCGCTCATGGGGAGCAAAATTACAGGGATCTCTACAATTGGACATGACTTATGCTACTATATCAGTATTTGATCAACCAAAGAAGCTTTATAGGGAAAATTTGATGAAATATATAGTAATTAGTGCAACAAGATTAATAAATTACCCAATTTATGCTACACCTACTAATCTAGACTCTTTCATCTTATGTAACTTTGAAACTGATAATGAAATCAAAACTGAACTAAAGGACAAAAAGAAAACACAAAACAATGATAATATCTTTCATGAATCTTTATGGAATTTAGACTTTGATGGCTCAGTAAACAAATTAGGAGTAGGAGCAGGAGTTTGGATAACTAATATTGTGAAAAATCATGCAGAAGGCCATTCTTTTAGATTAAATTTTAAATGCACCAACAATATGGCTGAGTATTAAGCTCTCATTTTAGGACTCCAGATCATTAAAAACTTAGGAGGCAAAAGAATAAAAATAATGGGAAACTCAAAGTTGATTGTAAAACAAACTAGAGGTGAATATTTTGTTTACAATCATAGACTAGGCCAATATAGAGAGACTATTAGATTTGATTGATGATTTGTTGGAATGTAATTTCTCTGCAATACCTAGAAAGAAAAATTTTCAAGCACACTCCTTAGCAACTTTTGCTAGTACTTTTAATTTACCCTTTCATCCCAGTCATAAATATATTGCAGAAGTAAAACACAGACCAATAATTCCAGACAACCTCAAATATTGGAAGATTTTTTCACAAGACCAACAAATTTACCACTTTATGAATAATGAAGGTGAATTCCAGAACTGCAAAATAGACACTAATTGTACATTAGATCAAGATTTATATAGTGAAATAGATTTGAATAATGTAGATGTAAATAAAGTAAAGTTTGCTAGACCAACTAAGTTTAGTCAATCTGATATAGATAACTTAGAGAGAGTAGAAATTGATGAGATAATTGATGATGAATCTGAAATATTAAATCTCAAAGATAATTTCTTACCAAAAGCTTTAACTCCTTTAGAAGATTTATTTGACTCAAATGATGTTACTAAAAAACCCAAAATGGAGCCACTTAGATCTAACATTAAGGAATGCAACATAGGCACAGAGTTAAAACCCAAGATGATCGAAATTTCCAAAGCCTTACCTCAACAAGAAAAAGAAAAGTACATTGCTCTTTTTAAGGAATTCCAAGATGTTTTTTCTTGGAGTTATGAGGACCTAAAATCCTATGACACCAATATAATTCAAAATAAAATTCCTATAAAATAGGATCAAAAGCCCTTTAAAGAAAAGTTAAGGAGAATTAATCCTGTTTTGATGCCCTTAATAGAAAAAGAAGTTAAAAGAATGTATAATGCACATATAATTGCACCAATCAGATATTCCGCTTGGGTTTCTAACCTAGTTCCAACCAGAAAAAAGACAGGAGAGATTAGATTATGTGTTAACTTTAGGAATCTAAACAAAATATCCTTAAAAGATAATTATCCTTTACAAGTAATGGATCATATTTTACATAGGGTAGTTGGATCTTCTAGGAATTTTTTTTTATATGGATTTTCAGGATACAACCAGATTTTAGTCCAACCAGAGGATCAAGCCAAAACAACTTTTACTACTCCTCGGGGCACTTTTATATATGTAAAAATGCCTTTTGGTTTAATGAATGCGGGGGCTACCTTTCAAAGAGCTATGGATATAGCCTTTGCAAAGAAAATTCATGAGTTTTTAGTGATTTAATTAGATGACATAACTATATTTTCTAAGAGTGATTATGAACACTTGGATCATATTAGACAAGTCTTTATAAAATGCTGAAATTTCGACATCTCTTTAAATCCTAAGAAAACCTTATTTGGATTAGAAGAAGGAAAGTTACTAGGACACATAATTTCTAAGGTAGGAATTAGAATAGATCCTGCAAGAATAGAAGAAATTATTAACATCACTCCAAGAAACATAAAAGAGTTACAAGCTTTTCTATGAAAAATTAACTTTTTAAGAAGATTCATTTCCAATTTAGCTGAGATAATTATAGAATTAAACAACATGCTTAAAAAATATTCAGTTCTGAAATGGATTATTGAGGCCAAACAATCATTTGAATCCATCAAACAGACTTTAACTAAAACTCGAGTCCTTATAAGTCCTGAATTTAAAAAGGATTTCATCATTTTTTCATTTTCTTCAGAACACACCATTGCTGCAGTTTTATTGCAGAAAAATGACCAGGGTTATGAACAACTCATAGCTTTCTTTAACAAAACACTTAGAGATGCAAATTTGAAATACAACATCATGGAAAAACATGCCCTAGCTTTGGTAAAGGCCATTAAATAATTCAGAGTATGCATTCTCTATTCTCACATCATTCCCTATGTCCCAAATGCAGTAGTAAAAGACATTCTAACTCAGGATGGTCCTGATGGTAGAAGAGGTAAGTGGATTGCCACAATTTTAGAATATGACATAGAGATAAAACCCACAAAACTGATAAAAGTTCAAGGTTTAGATAAACTTATGGCTGAATCAAATTGTCATGCCCTAGACATAAATTTTATTTCCCAAGTAGATGATCAGGAAGAGATGGTGACTCCAGTGATCAGTGAAGCCTTTTTAGACTCACCATGGTATGTAGATATCATATCTATATTACTAAACTTACAAGCTCCTCTTGGATTGTCAAGAACAAAATCTAGATTCTTAAATCTTAAGGAAATAAGATCAATAAGATTTTGTATATTAGACAATGTACTTTTTTGGAAGGATCATAGTGGGATTTTGTTAAATTGTTTGTTAAAAGAAGAAGCTGACAAATTATTACAAGAATTTCATGCAGGTGACTGTGGAGGACATCTCTACTGGAAGACTACTGCAAAAAAAATCCTGAGAGCTGGTTTTCAATGGCCTACTTTGTTTACAGATGTTAAAAGGAATGTGACCTCCTGTCACAAGTGTCAAATATTTGAGGGTAAGAAAAACTGTTACCCCTGGCTTTAAAACCCATATCAACAGAAATGTCATTTCAACAATGGGGTCTTGACTTCATTGGAGAAATTCATCCCCCATCATCAGCCCAACACAAGTGGATTCTGACATCCACTGACTATTTTATCAAGTGGATTGAAGCCATTCCCTCTAGGCAAGCCACGATACTGTCATTATCTCCTTTTTAGAAAGCAACATACTTTCAAGATTTGGATGTCCCCAAAAGATAATTACTGATAATGCAACAACATTTAAATCTAAAAATATGATTGAATTTTGCCATAAATATCACATTACCCTAGGCCATTCTACTGCATATTATCCACAAGGTAATGGTATAGCCGAATCTTCAAATAAGAGCCTTGTAAACATCATCAAAAAGTTACTTGAAGATAACAAAAAGACTTGGAACAAAAAGTTAGTCAATGCCTTATGGGCATATAGACTTACAACCAAAAAATCCATTGGTACATCTCCTTACCAGCTTGTATATGGAATGGATGTTGTTTTTCCATCTTCCTTAGGAGTACTAGTAATGAAAATTATCCAAGAATTACAAGTTGAACCAAATGACATTCAAAGAAGGATAAATCAAACCATTCACTTGCAAAAAACAAGGGAAGAGGTTTACATTAAGTATCAAGTTATCCAAGATAAGATAAATAATTTTTTTGACAAAAAGACTAAAGAAGATGATTTCTACCTTGGAGATAAAGTGTTAAAATGGGATTCAAGAAGAGAAGACAAAGGTAAACATGGAAAATTTGATTTTCTTTGGAAAAGACCTTATGTGATTTATGGTTACAGAGATAACAATGCTTTATATCTGAAATAAATGGATGGATCTAATATGTTAGATGGACTAGTAAATGGCAGAATGCTGAAGCACTACTATTCCTCTGACATAACAAATAGTTAGTTTCATTTACTTTGACCATTGTACATATACATTGAAGATTTTAAATTTGATTGGATGTTTTCCAAACAAGGTTGAAGCCCGAAGAGAAGGCCCTAAGATTTGAGAGGTAAAATATCATAAGTATGAATAATTGCAGAGATCAGAAGATACTTACAGGGTCATCACAGTCAAAATTCAAAGGCTACTAGTCTCAAAGTTCTTGACATTTCACCAGGAAATGCCATCCCAATGTGGAGCCACTGTTAGGGTTCTATAATAATAGGGTTCATAATTTTTGAATTGACTTTGATGGTCTTGTAAATATGTACATATCTTTCATTCTGCAAGTTGTTTTCCCATATTTTGAAAATAATAAAAAAAATGAAAAGAGGGTAAAATTCCTAAAATAAAGATCAAAGGAATTAGAAAAATAATAAATCCCAAAAGAAAAAGAGATAAAAATAATACATGAAAGTGAGCAAGTCAAAATTCCACTATTATTTACTTTTACTGCAAGAATAATGATTATGTGCAGATTGTCAATAAATGCCATAATCCATGATCAGTTAAATAGTTTAATATTAACTTTTCATGTTTTTAATTTTATGTTTTAGATAGAGAATAAAGATATCTCAACGAGTTTAAACTTGACAAATTAGTAGATAATTAGAGAATAAATGAGGATCTCAACAGTTTAATCTAAGCCCTCGGATGAAATAAGGTTAGATTTAGATAGTTTTTATGTTTTGAGAGAAAAATTGATTTAGGGTTGCAAGCTTAAATGCACCCATGAAAATGAAGTAAAAATGTTAGAATAATGATGGGTAGGTAGAAAGCAGTTGTGCAAGGCATGCAATAAATCATCATCAGGCATCAGTTACTAATTTCCCTTCCCCATAATCATCCAGTATTTTAAACCTTCAGTTAAAGAGGCTTACAGAATTTCTCTGACTTCTGTTGGGATCTGAACCAAGGCTAAAAAAATGATTGGTTAAAAATATTGGATTCCCTACATAAAACCCATTTCATCAGCATATTCACCCTTTTCCAAGACTATGATCCCTTTTCCTAAGTAAAACACATTTTTGGTTAGTAAAAGTAAAAACCCTACTTAATTAATTTAATTTTTATTTAGAAGCACTCAAAAACCTACAAAATACATTTATCCTAAGTTCATGTGTAAAAAACAAAAATGGGACAAAACTATGCTTTATTGCCTATTTTTACACTTAGTTTTAAATTATGTATTTTAATTCATTCCATATGTTACACCTTCATTTCATACTAACTACTAACCTATTATATTACATCCCTCCTGTATTTATTAAAACCTTTATATATAAATAACCCCAAAAACCATTATTTAAAGTTTTAACCTATGGTTAGATATCCCATGTGCCGAAAATATCCCCGCCCTTTTTTCCCCATAGGGTTTAAACGTATCAAATATAATAATATCCCTCCCCCCTATGGTATTAAAACACTTTTTAATGTTTTATTTACCATATAATAAACATACTCGTGCCAATATCATCGAAACATTTGTTAAATGTTTTAAGTTGAAAACATAATAAACTTTACCTCCCGCTCAATCATATAACATAAAGTCTTAACCTTATAAATGTATATTTATAAAGGCTAAAAACCATCTCGCCATATTATTAAAACTCCGGATCCACCTCCGAACGCCGAGCATCTCCATATCAAATCTCCGCCGTTCGCACTCGAGCTCCCAAATTCAATGATTGAAAAACCATATCGCATTTTTAGTTGCGCGATTATAACCCATTCCTTTCCATGCGAAATAGGCCGTTTTAGCCTTTTCTCTCTCCTCCACATGGCCTATTTTGATTGGATCGCATATGATTCAATTGAAACTGCTTACAACTTAAACAAACGCGATAACCACTCGCGGTTTCTAGCCTTTGAAGCTAAAAAACCGCCCATCGCCAGATGTGACCGCCATTAATTACAGGCCAGATTAAACCTAAAATGCCTAATAAACTCCAAATTCACACCATTGATTCCTTTTACTGCATTTTCTGACTGTATTTTCCCTCCCGACTCAGAAATCGAAGCCTTTACACAGTTATATGCCCAGAACCAGTGAAAAGCCTACCTATTGCTGATTGAAGATTGTTGGAAGTCCTGAATCGCTTCTAGAAGATACCATAGAGATGTCAAAACTCCTCAGAGCCTATTTCAAAGACCCATACTTGCATAAAACAGGTATTTTTCGAGAAAATTGAGCCTGTTATCAATTTGAAAGAATATTGATAAAGAAATAAATAGAGTAAGAGCTTAAATTTATCCAAGAAAGCCTATTAAAAAAAAGGGTCCAAAAAGAGGCAAAACCCTCTCAAATTTTGACAAAACCTTGTTTTAGACTGCGCTCCATTTTTAAGGAAAATATTGAGTTTATTTACTTTTTCCAGATTATATAAAACTCCAAAAAAAAAGCCTAGAAATCCTCTGAAGGTAGCCTAACACTCTGTGCTTGATTTCAAATGATTTTTAGCCCAATTATCCATTGAAAAGCCTAAGAAACCCCTATTTCTTATTTCATAACCAGTGAGAGTCTAAAATACATTTTGAAGATTGGAATTGAAGGATAAATTTAGGGATAGAACCATATTCTACTTATTTTCATCCAAAAACGCCTTTCAAAGCCAAAAATACTTCTGTAAACCATTTAATCTTACAGAAGAAACCAGAAAGTCTAAAAAACAGAGTTCTTAGTAATCTTGAAAGCCTAAAAATGCCAAAATCCACTCCAGATATGCCCTCCAAGACTTGATTTAGGAACTTTATGATTTTGGACCTCTAAGGGAGCAATAAAGAGGTAAATATGAACCCATATAGATAGCTAAATGTCATGGTGACAAATTTTAGTGTAACAGATTGCCCCCTAAAGTGCGAAGTCTCAAGAGTTCTGAAGAATTCTGAGGAGTGAAGTGCTTTATCATTTCGAGGATCGGGCTACAAGCACACTGGTTGAAACCTTGAAAAAACACTCAATATATATATATATATATATATATATATATATATATATATATATATATATATATATATATATATATATATATATATATATATGTTTGAGGTAGTTATTCCCATACTCAGATCAAAAATAATTACATGTTATGATATAGAAATGATTTTAGAATTATATTAATAGTAGACACAACATGGATGCAACCATATGTCATGAATAGTCTACTGTATCATGAATAATAAAATTCCTCATAGCATGGATGGTAGAAACTAGATCCAGTGTCTTGATTTCCGCTTCTCGAACTAGTATGATTCTATCCATGCGATTGATTGTGTCGAAGTCGAACATGGTAGAAACCATTTGATTATGAGTTAATGATGTGAACTATTAACAAGTGTGAGAGAAACCACCAATAATGACAAGGGCCCTCAAAGTACTTAGTACAATCTATGAAATTTGAATGAATGATTTGAAGTCGAACACTTCACAAAATCATTTGATTGAAGGTCAATGATGTAGCCTGTCGTCGAAGGCGAGAAACCTGCCATTAGGGCATGAAGATCCCAAGGAACTGATAGGATTCTAAATCAAATTTCTAGATGATGAGCTGTCGTCGATAGAAAATGACCCGTCGTAGGAAAGCCCACGACATGAAACCATTAGATGAAGTTTTGAAGAAATTTTAACAAGGACTGACTCAGGGATGGTCAATGTGATTGGAGACAAATGTTTGCAATGAATAGTTTATTAAAATAATCTCTTGAACACATGACGACACTGTAGATGGTGATGATTGACCTAAAGCTAATACCCAGAAACCAGTTCAAGACTTTCAATGTGGTTCGATTAACTGTTTGGCCAAAGGATTTTCCCAACCCAAATATGAATGTGACAAAAGTGCTGTGTTCAAGAGTGGTATACAACTTTTTGAAATGAAGTGTGACAATTGGATTCATCTTCTCTCTTTTCCCCCCACCATTTCTGGCAAGTACCTCTTTATTTTTTGACAAGCTTGAGGAGGATAACATTTGCTTTTTATATAAGCTCATCCTTCAGATGAGTCCAACTTAGTATTAAAATTGAACCCTAAGAAGGAGTGGTTCGTTCCTGTTTGTAATTTACAGGTCCTTTATTGTTAAGTTTTAACGAGTCTAGTATAGGTGAAACTTGGTGTTTTTCAATTTTAGGGAGTCAGAAGAAAAACTTAAGAAAACTCCGTGGGTGTAATTTTTCGTAAATTTAGTCTCTCAAGCCCAAAAAAGGATAAAATAATGCAGGAGAGAACTCTATTGACCATGATTAGTCAACATATACCTTTTTCATAAATAGTCCATTTCAGTTCGGAAAAGGGGTAAACTTATACTGAAAGGACGACTGCTCATTTCCTTTAACGAGTTCAAATACTCAAACACTTGGCAATATTTTCATATTTAGAGAGTATGAAAAGGGCTTAAAAGAGAACTCCAGGGTTTCTCTTTTTCGTAATTTTTAAGAGTCTGAAAAAGTGATAAAAGTATACTCATCATCAAAATAATCCTTTTCACCTGACAATCCTGTTTTCTTCACATAAACTCGAAAAATTAAACATATCTGTTTCCAATAAGTAAAAACTTTCGAAAAATAACTTTATAAAGTGGAAAATAAATAAGATAATATTTTATTTATTCAAAAAATCTTATAAAAAGTAGTTCAACAAAGTCATTTTCACCTTTTGTGTTCAGAGTTAAATGTGGAGAGCTCTGGGCAAAAAACATTCTGGAGGTGATAACGGGATAACCAGCTGCTCAAATCGAAATCCGTCGAATCCAGGTAATCCACAACACTTTTATCTTCATTTTCATCCATTTACATTCTCTTTTTTAGTTTTTAAATTAATTTTTTGGGGGAAAAAGTTTCAAAATTTCACTCATGGGGGTCCGCGAGTCAGCCATTGGTTACCTGCGGACCTCGATAATTTTCCTAAATGAAAATTATTGGGCTACCGCATTTTTTATGAAGGGCGTGTGCGGGGGTCCACACTGTCCCTATACAAAAACTATGGGGGCACTGTAAGAAAATGAAATTTGATACATTCTCTCAAAAATGGATAAAATTTTGATACTTAGTATTAAAATAGAATGCGAGCACGAAGAGGTAGATGATGCGGCAATGAACAATCCAAACACAGCGCGTGTTTTGAGAAATTGCGGATTATATAAATTCTGGGCCATTCAGGGCATGAGGGCATAGGTAGAGCTAATGACCTGGTTAGTGAATAAATGGGATGTTCAGGCACAATGCTTTATCATTGGAGATCACAAGCTAGAAATTGAGCTTGAACACATCTAATTCCTCACCGGTTTATCAAAAAGAGGTGAACCTATCTCTTTGTTCGGAGCTAGGCAAGGTGGCCTGCCTATCACTAGCTACAAATAAGAATTCTGTAATGAAGAAGCTGATCCCAAAGACAACCAGATAGACATAAAAACTATCATAAGTCTTGATCTGAAAGTCATTGCATTCACTGTTACCAAATTATGTGGAAGTGCAGCTCCACATGTGGCTACCAAGTCACAAATGCAGACAACTATCGAATGTTACAGAGGTATAATCTTCAATTGGTGTGAAGGGGTGTTGACCAATATGAAGGGTCAACTGACCAAAGTGAAGAACTCAAAGTTGAAAAACTTTGGGTATGGTGCTATCTTCATATCTTTCACTTTGGAGAGGATTATGTCCCTTGGCCCTCAATTGATCTTTGTTGAATGTGGTGAGCTTAGAGAGCCTCGTATGGTACGATGGATGGCACTAATGGCTCTCCATGGTGGTGACGGCTGCATGGTAGTCCGATTCACTTCATCATATTTTCGTTGGTTAGAGAACCAAATCTTTGCTATCGAGGATTTCCCGTATGCAGGCATAGACTTTCGAGGAGACCCCAAGATGTCCTTACCTATAGGGAAACAATGTGATGAATCAGGTAAATGAATTATTTTCATGTGTTTTAACTCTAATTTTTATTTGTTTTTCAATCGTCCAATAGTAATAACAAAAATTTTAAATGCAGATGTTGGTCCACGAAGACCAGCCAATCTCCGCCGCTTCGAGAGGAAGTCGACAGATGCTATTGCACCGCCAGAGAACCAAGCAGCATAGATTCTCATTGACTTAGAGCACAACCTGGAAAGGTTGACTAGAGACATCCCAGAGACAACGATGGACGATATTCCTCTTCGTATCCAGAGGCATGTCGTTGGTGTTCCTGCCCAGTTTCGGAGATACCTACATAGAGTGGCATGGGCGATAGTATATTATCATAATCATCACCACAGATAGTGGATGATCATTGCAGAATATTGTATTTTTGTTCTTTGTATCACTATCTTTCAGATCATAAGGTGTTTTAAACCTATGGTCCTAGACGATGTAACATTTTTTAAACACAAACTTTATCTATGATATGACTACTTTTGTCGGCTATCTTGTTCAACACATATCGAATGTTGTTTTAATTTACTTTTTTAATGTCGCAAATGTCTATTTATAACATTATTAGCTAATGCATCAGCCAATGTATTTAATATTCTTGGAATGTGTTGATATTCGATGTAATCAAACTTCCTTTCCAAGAGACAAACCTTCAAAAATAATCTCAGTAACACTGGATTTTTAATTGCGTATACTCTTTTTAAATGTAATAAAATGAGTTATGAATCTAACTTAACGATAAAACGCCGAATTCCAAATGAACTTGCATTAGATAATAACTCAATTACTGTGCTATACTCTGCAACATTATTCATTGTTTGACCAAGGCTTACCCCATGCATAGAAACTAACTCATCGGTGGGTGAATAGATAACCCAGGCCGCGCAAGAGATATTTCGTGTACTATGATGGGCCCATCAACAAAACCAATGTATGCTTGAAGGGACATCGACATCTGAAATATCAAGAGTAATCAAGATAAGCAGGAACAGTAGTCAACACAAACTTAAACTAGACACACTCATTTAATCTAAAGCAGCTAATCTTCACACAAAAATCAAGCATAATATCTCTTCAGAAAAAGTCCATTTCTGGGTTTATCTAAAGAGACCCCATCATAATCAATCAATTTGTAAGCCCCTTTTGCAAGCACTCACTTGAAAATATAAGGACCATGCCACATGGGTTCAAATTTCCCTGCTCCTAGTTTATCATTAGCTTGGTCATATACCAATACTAGGTCACCTTCTGAAAAAACACGAGGTGTAACACTTTGATCGTACTGAGCTTTAACACTTTTTTTATGAGCTTCAGCCACTAATGCAGCTGTGCGCTGAGTCTCATCTACTTGTGCTAAGTACAAAAAGAATTTTTCCTCTTCAGAAGTGGTTGGTAGTAACTCTATGGCTAATTGGAGTGACAGTATTTCACATTCAATCGGTAACAAAGCTTCTAAACCGTAGACTAGTTGAAAAGGAGTGAACCCTATTGCAGTTTTTGCTAAGGTTCGGTATTCCGAAAGTGTTGAGAAAAGAATAGTATGCTAATGCGATTTATGAATTACGATTATCATTTTAATCATAGTGGTTAAAACTTTATTAATGGCTTCAACCTGACCATTAGGCTACAGATAATATGGAGTAGAGTTATCATGGCGCAGGCCAAGTTAGTTGGAAAGTTCAGTCATCATGATGTTTCGAAAATGACTCCCATGGTCAGTAACGAAAGCTTGGTTACACCAAATTGAGCAATCACGTGATTAAATACAAATGTAGCTGCAGTTTTGCCATCGACCGCAAATGTAGGCATCGCCTCGGCCCATTTTGTAAAATAATCTACTGTGAGAATAATATACCCATGCCCCTCGACTGAGTGAGGGTTACATGTAATGAAATCAATGACCCAATTTGCAAAAGGACCAACAGAAATTATGGGGTGAAGAGGAGTTGGTGGTGCACGCATCTTCCGATCAAATATCTAACAATTATGGCATTTTCGGACCGCGACAATGAAATCTTTGAATAATGATGGATAAAAATAACTAGCGCGTAATATATTTTGGGCTGTGGCAAACCCAGACATATGACCGCCACATGCTACAGAATGACAGTCATTCAAAACTCGTTTAGCCTCTTCATGAGTCAAACATCGTTGAAATACAGAATCTGCACCATGACGTTAAAGCGTGTCCACAACAATATTGTATTACTGAGATTGCTATTAGATCTTTCGTCGATGTGAACGTAAAATTTCAAGTTGAAAAGTTTGGGTTTGGAGATAAATGATGATATCCCCATACCAAGGATCTAACGTACTGATAAGAAACAAAGATTCGTTAGTGATCAGATGCTCTACCACAGTTTCTGTCTCAGTATTCGGGAATTCACACATAAGTTCGGCGAACACTAGTGATTTATTTGATTTAGATTTTTCAAATTCTAAGTCAAACTCCTGAAGGATAACTATCCATTTAGATTATTTTCCCCCGAGAAATTGTTTAGTAAAAATTTACATCATCGGGTTACAATTAGAAATCATAGTAGTTTTTCGTAACAAAATGTAATGACGAAAACATTGGACAACTTGTATTGCTGCCAAGGCCAATTTATCCACATGTGAATATTTAATATCTGTTGGATTGAGATTCTGACTGAGGTAGTAAATCACATGCTCGTTGTGGAATTCATCCTCCTGAACTAATACCATTCCAATAGTGGAATTAGAGGCTGCTAAGTATAAAAATTAAATTTGGCTGTAATTTGGTGGATGCAATATCGGTGCATGGGTCAACATGTGTTTTAAAGCATCAAAATATTGATCATTGATCTAATCCCAAACAAAAGGAACATTTTGTTTCAAAATCCTGGTAAAACCTTTTGTTAACTCAGCATAGTTCTGAATAAATCTACGCAGAAATTTTCCTTTCCCTTGTAAACTTTGAAGTTGGTGAAGTGTGGAAGGAGGAGGTAAATTGGCAATAGCCTCAACCGTCAAAGGGTCGAAATGAATTCATTCCTTTGAAATGATAAATCCCAGTAATATACCAGATTGTACACAAAAAAACACACTTGTGGGGATTCAAGTGAATCTTATAATACCTACATCTCATAAAGATTGCTCTTAAATGAGTAGGATGATCTTCCCTGTGTAATGAATGAGCAATTAAATCATTGAGATAAGGTTTCACAATGTGTTTAATGTCATGAAAAGCATAGGATATTTCCCTTTGAAAAGTTTCCCTAGCATTCTTCAATCCGAAAGGTAATTTACAGTAAGAAAATGTTCCCCAAGGACAAATGAATGCTGTTTTTGGTTGATCGGCAGGGAGTATGTTGATCTGATTGTATCCAGAAATTCCATCCATAAATGAATACATTTCATTTCCAGCACAATCATCAATAATTTGGTCGATATAAGGAGTTGGATAATTGTCTTAAGGACAAGCTTTGTTAATATCCCTATAGTCGACACATACTCATTTTGTTCCTTGTTTTTTCGTAACAGGAACGATATTAGATACCCAATCTGTTAAAGGAATTGGATAAATAAAACCTGATTTTAATAATTTCTCAACTTCAATTTTAATAGCAACAAATTTGCATGGATGTATCGGACGTAATCTTTGTCTAACAAGTTTAGCATCCGGGTAAGTCTTTATTTCATGAATGACAATGTTGGGATCAAGTCCGAGCATTTCTTCATAAGACTAGGCAAATATGTCATGGAATTCTTGAAATGGGGCTTTATATGTAGAAATTTCATTTGATGTACACGAAGCACATATATGAATTTTTTCAATAATTCCTGGTTTAATGGATATGTCAATGGGAACCGTAGAAGAAATATTTCCCAAATTAATTTCAGAATCCGAATTTGCAATTGAAATTGGACTCTGAGGTTCATTGACATAGTTAATTGGAAAAATAGATGAAAAATTATTTTCAAATCTATCAAGCTCAAGTAAAAATGATGACCTATGATGGAGATCATCCCATGGTAATTCATCTATGGACAAGAATTCAAGAATGCTTTCATCTATATGAAACACTTGTTGAAAAGGATTAGGAATTGATGTTATAGCTGAGCTTGATGATGAAAATGATTATTCCTTGATCACATTCATTGGATCATCATCAGTTGATAAAGAATTGGAAAATGACTGTACTGTTTGATATGCTATCTCAAAAGGACTCTAAGGCATCACACCATTGAATGAATGCAGTTTTGATTCTAAAGGCACTATCCAAGGATCATCAAATGGAATAGTGCTTGATGTAATCATATTGATATTAGTAATAGTACGTGGTATGTTAGGTGGAGGCACAGAAAAAGTTCCCATTAAAGAAGAATATTCGATTAAACCTACTCCTACATCCTCATAAGGGTTAGTCGATTTTCCAACGTGTTGAATACTATCTGTAGAAGCTGGGTCCAACGAATAATATGAGAGCTGATTGATTTTCACAATCTTTCCTTGATGAGGAAACATGATTAATTGAAAGACAGATGATACGACAACAGTCATAGCATAAGACCAACTTCAACCCAGACGAAGGTTGTAATCTAGAGGGGCATCAACTACCTCCACATCTAAATTAACGGTTTTACCTTCGACCTCTATAGGTAGATCTTGCAAAATTTTGAATGGATGGAATCCTCTTACGTAAAAATATTTGAGGATTTTCGGTGATTGGTTAAGGGTTGGAGAACCAAGTGATTTCCAACAGTTTAATGACATGATACATGTAGATGCTCCTTCATCAATAACAGTACGAAAGAAACGTCTGTTTTTGACTAGTACTGGGATCTGAAAAGCCATATGATGAGGGAGACAAGGTGTAAAATTTTCTAAATCGAAGATCATGAGGTTTGAATCCTGAAGATCTACAGCTCCAATTGATGATAAGAGCAACTTCCTTTGTGCTGGGCATGATTGCAGCACTTCCAAGGCCGACATTGTTGAAGGAGATATTGCTAAATCCTCTACAATGTTGTAATTCTGAGCAGCTCTCGCATGTGGATTGAAAGATGATTTACGAAGTAAAACTTTAGTAGGTGGTTTGATTACTAAATCAGAATTAGGTTTCTCGATATTAAGTGGATCAGAAACTGAAGGAGATGTAGCTGGTGCAAAATTAGAATTTTATACTTCTTTACCAACAATGGGATTTTTACTACCATAATCTTGTGATCGAGTCGCAACCATTACTTGAGACATCATCAAAATATCTGTTGATGTATTAGAAGAAGATCCAATCATTTTGCTGTCTTGAATAGGAAAAATATCCTTCAAGACAGTAGGGGTAGACGAACCTTTGACGAACTTAGATACCTCAGCCCTATGCGGACATTATTTTGTGAAATGATCCTCATCACAGATAAGACAAGGATAATGAGGTTTTCGTTTATCAAGAGTCGGTTCATTTTTATCAGTTTTTCCTTTGGCGGATGAAGTCTGTTTATTTTTATTTTTCCCTTTCTTCTTGTTACCAGATTTTGACATTGTAGTAGTTGAATCTACAATGTGAATATTGGTAGAAGTTTCTAGGGAAGATTCTCCTTTTGGTGGATCAGGTAAAGTTATTATGGGAGAAGTAACCTTTGAATATTTCTTCTTACTCTTAGTCATACTAACTGAACTGATTATACCGTCAGTGGCATGAGACACTGAAGGAGTTGTTGTTATCTGACCAGGACACGGTAAATTGAGATTTTTCTCGTAAATAGTACCTGATTGGGTATATACCAAGTCAACATACTGAGCTTGAGCGATGAATTGTTCTTCTGTAACAACGCCTCCTTTAGCTACATCTTCAGTGATTTTTGGTAGCAATGATTTGATAAACCATTCTGCCAATATCCGATTTAGGATAAAAAATTTCACCAAACGTCTTCTACGTCTCCATTCATGTATATGGTATTATATGTATGTAGAAGTGGATTGTTTTAGTGAAGTTAATAATTCCGTGCTGTTGTCGTATCTGACTGGAAACTGAAAATGAGTTAAGAAAGTAGTTTCTAGAGCATTGAAATTGTTAAAAGAGCCTCGTGGTAGTTCAATGTACCATTTGGCAGCTACTCCTATTAACGTTCTTTGAAAAATTCTAAGTCAAATAGAATCATTGATTAATGAGTTTGATGCACACCAGAGGTGGTAAGTCATGACATGGTTGGAAGGGTCCTCTCTTGGTTTTCCTTCGAACTTTGGGATATCACTGGGGAACTTATGCAACATTGACGACCAATATGGATGATAATAGATGGGATCATTTGTCAGGGGCGTTAAATCAGGTAAATCCAAAGTTGATATGAATGGTAACCGAAGGTTAGGGTCTTATGAAACTATACCAGTTCCAGGAGGAGGATATCCAGGATATCCTGGAATAGCCTGTGCATTGGGAATCGGTATGCCCCCTTAATAACCAATATTAACCATACCATATTGGGGTTGAGTAGGAGTTTGGTACGTATACCCAGGGTATGGTTGATATACTGGATTTTGCGCTACAGGTCCATATTGATACGACCCTTGGTAAGGCTGATAAGTAAACTGAGGTTGGCTTGTTATAATCTTACTTGTACAAGGTTGTCCTGTAGGCATCTAAATAGTAGTTTGGGGTGCAAGTCCAGACTATGGAATAGAAAGTTGAGGAATTGGTATTGATACCTGAGGTGCTGTAGAAACAAGAGCTACATATACTCTAGGAATAGGTGTGGTAGGTTGAATAGAAATTGGCACAGTAGTTTGGGTTGGAGTTCTAGGTGTACTCGGACCAGGTTGCTGAACACTTCCCGACGTAGGTACCTGAATAGTAGATTGAACAGGTTGGACAGGTTGTTGTACATGAGTATAACCAATCGGTTTTCCAGGCTAATAATAAAGTACTTGCATATTAGGTTGAAAATTCTGTTGAGCTTGAGATAGATCCCACATTGTATTAGGTCCGGGATACAAAGGTTTTGGATAAGAAGGACCATAACTAGGCTGATAATTTGGAACATAATTTGGATAATTGACTACATAATTCCCACTTCTAGGATACAATTGTTGTTTTGGCTAAAATTGTTGCCCTAAAGGAGGTTGTGGAACCTGAGTTGGATACTGACCTTGAGGTGGATATTGACCTTGAGGCACATATTTCCCTTGAGACTTATATTGACCTTGAGGTTTCCCCCCAAGCTATAGATTACTAACTTGAGGTTGCCCCCCAAGTTGTAAATTACTACCTTGAGGGTCAGGGTTTGGGATGTTTCCAGACATCATATAAATTTATTCCGCATTTACAGTTCCAGTATTTGATTCATGTAGTCTAGATTATAGTGTACGTTTATCAAGAAAAGGAGATGCTCCTGAGAAAGTACCAGAGAGCGACTGGTATCCTGGAGGAACTGAAGGACCACCATAAAAATATGTTTTTAGAGATTTAGAAAACATGGATGACTCATCAGACATGTTTAAAGGAGATCTATAAAATCTTGGTGTAGAAGGAAATGGAATTCAGGGTGGCGAATAATTGAGACCAACGTTCTGTAGAAATTCTATCAATGAAGAATACCAGGCGTCTTGTCTAAAAGGACTATAAAAAATCGATTCACATTCTCTAAGATCTAAAGTTTCCTGAGGCGAAGGGAAAAATACTTCTTCTTCAGTGTCAGTAACTTATTCAATACTAATGAGACTAGGAGGAAGATCTTTTGTGATCCGAGTCTTCACTCTAGGTGAATCAGTATTACCAGGGGTTGGAGTAAAAAACTCTAAAGTAGGTTCAGACGTAGCAGGTTCAGTTTCTGGCTCAGAAATTTCAGGTTCAGTAGATGATACTTCACTTGTTGTAGAAGCAAGTTCAGCTAATTTGGAAATTGAAATTTTCTGAGGAGTAAACTCTATTGTTTGCAGTTGATCTACTTCAGAATCAGGATGAATAATTATAGATGTTTCTTCCTGTTATTTTGATCCAGTCCCGGATGTTCATCCTCTTTCAGATCTAAGTCTTTCTAATTGACTTGGTGTATATTCAGGGGGTTTCCCCTGCATTCTACATGATTGTCTCGGTAATTCAGCCACGATTAAAACTTGTAATCACGTGCAATCAAAGAAAATTTTTAATAAAAGTCCTAAAGTCTATAAGGAAACAACCAAATGAATCACACACCTATAAAAATATAAGATATCAATCCACACACAAACAATAGATTTTCACACTAAAAACACTAGTTGGTGATTGATCTGAAATTGTGTGAACAAAGTATTTCTTATACAGAGATTGACAGTAGGGGCTTTACTGGTTATTTCACCTTTACTAGAAAGGATGAAACCAGAAGCTTCTAACCCACTTACTGGCTCTGCCTAAAGAAATATAATGTAAACACTTAAATAGATCTGATCAATGAAAGTATTTGTTTATGTGGAAAGTATTCATTAATCAAAATTTTTTGTGTGAATAAGAAAGTTCAAGTATTCTGCAATGGAAGTAATGTGGTTTGAAGTGAAGCTAAGGAATTGTGTTCACTGTATAAGTCTGATTGGGAAAAGTGAACTTATGAAAAGTTACTGTATAATGAAGTAAAATCTGAAATATAACAACAAAAATGCATAGCATAATAGTAAGCATTTTTTTAAGCAGTTCACCCCTCTCTTGGGCTACCTCTGCTGGGTCCAAAAGCCTCTAAATAGGCTTTTCCCTCTTTAATTAATGCTCAAATTAAGAATTACACTGTGTAGAAAGCCTCAAAAGGCAAAATTAGCTACAAATTCAGAAACAGAGGACTGAAATCAGTATAAATCGACTATTCATTCACCTCCAATGGATGAGTATAGTCCACCACAGCTGATCTTTCACCAAGACCTGGTGGCTCCACAACCAAAATTGTTGATAAAATCATTGATAGAGCGCCCTGATGGCTCTGCAACTTGTCCCAACAGCTCCAGAATGCTTCAATACCCGAAAATAAAAAACACTAGTTGGTGATGACATCCAACATCATAGAATTTTAATGCAGAAATGGCAGTTGGAACAGTTACCTCGACAACCTGCTTAATGCAACAGACCGGTGCAAGTTTCTCCACTTAAAACCATCTCGAGTGAAGATAACCCTCCGGAGAGTCCAAGTGAGTCTAGCTGACGTCTACTCTAGGTATAGTGGGACCTTCCCTCCACCATCACCTTGGGAAAGAATCCTAAAGTTTATGGCCACTAAGGTCACCAATGGGAACACATATACTTGGGGGAACAGTCTATGATCCGATATACATGCAAAGGCAGAGTAACAAGCTCAATCCCTTTGAAGGCTCCTTGACATAATCCAAGGTTTACCGACAAGTGACCCCAGGTTCCTCGACAATGGTCTATCCGAGGTTTACCGTTTGTAATATGTGCACATCTTCTATCGTTCCCAATGAGATAGGTATGATTACCTTACTGGTTCGGATATGATCTTGTGCTTGACTCCTTTAGGAGGAGCTTCCCAGAGCATACATGCTACAATTGGATTTTCCTACCGCAATATCGACTACTTGTTTGTTTTTATTGCCTTGGAAAGTTAGCTAAAACATATTCCAAGAGACTAGCCTAAGCTATGCTGGTGGAAAAGAGCCCTAGAAAATATAAAATTTCTAGATTTATTTTAATTAAGCGTTACTTTTAATTGGTAGTTTCTTAGGACAAGAGGTACGGAAAAGAAAATTTGGTGATGTTTAATGACCCAAATCAAAATAATTCCTTAATGCATCTATATGAGAAACAACTTATTTCTTTTCAATGAAGTCTAGCTAGAGGAAAGTGTTGAGAGATTTCAATAATTTTCAAAATATCAATTCTTTCTTGCTACATGAAAAAACTTTGAAAAGAAGATAATTTAGAGAACTCAATTTCAAAAATATCTTTGCTCAAAATGAATTTCCCTATATTATTTAGATTAGAAACAAAAATCAAACTTATTCCAAAAGAAAACTAAATGTTTAAAACTAAAAAACTTGAAACTAAAAGAAATCTCTAATCTTGAACTCTATCTAAAAGTTGAAGGATGTCTTAGGTCAGTTTGTAATCTAACCAAGATCTTTCCACTTATTTCAGCAAGAAAATAAAGCATCCAATAACAATTTTAAAATGAAATTTAGACCTTATCAATCCAAAAGGTTTTCTAAGTTTTCTAATGAAAAAAAATCGAGTTTTCATAAGAGTAATAATTGCATCAAGTTCAATGGCTCAACAGAAAAAACAATGACATACCAAGTAGTTGAGGAGTACAAAAGTTTTTGATTTAGAGAAATGGGAGTACAAGGAAAACATTTACTCATAAAAGAAAACTAGCTGAAAAGATCACTTTAAACATAGAATTGTTGAAAGAAACTTTTCACAAAGTTTTTTGACAGTCAAAACAAATTGGGATAACAACAAAGAATCAAGTAATGGGATTCCAAAAAACAAAATTTCTATTTTTCCTAAAAATTTCCAGAGGTCCGTAGTTTTTAATGGAATAAGATGCGGTACCACACTATATTACACTAAAAGTCGTGGAGTCTACTGCTCTTTTTTTAAACAAAAAGTGCGGAAGGTAGGAAAAGTAGAGAAAAAATAAAAATACAGATTTACAGTCAGGGATCCTATTGAGTTTTATAGCCAATCCAATTTTGAGCTAATCCATGTCAAATAAATCTAAAAAATCAAACTGAAAAATAAAAAGAAAACAAAGTTCATATTTTCGCCAGCGGAGTTGCCATTTTGTTAGACGGACAAATCCCTCTTGCGAACAAGAGTGATCTCCCTAGTATCCTAAGGATATCTAGAATCAAACAGACAAATGTAGACCATTTTCTCTAGACCATTATGGTTAATAATTATTGATTAAATATGGAGAGATGCTCCTACCTGAAGTCCAATGCTTACTGGGTCTTCAATCCAGTCGTTCCAGAAGGTATCGATCCAACATATAAGATTTGCAATCAAAGACAAGAAAACAAGATTAAAAGCATCTGCAAGATATGATAATTCAAAAGCAATATTCTATCTTAGTGATCAAGGAATCCAAGAATTAAATTATTCAAAAGATAGATGAAAAACTCAATGAGAAAATAGAATTCATTTGTATTAACTTTGAATAAAAAGAAGAAACCTTACAACCCTGACACCTTGATGTTTGTATAGGTTCTTCCGGGGTCCCGAACAGTTGTTTTCCTCAGTTTGACAAGACTGCAACTCTCTGAATCAGCATAAGACTATGCCTATGAGTATGTAATCTCTCTCATGCCAATGATGCCAAATGTGGAGAGTATAATTTCTTCAGCAATTCTCTTCTACAAGCTAATAAGTAAGTACCCTTGAGACTGAAACATGGTCTCAATTTATAGCAGAAGGGAGGTAGTTTCAGCTCCAAAAAGGAAGGGATAAAGCCCTCTCATCATGGGATTTTAGCTCCAAAAACCAAGGGATAGCTCCATTTATGAAGGGATAAAGGTTCATGAATGGAAGTGGCGAAGCTCGACCAGATAACGCTTGTAGAAGGCCCCAGCTGGGAGAATATTCGACCAACTGGGCTTCTAGAACTTACTTTTCTTTTTATTTTACCTTTTATGGGGGCCTGCAGTTTTAATGAGCAGAACGTGCGGGATGTGCCACAAATTTTATAGCAATAAACCGTCGTACCGCAGGAAATGACTAGGAAAAGTGCGGAGTTAGGCTTTTTAGGGTTTTTATATGATTTTTCCCAATTTTAAGACTTGATTTAGGAATTTTATGATTTTGGACCTCTAAGGGAGCAATAAATAAGTAAGGATGAACCCATATAGACAACTAAATTTCATGGTGACAAATTTTAGTGTAACAGGGCCATTTATTTGTAATCATAGAGATGCAGAGACAGAAGCAGCCAAATAGTTGCTAGAGTATAGATTTGAAGAGAGTTTCTCCTGGAAGTATGATCCACAAGGAATACTAAGTGAAATTAGGGTTAAGTGCAAAATAACACCCTACATTCATGCGAAAAAACCAGAGATTGAGAAGTATGTTAATGAGACTGAGTGGATAGAAAACACTTTGATAGGTGTAGTAAAGCAGGGTGATACTAGTCACACCTTACAAACTGCAAACCAAGCAGAGAAAGCCACCAAAATAGTCAGAATAAAAGGATCATACATTGTAGAGACCACTACTGATAATAGGTTCAAGTTAAGATATAATAAAAAGCCTAAGATAGATTCAGTTGATAAAGAGAAAGTGACTATTGAGGTTGAAGACATAGATGCCCCAATAACAAATAAATATGTCGCTACAGTCAATAAAAATGAGCCAATTACAGAGAATCTGAATGAAGAACAGATTGATAATTCAAATGCACAGATGATAGAGAAACAACAGAATTCAGAAGCATCATCTTCACATACAGCAGAGGAAAAGGATCTTGATATCAAGGATAAGTAAAAGCGGATCAAGAAAAAGAATGAAGAGATAAAAAATGAGATTTAATCTCAATATTTGAAGCAAACACCAAGTGTATAAAATAAAATTTTATTTGCCTTTGAATACTCAAATAAAAATTTGATCATGTCAGTGTTACAGCCAACAGATGAATCTAGTAAACTAGTAAAAGCAATGGAAGAAATGTCACTTCAAACAATTGAGATTAACAGACTGAAGAAGATGATTGATAATCTTGAGGATACGAAGAAGTTAGCCCAAATCAATGCTAAAACTCATGAGCAAAGGGCTAATAGGTTAAATGAAGAATTGAAGAAGCTACAAAAATTTAACCTTAAAGGAGCTAGTATCATATGTGAAAAACCATTTATGGAAAAAAATCATTGAAGCCATCAATTACGTGTGGCCCTCAATTCAAGTAATATTTGAACATAGAGATTTACTAAAGACAACACTAGCAGAAATTTAGAAAACCAAAGATGAGCTAGGTAATAAACCTGAGCAAGCTATAGAATTGATAAAGTTTCTCAACAACAAAAACAGGTAGGAGTTGGAAGAAATACAAATCACTGATAGGGTAGAGACAATCCTTGAAATAAGGAAAGTCATCTCAAAGAAGAATCTAGTGAAACAACTTGAAGAGAAATGTGAAAGTATGAACATAACCATGGAGGTTTTCATCATGTTTTACCTCTGGATGAGTTTTTGTCTCAATCAAATTTCCTTTACCTTTTTGCACCTATTTTTCTGATGTAGAAGACATGGCCCCTCCCATTATGTCTGGAGAAAACACATGCCCGTGGCCTCTCTGGTAGGTTTTTGACAATGGCTCAAACTCAACCATACTAGCCCACTCTGCCTCAAATATCTCATTTCTGATAGGGCATTCATTCTCAGTGTGGGATGAAGATAATGGTGGTGAAGTGGATGAAGAGGACTAATATGATGATGGTGAATGTAAAATAGGTTGAGATGGAGGGATGGAAGTGGATGGATGAGATGATGGAGGCATTTTGAGCATGCTGAGTATGAGGATCTCTGAAGATATCATGGCCTATGAAGGTATCCCATGAAATGTTGAGCTCATTGAGATGGTAAAGGACAATGATTTTGATAAGGGAATGATGGAAAATACTTTTCATTTGGTTTTCATACTCCCTTCTCTGAGCAATAAAAGCCATCTTTTCAACACTCTGGAAAAGGTAGTAGGGTATATTGAGCATACTTACCCTAGTGAAATGCATTAGGAGCCGAATATGATAGGTATATAACCTTGAGAATACACCTTCACATGTAAAGTACTTCATGATTATCTTCATCATGAGTGCAAATCTGTCTAGGAGGTAGGAAAAAGGAAGCATCCTCTTTTTCTCATTCTTGTATCTAGGTTTTAAAAAGGGATCGAAGTGTTGATTTTCCAAATCACTCATTTTGAACAACCTTTCCCCAACATTTGGGATCCATGTGGCAGCTAAAATGATGGCAATTGAGAGAGTAAATGTGATACTAGCTAGGGTAACCTGGTTGTTATGGAGTTTAGAGATGAAGAGCGTAGTTAACATGGAATGATGCTGAACCCTATGAATTTGTTCATAGAAATCTTAACAACCTACATGTCTAAAGCATGTCACTATCATTGGAGAAGCCAAAAGTTCCCTAGTGCTGATAGGTTCATCTCTGATTATCCTGCCCCCTTTATGTGGTCTCCTAGCCTCTGTTTCCTCTTCCTCACTATGTGATCTGTTATGTTCTCTTTCTGTTGCCATGGTGTGTTTGTGTTTAAACCCTAGGGAAGTAGGTGATAGTGTGGAAGGTGAATTTGCAGATAGGATATGGGGAAAGGGAGTTTTATGGGAAATAGTGTTTAGGTATATGAGGAATGGGGAAGGGAAAAGGAATGAAAGAGTTATGGGAATTGGGATGTAGAAGCATAGGTAAAAATAGCACCTACGGCTTAGGGTTTTAGGAATTAGTAGCTTAGGGATAGGATTATGATAACATGGATTTGGGAATGAATTTTAACAATGTAGGGATGGTATTGAGTGTAAAGGAAATGGGATTTTGGGAATTATGAGTGCAAGGGAGAAAACGTAGGGTTTCACATTCAAGAAGACACCAAATTCTCTTTTAACCAAGTCACACATTCAAAATGACTTTGATGAAGAGGATAATGATGTAAAAGTCACTTACTTACTTGATTGGAAGTGGGAAGAATGATTACTAAAGTCTGGGGGTGATTTTTTGCAGCTTTGATGAGTTTCTAATATTTTCTGGGCATAAGCGCAGCACTAAGAGGATTAGCGCAATGCTAAGAGCATAATCGCAGCGCCTAGAGGATAAGTGTAGTGCCAAGAGGATAAGCGCATTGCCAAGAGGATAAGCACCCTTTTGCTCTATTTTTCTCAATTCTACTTAGAAAATCGCAAATTTCGCTCTCCTCAGCTGTTTTCTCGATGAAATAAGAGGGAAATGAATTTGAATTTGACATTTAGGAGTCTTAAATACTTTAGTGATTTTATATTTAGATCCAAAAACCCACTTTTCCTATGTTTTTTTCTCACTTTTTAAAAGCATGGTAAATATGATTTTTCTTTGACTTTTTCTTCTTTGCAGGATGAAGTTGCTGGAGTTTGACATTTGTCACTTTGATTTAGTGATGATATTCAGTTTCACATGTGTGTTTTTAGTTGACAACTAGAGACTGAACTTATTACATATAGGAAGCATAAAATTACATAAAAAATTAAATTAAATTACATCTATGTTTTCATATCAAAATTACATTTTGATATCAAAATCACAAAAATCAAAATTTAAAATTTAACAATGTCATATTTACACGTTGATAATTCTCTACAGATGATGATGAAATGTTTATTGAATCACTCTCACACCTTTTTATGAATTTATTAAGATGACATGGTACATTTTTGGACCTTGAAAAATGAAACCTAATGACCTAATGGGACCTTAAATGACCTGAATCCATAGTTGACTTTGACTGAGATAAGACATAGTGAAATGAGCTTTTCAAAAGTGTTTTTATGCTAAAAAAGACATGAAGGTGGCCCAAAAAATGAGATTTTATGAGGGATATTGAGGTTTTATGACTAGGGCTACCATCAGTGAAACAAATTTTAGCATGAACTAATGGAATGATATAAAAACTTCAAAGTGGGACAGCTAAAATGAGAATGAAAAGAGTGATTTTGATCACTTATGGCAGAATCCATATTTTGAAACTAACATCGGCCTTA
Organism: Pinus albicaulis; assembly: GCA_034641835.2. Classification (NCBI taxonomy): domain Eukaryota; kingdom Viridiplantae; phylum Streptophyta; class Pinopsida; order Pinales; family Pinaceae; genus Pinus; species Pinus albicaulis. Next base: position 145,468,492 of record CM076576.1, read on the forward strand.
TTGGGGATGGAATCTCTGAAAGAGGTGTCAAGAACCACAAACTTTTTAATTTTGCAGATCAGTGCCTCTTCCAATGGGCCAATATAGTAAAAAAAATACTCAAACTGAAATGCAGGACTGAATATTGACAACTCAATGACACAAACTGACTGAAATTGACCCGAACAGTGACTCAAAACTTAAATTAATTTTCTGAAAACTTAACTTTGAATGATATAAAATCAATGAAGCTCCATGGCCTTCACTTCAGGCTTCGAAATCCAATGCTTTTCAAATTCACACTTGCAGGAATATCAAACTGATATATACAGTAAGGATGATTTTTTTTTCAAAATTTCATACCAAAATAGATAGTGCTTCACGAGCCTACCATTAACTGGCCCTCCTAAGCAACTTTTCCCATCTATTTCTTCCAAGAGATATGAGTTTTTTCTATGAGAAGCGACAATCTTAAAAGGACCTTTCCATAAATTATCGAATTTCTTGTGCTTACCTCTGTCTTCATTCCTAGCATCCCAGCAGAGTACTACATCATCGATCTTGAAATCATCTTGCTTGGTTTTGTTGTCATATATTTTCTTGATCTTATCATGGAGATTATAAGTGTTCTGAAACATTTCTTCTCTTTTTTGTTGCAAGTGAATCATTTGGTTTATTCTGCACTGTATGCCATTTTATTCACTTCCCACTTCTTGTAAAAGTTTCATGATTGTGACAACCAATGAAGAAGGGAAAAATGTATCCACACCATAAACTACCTGAAATGGAGACATGCTAATGGATTTCTTTGTGCTTACATGATCTACCCACAATGCATTAATTAGCTTCTTGTGCCAATTCTTCTTGTTCGCCTCCAACATATTTTTGATTATGCTGATTAAAGACTTATTGGAGGACTTTTCCAATCCATTTCCCTGTGGATAATATGTTGTAGAATGACTCAAATTAATGCTATACTTGTCACATAATTCTGTCATCTTTTTTGATTTTAAGGTTTTATTATTATCCGTGATGATTTTTCTGTGAAAACCAAACCGGGACAAGATGTTAGCTTCTAGAAACTGAATTATAACTGAGTCCGTAGCTTGCCTGGTTGGGGTCGCTTCTATCCACTCTATGAAATATTATATGGTGGTAAGTATCCATGTATTTTGAGTGGATGATGCTAGATGTATCTCACCAATAAAATCTAATCCCCATTGGTGGAAAGGAGCTTCAACTAAAATGGGTTGTAATGGTAAAGGAATAAGCCTATGTTTACCTTGGAAAAGTTGGCATTCATGGAAACTCATGACCATCTTGTACAAATCTGCAAACAATGTAGGCCAATAATAACCCAGTCCCAGTAATTTGTTGGTTGTGCTATTCCAGTATAAGTGTCCTTTGCAATCTCCCTTGTGGAAATCCTTCATCATTTCTTTGGACTCATCTTCAACCAAGCAATTGAGTAACAATCCTCCAGGATCCTTCCAGTAGAGTGCACTATCTAGTATGAAATATTTTTAACCCTTAAGCTTCAAGGACCTTATCTTACTCTTTGAAATGCCCAGAGGAGGGTTCAAATGTTGTAAAACATAAATTATATCAGCATACCATGGAGATGATGAAAAGAGATATGATACCTGAACAATACTTACACCTTCTTCGTCATCGGACAATGCTGAAATGAGATTGATGTAAATTTCATGTAGATTACACTCAACCATGAGCTTGGCTAAGCCTTTCCCTTTGATAAGCTTGGTCGGATTGATCTCAAGGTCATACTCTAAGAGTGCTGCTATCCACCTACCTCTTCTTCCTCCTGGATCTGTTTGCATGAGTACCTCCTTAACAGGTGCATTTGGGACATATGCCAAAATATGTGAGTGCAGAATATAAAAACGAAAGTCCTTGATTGCTTTGACCAAAGCCAAGGTCTGTTTCTTGATTATGTTGTATCAGAGGGCTACATCCCTTATTGTGCAACTGAAAAATGCTATTGGTAGCTCTGTCTCATCTTTTTTCTGCATAAGCACCGTTGCCAAAGTATGCTCAAAAGAAAAAGAAAATATAATGAAAGCTAGTGAATAATTAGGACTTGTCAAGACTGGAGCAATGGTTAAATTAATTTCACCGAGATGAATGAATTACGAGCATTTTCAGACCATTTACATCATTCCCCTTCTTCAGCATGTTAGTTAACTCTCTAAGATGTTTGGCTAATTTGGGAATGAACCTACGTAGGAAATTCATCCTACCATTGAATGCTTGAATTTCCTTCTTGTTTCTAGGGAAATAAATTTGTTGTATTGCTTCAAATCTATCAAGATCTATCCGAATCCCATATTTAGATATGATGTGACCCGACAACTTTCCTTCTTCCATAGAAAATAGGCACTCTTTAGGATTTAGGTAAATCCCAAATTTTCTACATTGCTGGAGCAAAACTCTCAAATGGTGTAAATGATCATCATCTAAATTTGAATAAATTGTCAGAGCATATAAATAAACAATAAGGAAGACATATATATCATTACCAAAAGCTATGTCCATGGCACACTGGAAATTTGCCCCGTCATTCTTCAAACTGAACAACATCTTGACATATTTAAAGGTACCCCATGGTGTAGAGAATGATGTCTTATCCTGATCATCTTCATGCACGAGGATCTGATTGTAGCATGAGTAACCATCCAAAAATTAAATTCTACTGGCTCCTACAACTCACTGAAGTATGTGGTCCATTTTGGGCAGTGGGTAATTGTCTTTCAACGACACTTTGTTCATATTTCTGAAATCTATACATAGTCGAACTGGTTTTCTTCCGCACTCGAGCCAAATTGGAGATCCATTTTGAAAATTTGATTGGAACAATAATACCTACCTTCTTACCTCCTTCTCAATGGAAGGCAACAATTTTGGGTTTATTCTCTTAAGCTTCTGCCTAAAAGGATTTTGGTTTGGCTTGATCGGGATGGTGTGTTGAATGATATATTTACTGTATAACTTTAGATCTGAGTAATCCCAATAAAACACTTAAGAAAAATCAGTAAACAAATAAAAATATTTAGGCTTTACCTCTGGAGGCAAAGAATTTGAAATATTGATGAACTTTGGTTGCTCTGTTGTTCCAATATTAACATCTTCTATGCCTTTTATCTGTGGGGACCAAAGTAGGTTTTCTTGCCACGTCGTCTTGATCAAATAAATCTTCCAAAGGTATGAGACCTTTTGGAATTTTATTGTCCTTGAGCTGAAGTATGTCAATATGATCTGCTTCAATGACTTGGTCATCCTTGTCATACACTTCATCCACAGAAGAGTTCTCAAATTCACCTTCACTTTGAAGGAAATTGTTCAGTTGTTTACCATCCCAGAAAAATTACCAAAATTTCAAGTTATCCGGAATGGTGGGCCTATGATTTATATGAAAATCAAACGTTTTATTTGAAAACATTGTAGATCTGAATTACTTGCAACAGTGGCTAATGGATCAGCCATCAAGTTTTGCAATCTTGGCACTACTTTAAGTGTATATTTTGAAAAAATTCTTAAAATGTCAAGTGTTTCATTCCTATATTGCATCATCCTCGGGTGATTAGATTTATATTCATCTTTGATTTGTTTAATTACTAAATCTGAATCGCCATAGACTGCAATTATTCTAGCTCCCAATTTTTTCAAAATTTTTAGACTGGTAATGAGCACTTCATATATAGCCTCATTATTCGTACAATCGAATGCTAGATTGTAGGAACACAACCTGACATTATATGGGACCTTATTTTTCTATTGAAATGGGCCACGGATCCATAAACCAATGCCAGCCTCGTATTTTCCAACAGAACCATCAAATTCCATGCTCCAAAGACCATCTTCTTCTTCAAGGTGTTGAAACTCTTGACTCTGATTTGACACAATTTTCTGATTTGATTCTTTATGTTGTTCTGAAATTTCATCTGCCTTCTCTGATGGCTATTCAGATATAGTAGGAAAAATTTCTTTCTCTTTTTCTAACATTGTTCTAATGCAATCTGAAACTTCAGGAACATCCTCTATTTCTACTAATTGACAATCTAGATCATTTAAGCCATAATCATTGTACAATATGAAGGACTCTAAGTCTATATGTACAACGTTGATATGATGATTATTAGGCCTTTCCTTGTTTGTAATCATGTATTTCATTTTAGTCTCACGATATAGTTTTCTCATTTGACCGAAGACAAGAATAATGGCATAGGAAAAGTCCAACTGCAGTGTACCTCTCAATTTAGCCCCCAAGTTCTTGATAACAACATATCAAAATGTGGTGGAATATCAACAAATACCATGTTTGTAAGGACATTTTTGGTTAGGATCTACTCTGGGGGGACAACTAGATATTTTATTAGACCCAAACAACAAACACGCCCATAATCGAAAGAATATAAATCATGAAATGGGAAAATGTCAAGGCTAAGCTTCTCCATGATAGCTTTGGGCATGAGGTTGTGGGAGGCCCCGGAGTCTAACATAGTGTTATGAAGCATGAATTGATGAAATTTAAGACTCAAGTAAAATTTTAGGACTTCACTATCTTCAGACTAACCATCGATTGCGAGACCAAATATTAACTCGGGCTAATCATCCTCTACATTAACCATGTTGGATAAAGGGTCAAATTTAAAGGTTTTGACTACATGGGATTTGTATTTATCAATTTTGACCAATTCAGTAAGAGGAATAGACACCTTTAACTTAGAAATTTCTAACTCTAAATTAAACGGTATAATTTTGTCTACCTCTTTTATGATAACATCCACTTTCTCAACATGATCACTCGGTGCAGATTATTTTCTTTGAATATCTCTTTCTTTGATAGGTACACTTGTATAAGGTTGATTGCTTCTATTCTGATTTGGAGCTGCAATATCTTTACCCTTATTTTGAACTTGTTTTGGTGATGCCTCTTTCTGCCGAATTGTATCCTTCGGAGGTGGAGCTATTGGAAAATCACCACCTCTCAAGATATATTGCCTTTGCTGGGAACTCAATGCATTCAGGTATCCTCTTTAATAGTCATCAGATTCTACTTCTAACTCATCATCAATTTCCATTATGAAAATTTTATCATTAGGTGAACTTGTTTTTTCCACATATTCTTCATCTTCGGGGAAAAAAATGGCTGACCATCAGCTGTGAAAATAAGGTTCTCCTCTACTGTTGGTTCTTCCTCTTCATCACTATGAGCATAGTTTCATTGAATTGGTGTTCTAATTGGTTTTTTTTACTGTGTTTCAGGAGTTCTTTTCTCTCTCTTCTTTATCCGAAACTGAGGCTGCTGCTGCTGGCCTCGAAAGTTAGGATTTCTGATTTGTGGCTTCGTCTGTCTATTTGAAATAGACATCTTATCTACCATTCTCTCTATGGTTTTAAGCAAAGCATCAAATTTGGTATATGATGAAGTGGAAGGTCCCTCTTTGATAGTCACTTTGCGTTCAGTTTTAAGTTTGGACTTTTTAATCAAGAGATTGGCCTCAACACTCACTGAATTTTTTAACATTTCTTCAAGAGTAGTGGGATTTCTTTCTCTCAATGAGTAGGCCATATCTAGGTCAAAAGAATTGAGATAACACAGAAGGGCTAAACTAGGAGGTGGTTTCATTTCAGCTGGGATGGAGTTATAGATTCTTAGGTATCGGGAATTGTAATCAAGCACTGATTCATTAGGATTTCACTTCGGGGAATCATATTCTGCAAGAATTTGTAAAGGGTTTTTCTTCTCATCCCACTTGGCTAAGAAAGCATCAGTTAATTTAGCATGAGTCCTAATAGAATTAATTGCTAGGGCACATAATCAAACATTAACTTCACCTGAAAAAAATTGTGTGATTATTCACATCTTGGCATCATCTACATCTAACTCTTCAAGTTCTATGAAGCTTATGATTTTGGCCATGTGTTGACGGGCTGTGATTTCTGAGTTTTCATCGAAAAGGGGAAGTCTTTGGCCATATCCTTGAGGTAAGTCATGAAATTAGGCTTGTAAGACGAGTGTGGAAAAATTGGCCATATCCTTGAGGTAAGTCATGCAATTAGGCTGGTAAGACAAGTGTGGAAAAATTGGCCATAATTCCTACTGTATTGAATATTGGATTGATAACAGGAGGGATGGGTTGAATAGGTAAAGGAGCTCATGTTGTTGGTATTGAAGTGGTAGGTATGTATGATGAAGTTGAAGATGTAGATGAATATACTATGATTGATTTAGTTTGAGGTTCAGATGAAATAAAAACTTCCAAGGATGATAAAATTGGATCCACTCCTTAATACCAAGGTCAAACTCAGTCTTAATTTCTTCGAAAAACCATTATTTCAAAGGGCTTAAGTCTAATTCAGACAAATATTTTACCTCGGATAATCTTAGAGGATCAAATAATATATCAGACAAAGAATTTTTGGATTTGGACTTAAATAAATATAATTCAAACTTTATGTCATAGGGTATATCTTCTAGAGAAAGTAACTTTGCAGGTAAAGATACTGATCTTACCAATGGAACTGGTCCTAATTGAATATGAAAAGTTTGATATCGGTGTCTTCGAAAGAATTTCTCTAGATCATCAACTAGATCGATTGGTTTAGGGTTTGGATTCGCTCTAGTATATCTTATAGAAGCCAGATTTGCTGTGAGGCACTGCAATTATGAAAAAAACCTTATGAAACTTGATCCTATCATCCAAAGGATTAGTTTCCAATGAATTTTTGTCGTACAACCAGGAAAATTTTTGTCTCTTTGTTCCTTGGAAACGACGCCAATATGTTATCACTCCTCCATATTCCTAAGACTGAAGAAGGAATCCCAACATAGGTAACCACATACCAAGCTTTTGACTTTATAAATAGCCCTATCATGTCAGAGAGGGCTCTCTCCAAAAGGGTCACGACCAGGAGGGCTGCAGAAATTAAGGTTTTTAGGCTAGATATTGAGTGCAAGGGGTTGTTTGAATTTGATTTGGTTGGGGAATCACTGGATGAAGGAATTAGGTCAAGGGAGCTAGATCAGGGCAAATGAGATAGGGTTGCAAGGATCAATGGGGCAATGTAGGCACAAATATTATCACTTGAAGAGGATTGTGATGGAATGGTGTTGAGACTGAAAGAATGCTAGGAAGAGCATGTGAGACATATTCTTCTTAGACAGATGAAAATGGACAAACTATGATCAATTACCCAAAACAGAGCATGTGAAAACATGTATTCTGATTATCTAACTTGTAAGAGATCATACCATAGAAATGAAGTGAACATGAATACAATACATTCTAACATATGATACTGAATAAAAGACAATACTAGACATCAATACCACAAGTATCCCATAAAATAGCTACAAATCCTCTTTATTAGTTGGCCAAGCTGAGTATAAAAGTTCCTTGATCAACAAGAAAACATACAAACTGATTCCAACCCTTGCTAAGAGTGAAGAAAGGGAAGATATAGACATCAAAAAAATCTTCACTCATCCAAAGGGGTCGAATCCATGAGGTTAGGACAAGATCCACAAAATACTAAACTACAAACTAAAGTGTAGGATGGTCTGAGTGACTCACTCCTCATTACATTCAACTGATTCATCATTGACTAAGTTTACCCAATGAATCTACCCCTAGGTAGCTTATCTTTTACATAATTACATTTACCATGATGAATTACATTGATAGTAAAATCATTTCTTGAGGAAAAACCAAAAATTAAAATGAAAAACCAAAAAAATGAGTAAAATGGCATAAGTGCCATTTTCTTGTCATAAGTGCCCTTGTTGTGTCATAAGCACCCTCCATGTTCAAGGCCACTTTAGGAGGCCTTTCCGGTGTCCAAATTGGGCCCAGGATAGCTTGTTGGAAAAATTTTCCTGTCTTATTTTTTAATATGCCTCTAGTTCTTAAAATGGTGTTGATTTTACCCCTCAAAAATGAAATATCCCAAGACTGGTATAAGTGCAGCGCTTGGGAAAAAGAGGGGCAAAAACATGTTTTTTTGGTGGTTTTTTTCCCTTTTCACCTTCTGCAATTGCAAATAAAGCTTGGAAAAGTGGTTTTTCAAGATGTATATGTCACTATAAATCTCATGGTGGTTTTATTTCTCTGAAAAAGTGCTCCAAACATAAGCGAAGTGCCAAGGGCATTGCGGTTATGACCATTTTTCTAAGATTTGAATTTGTAGAAAAACACAATCATGTACAATTTTGACAAAAATGTTGCAACTTGCTTGAAAGTTTGTGGAAAGGGTGTTGATGAGGTGGCTAGGCTTAGAGTGAAGCCTTAGAAAGTATGTCCAAATTTTTCTTCTCCTCCATGGTCAACTCTTCAATTTTGGCATTGGCTCTTTTAAGGTTCGCCAATGCAATATTCTCTTTCTGGGCATGGAGTTTGACCTTCCTCCTCAACAAATCATTATCCTTATTTTCCTTTGCTAGCATATTCTCAAAATTTTGATTAGCTCTATCAAGCCATGGCTCCCTGTTCTCATTGATCTCTATAGTAAACTACTCATTTAGGGTTCGCTGATCAGCTACCTCAGCTTCCCTTTGTCTCTCTAGAGCTAGAGCTCTTTTCAACCCTCTAGTTATATGTCTCTGTCTTGGTACCTATTCTTCTTCATCATCAAGTAAGCCATACTTCTCCGATGTTTCATATAGCATGACTTTGACCTTTTGAGCTTCCATTTGAGCAGTGAAATACTTCATCTCATCAATGATTTGTTTAATTTTCAATTATTCATTTTCGTGATCAAGGAAGTGTATAACATATCTAGCTCTGTGAAGGTTGGTTTGGAGGTCTCTGATTTTTTCATCCTTACCTTTGATGGCCAGGTTAATGATCTGGCTGTCATCATCATCACCTAGGTCAACCAACTCAAACTCATGTTCAGTCTCATGGAGGTTTTCATCATGTTTTACCTCTGGCTGAGTTTCTGTCTCAATCAACTTTCCTTTACCTTTGTCCACATGTTTTTCTGATGTAGAAGACATGGCCCTTCCCACTATGTGTGGAGAAAACACATGCCTGTGGCCTCTCTGTTAGTTTTTTGACAATGGCTCAACCTTAACCATACTAGCCCACTTTGCCTCAAATATATCATTTCTGATAGGGGATTCAGTCTTAGTGTGGGATGAAGATAATGGTGATGAAGTGGATGAAGAGGATTGATATGATGATGGTGAATGTATAATAGGCTGAGATGGAGGGATGGAAGTGGATGGCTGAGATGATGAAGGCATATTTTGAGCATGCTAAGTAGGAGGATCTATGAAGATATCATGGGATATGAAGGTATCCCATGCAATGTTGAGCTCATTGAGATGATAAAGGACAATGATTTTGATAAGAGAATGATGGAAAATACCTTTCATTTGGTTTTCATACTCCCTTCCTTGAGCAATAAAAGCCATATTTTCAACGCGCCACAAAAGGTAGTAAGGTATATTGAGCATACTTACCCTAGTGAAGTGCATTAGGAGCTAGATGTGATATGTATACAACCTTGATAATCTACCTTCACATGTAAAGTACTTCATGATTATCTTCATCATGGGTGCAAATCTGTCCTAGAGGTAGGAAAAAGGAAACATCCTCTTTTTCTCATTCTTGTATCTAGGTTTTAAAAAGGGCTAAAAGTGCGGATTTTCAAAATCACTCTTTTTGAACCACCTTTCCCTAACATTTGGGGTCCCTGTGGTAGCTGAAATGATGGCAGTTGAGACAATAAAGGTGTCATGGGCTAGGGTAACTTGGTCATTATGGAGTTTAGAGATGAAGATCCTAGTTAACATGGAACGATGCTAAACCCTCTGAATTTGTTCACAGAGATCATAACAACCAACATGTTAAAGCATGTCACTGTCATTGTAGAAGCCAAAAGTTCCCTAGTGCTAATAGGTTCATATCTGATTATCCTACCCCCTTTATGTGGCCTCCTAGCCTCTATTTCCTCTTCCTCATTATGTGATCTGTTATTTTCTCTTTCTGTTGCCATGGTGTGTTTGTGTTCGAACACTAGGGAAGTAGGTGATAGTGTGGAAGGTGAATTTGGGGATAGGATATGAGGAAAGGGAATTTTATGGGAAATATGGTTTAGGGATATGAGGAATGGGGAAGGGAAAAGGAATGAAAGAGTTATGGGAATTGGGATTTAGAAGCCTCGGTCAAAATAGCACCTAGGGCTTAGGGTTTTAGGAATTAGTAGCTTTGGGATAGGTATTATGATAACAAGGATTTGGAAATGAATTTTAACAATGTAGGGATGGTATTGAGTGTAAAGGAAATGGGATTTTGGGAACTGTGAGTGTAGGGGAGAAAAACTAGGGTTTCACATTCAAGAAGACACAAAATTCTCTTTTAACCAAGTCACACATTCAAAATGACTTTGATGAAGAGGAGAATGATGTAAAAGTCACTTACTTTCTTGATTGGAAGTGTGACGAATGATTACTGAAGTCTGGGGGCGATTTTTTGCAAATTTGATGAGTTTCTAATATTTTTTGGGCATAAGCACAACACTAAGAGGATAAGCGCAGTGCCAAGAGCATAAGCGCAATGCCCAGAGGATAAGTGCAGCGCCAAGAGGATAAGCACCCTTCTCAATTTTGCTCAAAAAATTGCAAATGTCTGTCTCCTCAGCTGCTTTCTCAATGAAATAAGAGGGGAATGAATTTGAATTTGATGTCTAGGATTCTTAAATACTTTAATGATTTTATTTTAGATCCAAAAACCCACTTTTCCTATACTTTTTCTCACTTTTTGAAAGCATGCTGAATATGATTTTTCTTTGACTTTTTCTTCTTTGCACGATGAAGTTACTGGAGTTTGACATTTGTCACTTTGATTTAGTGATGATCTTTAGTTTGGTATGTGTGTTTTGAGTTGACAACTAGGAACCGAAATTATTAAATATAGGAATCATAAAATTACATAAATAAATTAAAAATAAATTAAATCTTTGTTTTCATATCAAAATTACATTTTGATATGAAAATCATAAAAATCAAAATTAAAATTTTAAAATTGTCATTTTTATATGCTCTGCAGATGATAATGAAATGTTTATTGAATCTCTCACACCTTTTTCTAACCTTATTAATATGACATGGTACATGGACCTTGAAAAATGAAACCTAATGACCTAATGGAACCTTAAATGACCTGACTCCATAGTTGAATTTGACTGAGATAAGACATAGTGAAACGAGATTTTGAAAAGTGTTTTTATGCTCAGAAAGACATGAAGGTGGGCCAGAAAATGAGAGTTTGTGAGGGAGAGTGAGGTTCTATGACTAGATCTACTATCAGTGAAACAATTTTTAGCATGACCTAATGGAATGATATAAAATTTTTAGAGTGGGACACCTAAAATGAGAATGAAAAGACTGATTTCGATCACTGACGGAAAAATGCATATTCTGACAGTAACATAAGGCATTTTGAATATTGTTTATGTTTTTATAACTTTCTGCATGCTTCATCTGTTTAGCGTAGTCTGCTGTGTTGTTTAGCACAAGGGTGTTTTTGGGCGGAAATCACACCCTCATTCTCGAGGGACTTCGAGTCCCTACTCAGGAGAGGTTTACTGAGCTTCACTTCCACCATTCAGCATCAAGCCAAGCATCATCCATTATCCATAGCGTAGTATCCTTCAGAAACTACGTTATTTTGCAGTGTAGTGCAGTGGAGGGCTGAAAAACCCAGTTTGTGAGCTAGTTTCCTAGTGTGGGGAGCAACCCTTCATCCGAAAATATAAAAGGGAGAATTTGCAGCCATTTTCTTGTCATATTAGCCATCTCCTAGCAGTGACTATATGGTAGAGCTTAATTCAGCCCTACGACTGCAATTTTCATAGTTTTTATTTACGGAAACCCTTTCTGGGTTGTCTTGGAATTGTGCTTGGGAGCTTAGATCTCCGATCTCGACAATTTTTGAGCAATATATCAGAAGATATTTGTATTTCTATTTTCTAGCAACAGTTACACTCATTGGGTCTGCACTGTCATGGTCCTCTGGCATTTTGAGTTGCGACAACATTTCATGTTTGGGTGTATTTGATCATTGAAGGCTTGTTTTGCCTAACTTGAGTGACCTTTTCCTCAAGATATTGTACTCATTTGCAATTTCCAGTTTTATGTTCAATATTCCCGTTTTTCCTGTTTTGGAATATTACAATGTCATCCACATATAACAATAATATGATATACTTTCCTTGATCATACCTCTTTATATAGACACAATGACCAACTTCCAACCCATGAAAACCATGTTGAAATATGAATGAATGAAATTTATTATACCATTGTCGAGGTGCCTATTTTAACCCATAGAGGCTCTTCTTCAACCTACAAACTAGTTCTTCTTTGCATTTTTCTATGAAGCCTTCTTGATGCTCCATATAAATTTCTTCCTCTAATTATCCATGAAGGAAAGAAAATTTTAGATCTAATTGTTCACTTTCTAAGTCTAAAGCAGTGACAAGACCAAAAATGAATCTAATGGATGAAATTTTGACAACATGTGATAAAATCTCAGAGAAGTTAATACCTTCCTTTTGGGAAAATACTTTCACCGCCAATATTGCTTTATACCTCTCTTTCTTTTCATCACCTTTATGCTTAATCCTATTCACCCATTTGTTTTGTAACTCCTTTCTACCTTTTGGGAGTTTTACCAACTCCCGTATTTTATTTTCCAGTAAAGAGTTCATTTCTTGCTCCATTTCTTTCTTCCATTCTTTACTGTGCTCAACTTTACAAGTCTCTTAAAAACAATCAAGCTCACCTTCATTAGTAAATAATATATAGTTTGAATAAGGATACCTTTGTGAATATTTATGAGGCCTAGAAGATATATGAACCAATTGTGGTGGTGCATTATATGTTTGAATCTCCTCTAAAGTTTCTTGCAAGATTCCTTCTTCTTAGTGTTCATCACTTTCCACTTATTGTCCTTCGTGCTCTTGAATTTGTTGTCCATTTTCTTGCATTGGTGGGATGTTTTCATGTTGCTCTTCAAACTTGTCAATAAATTTCTTGACCTCCAATTCACCTACAATCCTCTTAAACATCTATGATTTATTAAATATAACATCCTTACTTCTAACAATTTTATGTTTGACTGGATCCCATAGACAATAACCAAATTCTTCATCCACATATCCTAGAAAAATGAATTTCTTAGATTTATCATCTAGCTTGGTTCTATTTTCTTTGGGAATATGTGCAAATGCTTATCATCCAAATATTTTCAAATGAGATTAATTCAAATTCTTACCAGTCCAAACTTCTTCAAGGATGTCACCATCTAAGGTTGTAGTTTGAGATTGATTTATAAGATAGCAAGTTTTCCTTACAGCTTCTGCCCAAAAAAGCTTCTCCAAACCAGAATCAGACAACATACTCCTCACTTTCTCCATAATTATGTGATTCATCCTTTCTGAAACACCATTATGTTTAGGAGTACCAGGCACAGTCTTCGCATGCTTTATGCCAAACTTATTACAGTATTCATTTTATGCATTTGGGTAATATTCTCTACCATTATCTATTATTAAACACTTGAGAAATTTTTTAGTCTCTCTTTCAACAATAATATGGAATGTTTGAAATATTTCAAACACTTCACTTTTACTTTTCATAGGGTAGGCCAAAACCTTCATGGTTGCATCATCCATAAATGTTACAAAATATGAAACTCCTCCTAATGACTTAATATTAACAGGCCCAAACACATCTCAGTGTATCAATTCTAACAAGTTTTTATTTCTGTCATGGCCACCTCTAAGGAATGAAACCCTTCTTTTTTTACCATATATAAAATGCCCAAAAAGATCAAGATTGTAGGATTTCAAACTTGGTATTAAATTTTTACGAACAAATATTTTTAAGCCCTTCTCGTTCATGTGACTGAAGCACTTATGCCACAGGTATGCTGAATTTACTTCTTTTATTACAACAACTAAATATGATTTTCCTATCATTTCCTTTAATGTATATAATGTTCAATTCCTGAGACCTCTAACCATGAGCAATAATCCTTTGTAAATTTTACAGCCTCCTTTTCCAAAGCTTATGGAATAGCCTTCATCATCCAAATGTCCCATAAAGATCAAAATCATGCACATTTATAGTACATGCCTGACCTGTTTCAACGATATATCTTGGTCGTCCTTCATATTGATCTTGACATCTCCCACTCCAATAATATTGAAAAAGTGATTATTCCACTAATGCATTCTACCATAATCACTAGGATTATATGCAACAAAACTTTCTTTGCATGAGGTTACATGGTGAGATGCCCCAAAGTCAAGGATATAATCAAAACTAATACTATATGTATATAAACATGCATCCTCTACTGAAACAGTAAATAACACATCACAAACTGTGACTATAGCAATAGTCTCACCTTCATTTGTGCTAGATGACTTATGATTTGTACTGGATAGTTGATGATCCTTTTGTAATTTCTTCCATACTCGACATCCTTTATTCATATGCCCAAGTTTTCCACAATAAAAGAAGATGAGTCTGCCCCTCCTTTATTTATCCGCTTGATCTCAATCACCCTTAACGGCGTCGATCAATTCTCCTACCACAGTTAGCTAGAGCTAGAGCTTCTCCTCCCTGGTTTTCTACAATGGAATTATGATGCAACTTGTCATTTATTAAAATACTGCTAACATCATCAAACTTTAGGGTTCCTGCTGGTTCTGAATACTCATATCGAAAATTAAATTTTCCTAGCTATCTGGAATAGAAAACATTAACAATATAGCTCTAATTTCATCATCTAAAATGATTTTCACATAGGCAAGCTGACTAGAAATAATATTGAATTCATTCAAGTGCTCAACAACTAAAACACCCTCCTTCATCTTAAGATTGTAAAGATTCTTCATCAAGAACACTTTGTTTGATGTCGTTTTCTTCTCATATAGATCATGTAGCTTCTTCCATAATCATTATGTTGTCTTTTCTCTAGACACATTGAAATACATATTCTTTGCTAGATATTGGTGTATTGTTACAATCTCCTTTCTATCTAGCTTATTCCATTCTTCATATGTCATCGATGAGGGTTTCTTTTTCACACCCTCAATCGGAAAAAAATGATATTTTAAAATCAGTATATGCTCCATTTGTGATTTCCATAGGGAAAAATTAGCCCCATTCAACTTCTCCATGTCAGTTACTATTGTTGTCTCAATTCTAAAAAGAATTCACAACCCCAAAAATCAAGACTTCACTTTCAAGATAAAACTTGAAAATTAAGGGCTAGAAATCAACATCTTTTAATAAATTTGTATAAAACAAAGATCACCATTTTTTTATATAATAATTAAAAAAGTGTGAAAAAATAATTATGTTAGGATATTCTGACACATAGGAAATAGTTAAGTATAACTTTCTCTAGCATAGAGTTAGGTAAAGCGTGTTTCTTTACTATGTACCTTTGTAACCTATAATCCGACGGCCACGATATGTAGTGATCCTACGGTTCATTCTCTCCTCGGTATTACCGACACTTGATTTGTGGCTTAACACCTAATTGGTCCATGATCTCTATTTAAAGAGAATGGAGGTTTATTTTTCTAGTGACCGCTTATGAGAGAAGCTTATGTAATTTTTTTTTTTTTTATATTAATAAATTGCTTGAAGTGGTCGTGTTGGCTTAGGCCATTGACTGTTTCCCTCTTTGAGTGTTTTAACCACATCAAATATTGGTGTATTGATCTGTGATATGTTTGTGAGTGGTGACCTTTGTTGTTTGATCTAAGGAACTTACCATGTAAATTCTCGTATGGTATCAGAGCTGTTTTGAGGGCCACATAGGTTGTTGATCCAAATCTGAAGCTGGTTTTGACTGCATACGACTATCATTTTCTAGATCTACTGTTTCTGACCACTTTCGGGATGGGAGAACTGCTCTGTTGTGTCCAGAGCCTCTGTTCCAGTGAGGAACCCCTTTCATTTCATGCGAAAAGGTTTTTGGGTGCCCTAGCTATGTCATTTTAGATTTTGAGGTATAAAGTATTTTTTTTGCAGTTATATTTATTTATCCCTCTGTTTATTTCAGTTTATAGTCATTTTTTAATTACCAGGTCTACACCCTCTTCTTTTCATACATTATTTGCTCTGTGATGTGTGTGATCTGGAAAATCAGAAATAGGAAGACAGGTCTACATATGGTCTTTCCCCGCGACTTTGTTCTATCTCGGGAAATCAGACGAGAAAAATATATAATTTCTAGGCAGACTAACCAAAAATCTAACAACAAGCTAGAAGGGTTGTATTTTTTCTGTTTTTGTTGGGTATGTGTTATATTATTTCCACGACTAAGCACGCGCGGGGGGGCGATAGCCCCCCCTTTGCACTGGGCGCAACAGGGGGGCAGCCCCCCACCTGCCGGCGCGTTCTCGAAAATTCTTGTCCTTAATTATGTTCGTGTCCATGGTTTTGTGCATGGTTTTGCACATGGTTTTGGGGTACGATGGTTTTCGGCCCCTGGTATTTTTGTAGATCCGGTCAAGGGAACTACGGTTATGTTCTAATCCAGGGTTTATGGAATGGGGTTTATGTATGCTTCGGCATGTATATATATGTGTTGTAACACTAAAAGGAATATAATGAAAAATCAAGGTGGTCGTCCCGATTTGGGATCCAGGGGAAATCTCTGTGTTTATCTGCTTTATGTTTTATGCTCTCGCTATTGTTTATTTTCTGTTATAAGATTCGTGTGTAGATAATTTATGTTCAGGGTTAAAACCTACAGTTTTGTTATTTGTGTGGTTGTTTTTTGCAGAAAGGAAACACACACCCCAAAGAGAAAAAAAGAAATCCCTTACTCATTTCCAACAATTACTAAATCCTTTTACTAGCTCACTTGGTCTAAAGTTACTTTATGAGAATAGAGGTCTTGGGTTCAAGTCTCTTTGTCAAGTTACTTTTTCTAAAAAGCCTTTTGTCAAGTTAATTTTTCTAAAAATATTTTTGTCAAGGTACTTTTTCTAGAAAGCCTTTTGTCAAGTTATTTTTTCTAAAAATATTTTTTTCAAGTTACTTTTTATAAAAAGTTATTTGTAAATTAAAAAAAAAACACATGTAACTTATGTTTTAAAGTTTATGTAATAGTGTTTCTCACCCATTATAAAAAGTGAGTCATTTACAATATAAAATCACTTTTATCTTTTATTTAAGTTGCAGTCTACTTGGTCATTAGCTCATACAATAATTTTTTTTTTTGTGAGTCAGTATTAGTATATTATATTATGAACCAGAGATTACAAAAGAGTACAAAGGCCTGAAAGCATTAGCATAAAGCGCCACAGGCCTGCTCCTTAACGAGCTGACTGTTAGACTGAGGAGACATGGACTGTGAAAAGCCAGGCTACGTAATAACGAGACAGCTAAAACCAAAACACAAACATAGGTCCACCACGCAGGGTTACCCGAGAGACTTGAGACATTCACCAAAAAGCTCTAACGACCAGAGGATTCCTATTACATACCCGATGCAACCAGTAGAAAATATAGATATATATAAAAAACAACAGTTGACAGGTGCAGTTCGAACAGAAGACCCAGGAGAGAGCATACACATTTCTGAGTGGGAGTCGAAGCTCTAGAATGACCAACCATGCTAGGATTTTCCACCTCCTCACCCTTCGCTTGAGTTCTGGGCTTGAAACGGTGGATGATAGTGGTTTGAAAATCATCTGTTGGAACTTCAATGGACAAGTTGAGGACATGGCGGAGATAAATGTCAAAACACCGAAAAAAACTGTCCAGAGCTTTGTCGTGCTTGCGGAGCTACTCTGTGAGTGAGTTAAAGGCAACTTCCATCTTGTCCAACTGCATGGTATTCCTGGCCGATGCCATGGAGGTAGCTGCAAAGGTTTCTTTGACTGCGGCACCCTGCATAGCAATTGCCTTTGCTAGCATAGTTTTCATTTGCCATGCCACCACTTGGGTCTGCAGGAATTGCGTATGATGAGTGGAAGGTGTCCCGGGGTCGACTAACCAGTCGACCTCTTCACTGATAGCATTGTTGTCAATCCGAGCCTGGGATAGTTCCACCTCTTCTTCCAGCAATTCAATCGTTTGCTTCCCCCGTTTTGAGACCGAGGCTTCGTAACTGTCTTTGGCCCGCTTAATTGCCTGTGAAGCTTTAATACTACGAGGTTGATATCTGCCATGGATTCCAGGTTAGAGAGATTCGAGATATAACTGAGAGGAGAAGGGTGTAACCTAGGTTTAGAGCAAGGATAGTGCACCGCTAAGAGATAAGTGAGAGGAATGAATGAGAATGCGGGACCAAGAGCTGCATAAATAGAAAGTCAGGAGGGGGTTGATAAATGATGCAGGATCTCCAATCAAAGTGATGATGCATGGAATATCGCCGTCCGATATGCCCACTACAGCCGAGGTCCTGAACAGAGATCCCCATCCCCTAAGCATACCGATCACACGCTTAAAATCTCCTCTTAATTCACCGTTAGGAATGGATCCTATGTAGTTGTCCTTTCTCATTATGAACTGCCGAATCCAAGAAAATCTTGGTAATGTTACCACACTATGCCAGTTGATATAATTTATCATGAGATGGGTATTCATGATCTGCTTATGATGGATAGGCTGCTGTCCATCTCCATGGTAGTACCGGCAGTTAATTCGTGCCTCGAAATGCTATAGCACTGATCCCTAAGCTCTGCATGCGGTAGATCCATCCAACAGGTGTCCAGGGCATTAGTTGGGTTATCGACCGCATAATTTGCGAGGTGGTCTGCGAGAGAATTAGCTTTTCTTCAAACTGCTTGAAGGATGATGCCACCGAGGGAGGCAACGTGTTGCGCTATGAGCTCTGTGACAACGGCTAGACGCCAGTGTTTTATCGCCTTTTCGGGCTTAGTTCCATACTGAATTTTCTTAATGGTTGTTCTGGCGAGTTGAGAATCGCCTTCTACAATGTTCAATCCTCTGCCAAGTCGGATTAAAAGCCTTAGCCCTTGTTCTAGAGCTGCGAATTCCACATCATTGTTCGTAGTTTCTCCTAGATTTCTGCAAAGGACATGCATAATTTCTCCCTTTTCATCTCGCAGGACACCTCCCATGCCAGTCGGGCCTGGGTTGCCTTTGGAGGCCCCATCAAAGTTGAATTTGCAATATCCTGGAGGAGGACAATGCCAAATTGCTGGAGAGGGTGCGGGTCGACGGGTGTGCTCCTGTATATAATGCTTTGTCGTCTCAGAGAGACCGAAAATAGCCATAATTCTGAGGTCATTAGGAGACAGCGATTCGAGTTTTTCTTCTTTGCACCAGGTGAGAGTATTCTCTGTTAGGCCTTGCATAATAATTGTTTTTATTTCGTCGATCTGTCTGAAGCTACATTTGTTAAAAATGCGATTGTTTCTCTCCTTCCATACTATCCAGATTAAGAAACCCGGACTGAGCCTCCAAAGATTATTAACCATATTTCTATTGGAGTAGTTAGAGCGCCAGTGGGTGATTGTATCGTTAATGGAATTTTTGTTTCTGTCTGTTTGGTGGAAAATGCTTTGTGTCCAGTCCCAAAGGTGCCTAGTCCATACACAGTTATTTAGCAGATGATTCATAGTCTCCTCCTTCTATTCACATAAGGGGCACCGAGAGGGTCCTATGAACCCTTTCTTTAAAAGATTTTCCCACGTCAAGATTTTTCCATTCTGAAGAAGCCATAAAAAGGTCTTGATTTTGGGCCAAAGGTTGCACTCCCATACATTATCATGCCAGGCCACCTTATCATCAACGTTCCTATTTTCCAGATAGGAGTAGGCTTCTTTGCGGTTAAAAGATCCTCCGGTAAGCTTACCCCAGCGTAGAATGTCCGGCCCTTGTACTGTCCTGATTAGTCTCTTCCTGAGGATAGTATTGAGGGTATTGAGGAGATTATTTAGGTGATCATCCGATGGAGGAGGGGAGAGAGTCCAAGTTCTCTAATGATGCTGGTCTTCGTTACTAGCCCAGTAATGATGCACTTTCGGTTTTCCATTGTCCTGAAACCAAAGTTGTAGAGGTTGTAGGTCAGGATGTTCGATTTTCGGGAGTTGATGCCAGGCATCTCCCCAGAAAAGAGCATGGTGCCCATTCCTTAATTCCCATAAACAGTGGTCTTGTATAATGTTCCAGTTGGCTCAGGCTAGGTTCCATATGGGAGAGCCTGTAGGGGTATCAGTTATTCTTACTAGCTCCTCAAGCTGCCATTGCGCCGCATATTTGGCTTTCCAGAGGCGTGCCCACGGGGTTTGTGGTTCTGAGAGCCACCTCCACCATAGTTTAGCACCACATACCCTATTGGTAGAGATTGGATCTTGTAAACCTATCCCGCCATAGCTTTTAGGCTTGCAAAGTTTGTCCCAGGCTGCCAACGCCCACTTAGGCTTCGTTGAGTTGCCAGACCAAAGAAAATTCCGTTGGATGTTCTTGATTTTCTGAAGAACTCCTTTAGGAGTTGGAAGGATCGAGAGAATGTAGTGAGGTATCGCCTTGAGAATGGCCTTCATCATGACCAGACGACCAGCCAGGTTGAGGACCCGGTTGGTCCAATGACTGCACCTATTTGCCAGCTTTGAGAGAAGCTTTTCCCAGTGACATTTCTGCCAAGGTTTGTCAGTAAGGGGAATGCCCAGGTACTTGGATGGGAGATTACTTCTCTTGAAACCCAGGATGCCAGTCAAATGCCTCTGAATAGCTAAATGCGTGTTGAAAAAAAAAATAGAGGATTTATCATAATTAAAGTCCATACCCGAGGCATGACTAAACAAGTTTAGAAGTCGCTTGAAACCTTTAGCTTCCTTAACGGTCGGGACTTGTTGAGTCCCGAATTTGCCTCTTTTCCATACACTTTTCCATATCTTTTTCACTCACCTAAACCTCCAAAATTGTCAATATCATGTGCAAAAGGGTACCTAACATGGTTTTTAATTATGTTTTTGTGTTTTCTATTTGATCTAGATTTTGTTCATACAGCTGCGGAAACTTGCCACTTTCCGCAACTGCTGCAACTTTCCGAAGCTATTTTGTGGAATTATATGCTATGTGAGAACAAGGACCAGACAGAACCCTCTCTGTTCTCGGCCGTACTAACTTGGAATTCTTTCCGAGACGCCGTCAAGGAACAGTACTATCCCGTGGGGAGCTATGAGGACAAGTACATACAATGGACCACGCTGCGACAACAAAGGGATCAAGATGTGCATGAGCTGACGAATTTGTTCCATACCCTGCACACAAAGTTGGGTATCAAAGATTCAGAGAAACATTTGGTGCTAAAGTATCGCAGCTGTCTGCACAGATACATTCAGGAGGAAATGGAGTTCCTCTACATCTCCTCGCTTGGTACGGCATACCGGTATGCTGCCAAGATTGAGCAGAAATTCAAACAGAAGAAGCGAGACTTTGGATCTGTGAATCAAAAGCAAGGAAAAGGTGCTTCCAAACCGCAGAACAAAGGACAGAGCATGGCGGCTAAAGACAACCCGTCAAAGCCACAAGAAAAGAACAACACCGTAAAGCCAAAGAAGGACACGGAAAAGTGGTGTGAGTTCCATAAGAGCTCCACTCACAACACAAGTGAGTGTCGGGCCAAGCAGTCGCTAGTGGCCGAGATGAGGGCTTCTGAGTCAGATGCATGCTCTGACTCCGAATCAGAACCTGAAAAGGGGAATGAAAAAGGGAACAGATTATTGATGCGGAGCCCAACGCCACTGTTGCCACTACAAAGGTCCAGGAGGAGGAACCGGAAGATCCAGAGGAGGAGGAACGTCTCTTCCACTCCCAGATGTGGGTAAAGGGCTCCCCTGTACAGTTCATTGTCGACAATGGGAGCCAAAAGAACCTCATTTCAGCAGACATCGTGAAGCGGTTGGGCTTGCCGACCACAGCTCACCCACATCCATACACCATCGGGTGGCTTCACCAAGGACGAGATCTCCGCGTCAGCCAGCAGTGTCGCCTTTCCTATAGCATCAAGCCCTTCACGGATGAGGTATTATGTGATGTTGCTCCTATTGATGTTTCTGATGTATTATTAGGACAACCATACTTGTGGAAGCGTCATGTTGTGTATGAGTCTCGACCTCGTGCTGTTATTGTTACTTTGGGAAATAAGTTGTACAGGATACCAGAGGTACCACCTCCCGCCGCTATCTCTTTGGTTACTGCAAAACAATGCAGTAAGCTCATTTCCCAAACCAGGAAATTCGTTTTCCTGATGATCTGCCCCCAGGGCAAGAAGAAGATTGTGGCCACAACCTGCAAAGGCCCTCCGCACAACAACAACAAATGGATAAGGTTGTGGAGGAGTACGGGGACATATTCACCTCACCCACAGGGGTTCCTCTGCACTGTCAGGTCAAGCACCCGATTGATCTGACCCCAGGTGCGCCGCTACCTAATGGACCAATCTATCGACGCTCTGTTCTGGAGAATGATGAAATCAAGAGACAGATTCAGGAGTTGTTGCAGAAAGGTCACATCAGACCAAGTTCATCGCCCTGTGGGAGCCCGATCGTGTTGGTACAGAAGAAGGATGGGACATGGAGACTCTGTATTGACTATCGAGCGCTGAACAAGATCACTGTCCGGAATAGGTACCCAATCCCACGAATTGATGACCTTCTGGACCAACTCAAAGGTGCAAAATATTTCAGCAAGATCGACCTGAAGTCTGGGTATCACCAGGTACCAATTGAACCCTCCGATGTGTGGAAGACTGCCTTCAAAGCCAAGGAAGGCCTTTTCGAATGGCTAGTCATGCCTTTCGGGTTGACGAATGCTCCCGCCACCTTCTTGAGGATGATGGATGACATCTTGCGGCCATTCACCAACTCATTTGTAGTGGTGTACTTGGATGATATTCTGATCTTCAGCCAGACTTGGGAAGAGCACCTTCACCACATCCGAGAAGTCCTCCAAACACTGCGGCAACATAAGTTGTGTGCCAATTTGGAGAAGTGCACTTTTAGCATGACCCAGGTTCAATATCTGGGATACATTATTGATGAAAGGGGGGTGCATGTGGATCCAGCCAAGATCCAAGTCATTCGGGATTGGCCAGCCCCAACCACTATAACAGAGCTTCGCAGCTTTCTGGGTCTTGCTAATTTCTATCGGAGGTTCGTGTTGGGATTCTCTCATATCACTTCGCCCTTGAGTCAAGTCACCAAGGGAGGAGCGAGAGCAAAATTTTTTTGGTCAGAACCTCAACAGAAGGCGTTCACAGAACTGAAAAACCGCCTCTGTTCTGCCCCAGTGCTCACTTTACCAGACTTGCAACAACCATTTGAGATCGAGACAGATGCCTCTGATTATGCTATTGGGGCAGTTCTTACTCAACAGGGACATCCAGTGGCATTTCACAGTGAGACATTGTCTGACACAGTTCGCAAGTACCCCACATATGACAAAGAAATTTACTCCATTGTGCAAGCTTGTCGACAATGGAAGCATTACATTTTGGGGAAGGAAACAATCATCCACACAGACCACCGGCCCCTGCAGTTCATACAGACACAAGGGAAGTTGCAGAATGATCGCCATCAGAAGTGGTCCACATATCTGCAACAGTTTCATTTGAACATCAAGTACAAGAAGGTTAGCACCAATAATGTTGCAGACTGCCTCAGCCGACCACCGATCGTGGCGCTCACCACTGTGCTCAACTCTTGTGGGCACGAGACTTCTGATTGGCCGCTTCTCTATGAGAGTGACCCAGAATTCGGCCACACTTACAAGGCACTCTTGGGGGGCACACAAGTTCCAAATTTTCAACTCCAAGATGCACTTTTATGTCACCTGGGACACCTTTGTGTTCCTTCAAGCGAGCGTGCCAAGATGATATGGGAAGCACACTACAGTCGAGTCGCTGGGCATTTCGGGGTCGAGAAAACAGTAGCAATACTACAGAAGTATTTCTATTGGCCTAACCTTCGAAAGGATGTCGAGAAGCACATCAGATCCTGCACTGCTTGTGCCATTGCCAAACCGACCATCAAGAAGCAAGGCCTATATACTCCTCTACCTACCCCTAGTCGACCTTGGGAATCCATCTCCATGGATTACATGTCAGGCCCGCCTTCTACTAAGCAGGGAAATGACTGTGTTTTTGTGGTCGTCGACAGATTCTCGAAGATGGCCATTATGGCGGCCTGCAAGAAGAATATCACAGCAGAAGCCACTGCTAAACTCTTCTTTGAACGAGTGTGGGTGCACTTTGGGATCCCACAGCCTATCATATCAGATCGAGATAGCAGGTTCCTCAGCACATTTTGGTCCAGCCTCTGGTCAATGTTGGACACAAAGCTCACCAAGTCCACAGCTTTCCATCCCCAAACAGATGGCCAGACAGAGGTCGTCAACAAAATGATTGTACACATTTTGTGCATGTACAATTCAAAGCATCCACGCACATGGGACGAGAGCCTCCCCTATGTACAACATAGTTATAACAGGGCTCTCCACAGTTCAATTGGCCATAGCCCCTTTCAGGTGGGCTTGGGATTCCAGCCACTATGTCCCATTGACGTAGCCATGCCATTTGCAGCTACTCAGGCCGATTCAAATCATGTCCAGTCTGAAGTTAACAAAGCAAGTAGCTTCATTGAGCGCATTCAACACATCCGCCAATGTTCATGATATATTGGACAGAGCCAATGCCAAGTACAAGCAATGCCATGATCAACACCGTGCCCCACAACTTCCAGGTGGGCCACAAAAGTCTGCTACATTTGCGTAAGGAGCGCCCTCACCGGACCCCACCACAAGATTCGCCCGCCTTCCGATACGGCCATACACCATCACCAAGGCCGTAGGGAACAATGCATTCGAGCTCAGTATTCCACCATTCCTTGGTCTGCACCCAGTCTTCAATGTGGATCGCCTTCGTCCTTACTTCCCACCTCTACCGGACACCTCGGACATTGCAGAACAACTCACACCAACTGAGTTAAATCCAGACTGCATGGAACAGGCCACCACAGATTGCATCATGGACATGCAAATCAAGAACACTCGCTAGCAGCAGATCCAACTATATCGGGTTGTCAAAGCTGGCCAACTCCTGCACCAAGGAAAGTGGTTCACCAGGGACCAAGTTCAGCAGAAATTTCCTGATCTCATGGAGGAACTTAACGCAATGGGGACCATTGCTTCCTAAGGGGGGAGGAATGATCCAGGTGGATATTGGTGGTCACCCGCCTATTCCACTTGGGGCTCCACCATTGTCTATTTCAGCTTTTCAGTTTCGGCACAGTTTACTATTTTTAGCAGTTTTTCGGGTCCTAAACTTCCGGAGCCGTTTTGAGGCCCTAAACGACGTTTTTTGGGAAAACGGAGAGCAACATGGGTCCATGGATTGATGTTGCTCGTTCCAAATTTGTAGTCCTCAGATAGATCTTTATAACGAGGTATGGTACGCGTCAAACGGAGATCGTATGCCAAAGTTACGCCCCTGGGAAGTTGAAACACCAATTTACCCAAACGGGGCCCATAGTTTTGGCGCTTCATCTCCTAGGGTTAGGGTTTTGGCTGTTGAGGATTTCCCATTGTTTCTAAATAATAAATAGGCCCTCGAGCCTCATTGTAACTCAGTTCAGAGGCCTGTAGCCACCACATCTCTTCTCAGAGATAGCTACCAGCGCTCTAGCTAGTTTTATTTCCATTATGTTTGTAAGCAAATTTCAGTTCTTTGATATTAATGAAATGAAGTGTTATTTCCGTCGCATCTCTATATTTATGGTTATGTTTATTCTGCTATGCTCTCGCATAAATTTGGATCAATCGGTCTTCGTTACTAGCCCAATAATGATGCACTTTCTGTTTTCCATTGTTCGAAACCCGTGAGTCGTAGAGGTCGTAGGTCGTGATGTTCGATTTTCTGAGTTGATGCCATGCATCTTCCCCGTAAAAGAGCATGTGCCCATTCCTTAATTCCCGTAAACGTGGTCTTAATAATGTTCCGATTGGCTCCTGCCAGTTCCATATGGGAGAGCCTCATAGGCATCGTTTATTCTTACTAGCTCCTCAAGCCGTTTATCAGCGCCTCGCATTTTTGATTTACAAAGGGCTCCACGGGGTTTGTGGTTCTGAGAGCCATCTCCACCATAGTTTAGCACCGCATACCCTATTGGTAGAGCTTGGATCCTGTAAACCTAGTCCGCCATAGCTTTTAGGCTTGCAAAGTTTGTCCCAGGCTGCCAGCGCCCACTTAGGCTTCCCAGAGTTGCCAGACCAAAGAAAATTCCGTTGGATGTTCCTGATTTTCTGAAGAACTCCTTTAGGAGCTGGAAGGATCGAGAGCATGTAGTGAGGTATAGCCTGGAGAATGGCCTTCGTCATGACCAGACGACCAGCCAGGTTGAGGACCCGGTTGGTCCAATGACTGCACCTGTCTGCCAGCTTTGAGAGAAGCTTCTCCCAGTGACACTTCTGCCAAGGTTTGTCCGTAAGGGGAATGCCCAGGTATTTGGATGGGAGATTACTTCTCTTGAAACCCAGGATGCCAGTCAAATGCCTCACCGACAAAAGTTAAGAAATAGGTTATCTTGCACATATAGTGCGCCGCACTTCATCAGCTTACGATTCCCGGATTGACAAATTAAATGCAACAATTTAGGACACACTAAATTGACCAAACAAGACTCCATGCAGCATTGTATCATCCACGAACTACTGATGGGTGGTAGCCGGAAAACTGCTTAAGGGTTGGAGGTCTGTTATCACATTCCTATCTTTAGCTGACTTGATGAGGCAGCTAAGGCCCTCCATCAGAATGACAAAGAGGAAGGGCGAAATGGGGTCCCCCTGCCTGATGCCTCTTGAAGGGTAAAAACGCTGAGAGGGGGCTCCATTGATCAAAATGGAGTGAATGGGAGATTTAATCAGAGCTAAAGTCTAGGTGATCCATTTATTTCCAAAGCCAAATTCTTTGAGAACGGCTTCCAGATATTCCCAACTGACCTTATCATATGCCTTGGATAGATCCAATTGCATTATCATGCCAGCTTTTCTGTGAGTTTGCAGCGTGTGGATCATCTCATGAGCTAGCAGCACATTGTCCATAATTTGTCTACCTTCCACATAACCTGACTGTTCCTCAGAAATAATCTGAGGGAGAATAGGTTTCAGGCGATTTGCCATGAATTTTGATATGATCTTGTATAGTATATTACATAGCGCTATAGGCCTGAATTTGGCAGGGGTACAAGCCTCCGCTTCCTTGGGAATTAGTGATATAAACGTGGAGTTTAGGGACTTCAGAATTGAAGATGAGGTTCTGGAATCCTCCACTACCTCCCATATGCCTTCCTTTACCACGTTCCAGCAGGCTTTAAAAAAATCCACTGTAAAACCGTCCGGCCCTGGTGCTTTCCCATTGGCCATCTCTTTGACTGCCTCCTCCACCTCGTGGAGGGAGATCGGTCTCTCCAGGGCTTTTTTCTGTTCTTCAGCAATGAGGAGGGGAAGGGATGAGACTACTTCTTTAATGGCTTCCTGTTGTTCCACATCAGGTTCAGTGGCAATGAGTTTGAAATGATTTCTGAGTTGGCAAGCGATGTCATGATGCGATTGGAAGACAGTCCCTTGCTCATCTTGGATCTTGGCGATTCTGTTATTGCACCTGTAGTCCATAGCATATCTATGGAAGAATTTTGTGTTCCTTTCTCCCTCCTTAAGCCACTAAATTCGTGACTTTTTCTGCCACATAATTTCTTCCTGCTTGCATCTTTCATTCCATTGTTGCGTGAGTTCCCGCTCTGTTTTGATAGACTCCTGCGAAATGCTTCCTTGAATCCAAGTGTTATGGATTTCTTCCAGTTGTTGCTCAAGGTGTTTCTTGTCTGCAAGAATGTTGCCAAATACTTCTCGATTCCAAGCCTTCAATTTGGTTTTGATAAATTTGAGCCTTGCTTGCAGCTTGAACATTTTCATTCCTTCTACAGGCAGGGGTTCTTTCCACCATGTTTTAATATTGCTGGAGAAATCCTTGTGAGAAAGCCAAAAATTTTCAAAACGGAAGGGCCTGTTTTTAGGAGTGCCCAAAATCGAGGCCTGGAGCATTATAGGCCAGTGGTCCGAGCCTCCAGAGGTGAGTACATCCGAATTTATAATGTTCCCTTCCAAGAGGATACTTTCGAATACCAAAAAGCGGTCCAACCTGGAAGCAATGAGCCTGTCTCCTCCTCTTCTGTTAGTCCAGATGAAATTGCCAGTATGGGGTTGAACGTCCACCAAGTTGACATCACGAATGAAGGAGATGAAGGCTATGGCATCATTTCCCAGTGCACGTGTGCCCCCCTTCTTTTCATTGAGCGAGGTAATCATGTTGAAATCGCCTCCATAAATGGCACTATAGTTGAAGTGTCTCTGATGTAGCTTGGTTAGATTGCTGAGTAGCATCATTTTGTCCTCTTTTATTTGAGGGTTGTATACATTGGTGAACAGAAAGGTTCCTTTCTCCCCTATGACCTGCATTTCCAGGACTAGAAAGGTTTTGGTGGCTTCTGCATTAAGGAGATGAAGAGATTTCGGGGTCCAGAAAGTAGCAAGACCCCCGCTCATGCCATTTCCTTCTACTGCTAGGTATTCGAGCTGTCTGCCTAGACGTTTACCCACCTCATCCAATTTCTAATTTGTACATTTGGTCTCCTGGAGGAAAACTAAGTCCGATTTTTCTTGCATGATTTTCTTTTTCAGGAGCCTCTGTTTCCTAAGGCTGCCCAGTCCTCTTACATTCCAGGAGAGAAATTTCATTTCTAACGAGTTCTTAAGTTGAGAAGAAGAAAGCCTCTAGGGCTTTCCTCTTTCTCGAATTAATCAACATCTGACCCAATTCTTGAAGAGCATCATTGTTGGATCGTCTTCCTTGTTTCCTTCTATGCTTGAGACTGGCTTGAGTTTGGTGGAGGGTCTGTGATTTTACGCCTAAGCCTTTGGTTGCTTCTCTACCTCGTTTCATCCCCTTCAATGATGCATCCTGCCTGGTTAGGAATAGGTAGTTTACCCTATTGATTTCTTCCTCTGGTATTTTGTCTATTCCTTTCTGTTTCCATTGCTCCACTATAGAATTCAGATCCAATCCTTCTTTTTCCATAATCTTCCCTAATTTCGATTCTTCCGTGCCTAGTTCACTGAGGACCATGTCCTCATCCTATTCCTCGGCTTTGCCTTCCAATGTGGCTGAAAGCGGATCTGAAGGCTTGAAGGGTTCCCTAGATTGGTTGCTTTGTTCTTCCGTTTTGATGGCCTGTTGCTCTGCTGCTAGGGTTTGTTCTATGTTTTCGGAAGGAGAGTCTTCTCCTAATATATCGAAGGTGTTCGCTGTTTTGGTGAGCGGATCGTTTGATTTAGGTATATTTCTGTGACTAGCCCGATGTCTGCTCGTGGGTCGGAAAAATCCATCCAAAGCCGAGGTAGATTTCTCTTTGGGATTCTCGGCTGGTTTGTTTAGCGGGCATTCGCGGATTAAATTCCCATGTTCGTGACATTTCCTGCACCTGAACGGTATCTGCTCGTAGTCGATGGTATGAATATAGGCATCGTCTCTGTATTCCAACCATAAACCCTCATGCAAAGACCCAGATACATCCATTTCAATACAAATGTGGGCATAAGAAGTGTACCTTTTTTGAAGAGTGGCTTCAGAAGCACGGACAAAAGTTCCCAAGGTGTTTCCAATCTGTTCTAGCGCTGCTGGTTTCCAATAATCTATTGGTAGAGAGAATAGTTGGATCCAAACCAGTACTTGGGTGAAAGTTTCTTGTTCAGGGGCGAAGTTGGGTATCCAGGGTTTCATGTAGAGGCCTGCTGAGGCATAAAAGTATGGGTCTCCTTCGAAAATCCGATCCGTATCTTCCAGATTCGCGAAAACCACTGTAAAGAAACCCTTGGCACCCAAGTGCAACTGCACATCTCCTTTCGGTTTCCAGACTTGCTTGATCCATTGACAGAGGGCTTTTTCACTGGGCCAGAAACCCATGAACTTGCAGATCACAGCGTGAACGGCCATGTGGTCTTTATAAGCTTGCAGATCTGGGTCGTTGAGGATGACCCTGAGGCTTTCGCTCGCCTTCAACTTGCATTTGCCTTGGTATTTTGTGTGGTTGCCGGTATCTCCAGACTCCTTTGCATTTGATCTATTTAGATCAGGACTGCTATTCACCTTGTTGTTCAGATCTATTCCTCCTTCTTGCGGATCAGCTTCCCGCGAGGGAAGTTCAGGGGTTGTGTCTCGATTTCTTGCGGTATCATCTGTCGTATTGACTATGCGATCGCTTGGGTGCGAGTTACCGCCCTTTGAGCGACCCCCGGTGGTTGAAGAGCTGGTGATTTCAGACCCTCCATCTGCCTCTTGCCCTTGTCTATTGTGACTTGCTTGAAAGTGGGGGCTCCGGGGGCCCCTAGTCTTCCCATCTTCTGAGCCAGCTCGATACCCCTTCGCCACAGATCTTGGAGAAGATCTAGACTTCTCGCCAGTATTCTGGCCGGAGAGCGAAACCCTCTGCGAGCCTAGCTTCAAGTCTGTCACAGCATCAGTCCTGCTGGCTTAGTGCAACTCGATATGTTACTAGGATATGTTTGTTTTAAAAAAAAGGGAATAATCATATACAATAACATTGTAAAAGTGACTCCCACTTATTTATAAAAGTTGGTCACATAAAGTAGTATTTTTAAAAATAAAAAAAGTGAGCTTATTATATTAAGTTTGGAAAAGGGGGTGGGATTTTTTAAATAAAAGTACAACTTCATCAACTTTCAACCTATCACGTGACTACTCGGCATCTACTACAACTTTTCTTCAAAATAATATAACTTCTTCATCCAGAAGCTGTTTTTAGAGCTGTTTTTTTTAACCAACCTAATTTTTCATGATCTTTCCATTGGAGAAGTTAATTTCAACCTTTACAGCTTCAGTTTTTGAAAATGGAAAGTGTATGCTTTGTTATTCTTAACAAAACCAATTATTTCCAATGGTTATCCTACATGGTAGACTTACTTAGAAGTAAAGGGATTTATAGAATAGCCTCAAGACTAGAATCTAAACCCAATGATGAAGATAAACATGCTAAATGAGAGAACAAACAAGATCAAGCACGATGGTTGATAGGAATGTCCATTGCTCAAGATCTTAGATTTCATATCCAAGAAATTGACTCCCTTCTGAAGCTATGAAAAAGATAAATACTGTTTTTGGCATTCAAAATGAAATTAGAGCTCACCAGCTTGAAAATGAGTTTCTTACTTTGGACCCCAATAATTTCTCCTCTATTGAAGATTTTTTTTCCAAATTCAATACCCTTCGACTTCTTTTAGAATATTGTAAGGTCGAAAAGAAAGATGATAGTCTTATCTATTCCATTCTTGCTAAGCTAGGCCGCATACTTTATATTTGTTTCCACCTTCCATTCCACTAGAGATGCCCTCATTTCTTAAGGAACAACCTACAAGTCCCCCTTTTTTATTCCTTTTGTGATTATTTGATAACAGAACAAGAAAAAATCTTACACCTTGGTATTATTAATACTGGAAACTCTTCTAAGAAAGCCTTAGCAGCCTAGTAGCAAACCAAATACAAAGAATCCTAAGAAGCAACATCCTAAAAAGAATGGTCCTAAACCAAACAAGGGTATTAAGCAATGTCAACCACAAACTCAAAAAGAAACTCAACAAACTGATAAGGAAAATAAAAAAAATGGAAGAAGATAGATAACCATTGCAAATTTTGTAATCATGATGGCCATGTAGAGTCAAATTTTTTTAAGAAGATGGAAGCCTTGGAAGCAGCACTAAAGAAGCACAACATCCATTTAGAGAACTATTCAACTTCATCTTCAGGAATGGAACTTTCTGCATGTGGTTGTCAAGCATCAATATCTGGTTATGCATTGAATGTATCTTCTTCTTCTCATTCTCATGAGTGGTTCATTGATTCTAGAGCATCTTACCACATGGCCAAAAATAAAGCCATGTTTCCTTCATTAAATGATTGTAGCACCAAAAATATTTATGTTGGTGATGATATATATCTTATTGTTGTAGGGTCTAGAACCTTTCATCTAGATAATGGTCAGTTTAATGATTGATTATGTGTTCCTACCTTCTTCTTTTTTTTCTAAATTATGCTAATTCTATTTATGAAAACATACTGTCACAAAACTGCCTTAGTTCAGCTATGAGAGCCTGAAGATTGGGCTTGATGTCCATGCTTTAACAAAGTGACAAACTGCCCTGTGTGGGAAAACAATTCATTTAAGCTGAGTTTCACTGCCCTTGAGAGGGAAACTGGTGCATTGTTCATTTCATACAACATAAAAAGCAAAAAATGACTAGAGTAGCATGCAACTTTTGCTGCTGTAGAAAACCAAAGATAATCAGAGTATCTCCCAAAATAGTAGAACGAATGTACCATATAGAACCTAGGAAGACCAGAATTACTGCTCGTGAGCTGGAGAAGGCGGCTCCTCCATTATGCGACACCAGTATTCGTCCTCCGGATCTTCAACAACATCTTTCTGTTCGCCCTCTTTGCTTACGATGCTCGCGTCCACCTGCATGGGCTGCGTACTCAGGTCGGGTGGGGTAGAAGCTGGGGGCACTACCGGTCGTTCAAGAGGATTTGCAGCCAAGGCGAGATGAAGACTAAGAGGAGGGGGGGGAGGCCCAGCCATAGGAAGAAGACAGAGAGGTGTTTCTTCTCTCAGGGTGATAGTAACAAAGGCAGTGACAATGGGTTGGTTGAAGGAGCATTCAAAGCGGAATTTCACCCTCTGAGAGGTTTGACGCAGGGTGTGACTTTCAGAAGCACGGGAGGCAGGGGAGATAGGTCTGGTCGGAGCAGCAAAAGGAGGCAGAGAGGGCTGAGTTGTACGAGCAATGCCAGGGTGGCTAGTGCAACCTCTGTGGCTGTGGGTGTCTGGGTAATGCCACCACTCAACATCCTCAGAAGAGGTCTCTACTTCTGAACTGGCGGAAGGACGAGAGCGAGTAGACCGTCCACGACTTGCACCCCGGCAACACCGCATTCGGTGGCAGAGTCTTGGCATGGCGGATTCACTAGTTTGCAACTGCTTGAGACAATGAGTGCAGCAAGAGGCCGACAGAGACCCCTAGTGAATGCCAAAAGGAACTTGTAGACCGGAATTGAAATAACATAAGGCACTTTGAGAAAAATGACTACCAGGTGTGGTTTCCAAACAACTTAGCAAAGAGCAGCGTCGCCCCGTTTGTGTGCGAGTGCTTGGCTCGGCACAAGCAGTAGGGTAGGCGCTCCACAGGAAATGAAAAGAATGGCGATCAGAGCAAGAACAATCTAGAGAGCTCGAGATGAAAATAGAGTTGGTGGTATAATGGCGAGTTTAATGGAGCCGTAGGGGGTCATATGGCCACCCCATGCGAGCCTTCTCGGGATGTGTCCTGGGACTAATGTCCCATCAGTTCTCACAACCATCCGCACCAGAGTCAGGCGATCATTGTGCACTAGCTTGATGCAATTATGAAGAAGATCTCTATCATGAATGATTTGAAGGGGGCCATGATGGAGAGTATTGATGCTATCAAATCCTAGATTAGCTAGGAGATCAACCACTTTATTTCCTTCCCTTTTGGTGTGGGTGAAGGAGATGGCTTGGTTTTTTTTCAGCCAATTTCTTATTCTTTCAATTCTGGTAGCCATTTGCCAAATTGTGGCTGCTTTCGCTGAACTGGTGCCCTGAAGCAACTGGTTGGCTAGCCTGATGAGAATTTGGGAGTCCCCTTCTACGATGGTAGGGGAAAAATTGAGGAGATGGATTAAGTTCAGTCCTTGCCATAGCCCTTCCAGTTCTACTGAGTTGTTGGTGTCCCAACCAATGGAGCCGAAGTAGATAGCAAGGATGTCTCCTTATGAATTTCTGAAGATGCCACCAAATCCTGCTTGAACTGGATTGCCTTTTGATGCTCCATCAAAGTTCATCTTGACAATCCCTGGTGGTGGAGGAGTCCAGTGAAGCGAGGCATCAGGAGTCATCCTCTTGTTGGAATTGGAAATAGTCGAGATTTTGAGTTGCCAGTTTTGCCATATGGCGATTTCCTTTGGCTGTTTGGGAAGGTCCTCTTCCTGCCAGGAATGGAGAGCAAGAGACTCCTGGATATTATTACTAAATTTGTTCCAAATGGTGTCCAAAGGAGTGGTTTGATTTTTGAATATTCTCTTATTTCTCTCTTTCCAAAGAGACTAAAAGAGAATACCTGGAATGATTTGCCAAAGAGTGTTTAGAAGAGAGCTGCTGTAAGGTTGCCTAGGCCAGTTGCATATGATATTAGTTAGGTCCCCATTTGGCTTTCGTTTTTGACACCTAAAACAGATTTTCTCCCAAAGAGTGTTAGCTAGCTCGCAGGAGATCATGAGATGTTGACTTGTTTCGTTATTCTGCTTGCAATTTGGACATTGTGAAGGACCAAAGAATCCTCGTTTGAGCAGGTTGTCCCAAGTGAGGATTTTTTTGTGACTAAGTAGCCAGAGAAACATTGAGACTTTTGGCCAGGTAACTAGAGCCTAGACAAATTGCCACAATGGGTCACGGGGGAGTGGGACTGGATGCATGAGGGAGAAGGCTTCTTTGTTAGAGAACATGCCCCTAGTCGAGTATCCCCATCGAAGAATGTCCGGTTCCTCTGAACATCTTATTTTCCTCCGTTGCAGTTCCTCGCTAAGTGCTTCCCAAGTATCGTCCTGAGTGAGAGGAATGATATGAGTTGGGTGCTTCCATTGTTTGAATTCATTTCAGCTTGTGGGGAGCCAAAATTGGCTGACTTTGACTTCCTCAGGTCTAGTGATTCTCTCTCCATTGGTGAGGTTGAGAGTATCAATCAGCTTTGGGTTTTGCTACCAGGAGTCTACCCAGAATCTAGTTGTGAGCCCATTGCGTATTTCCCAAAAGCTATGTTGCTGTATGAGGGCGAAATGTTGTTTGGCTGCATTCCAAATAAGGGAGCCAACGTTTTCTAGCGAGAGCTTGATTAGATCTTCTGGTCGTATATTATTAGCATACTTGGCTGTCTAAAGTTTGGACCAAGGCATGTGTGGATTTGAGAGCCATTTCCACCACATATGGGCTCCCATGACTTTGTTGCTGTGAAGAGGATCTCTGAGCCCGAGTCCCCCTGCTTCCTTTGGGGTGCAAAACGTATTCCAGTTGACTAAGGCCCATTTCTGATTTTGGCCTGAAGATCCCCAAAGGAATCTACGTTGAAAAATCTTGATTTGTTTGAGAACCCATTTCGGGGCTACAAGCACTGAGAAAAGATAGAGGGGCATGGATTGCAACACAACTTTGATGAGAATGAGTCTTCTTGCCAAATTGAGAGCTCTGTAGGTCCAAGAAGAGAGCCGGGCTTCCAATTTTTCCAGGAGGAGGTTCCAGGAGGAGTGTTTAATTGCAGTATCAATGAGAGGCACACCCAAATATTTGGCAGGGAGGTGAGCGATTGAGAATCCAAGAATTCGGGCTATGCTGGGTTGGGTTAGGGGAGGAGTATTAAAGAAGAAGAGTTGGGATTTGGAAGTGTTAACAGTCATGCATGAGGCTTGAGAGAAAAGGTTCAAAATGGCTTTGAAGGAACAAGCTTCTTGGGCAGAGGGGAAGCCAAAGAGCATATTATCGTCAACAAATTGTTGGTGGGTAGTAGTGGGAGAATCATGAAGGGAAATGCCACGTAATTGCCGGGTTTGGACAACGTGATGGATGAGTCTACTAAGGCCTTCAGCCATGAGAAAAAAAATAAATGGGGATAGAGGATCTCCTTGTCTAATGCCTCGGGATGGCAAAAAAGGAGTGGAGGGGATACCATTGATGAGGATGGAGTATAAGGGGGTGGAGATGAGGCTCATTATCCATCTTATCCACATCTGGTCAAAGCCAAAAGTGCTCAGAATGTGCTAAATGTAACGCCAACATAATTTATCAAACGCTTTAGAAAGATCTATTTTAAGGAGCATACCTGGCTATTTGGCACTCTTCAAGGAATGAATGACTTCATGAGTTAAAATTATGCCATCCATTATTTGACGTCCCTCCACATATCCAGTTTGCTCAGGTGATATTAGAAGTAGAAGAAGAGGCTTTAGTCGATTGGCTATGACTTTGGATATGAGTTTGTAGATCACATTGTAGAGAGCGATGGGTCTATACTTATCTGGAGTGCTTGGGTGCTATTCTTTTGGAACCAGAGCTATGAAAGTTGCATTAAGAGAGGGGAGAAGCCAATGTGAAGCTCTTGATTCCTCTAATAGCTGCCAGACTTCTGTTTTGATGATTGAGCCATCGCTGTTTCCACCTCCTGAAGGGAAACTGGGCATAGTAACATCTGATTGTGCTCAGTGGTGACTAGCTTCAGGATCAGCTGGGAGATTTTGTCGATGGCCGGTTGCCTATCGAAAGTGCACTCTTCTTGATGTATTCTTTTAAAGTGATCCAGAAGCACTTTCTCAATCTCCTCATGTTGCTCCACTTGTTCTCCTTGCTGATGGGTGATGTGGGTAATGCGATTTTGCATTCTTCTTTGAACTGTATATTTGTGGAAGAATTTAATATTTCTTTCACCTTCCTTTAGCCAGCGTATTCTAGATTTTTGCCTCCATAGGATTTCCTCTTGCTTATGCCTCTCTTCTAGCTGCTTCTGTAGGTCCTGTTCTTTGGAGGCCAGGAAATCTGTTCTTCCTTCATGGATGATTTTTTGCTGAATTTCTTCCATTTTGTTCTCTAGTATCTTTATCTCCTGGAATATGTTCCCAAAGACAGAGGAGTTCCAATTTTTGATGAGGACTTTGAGATGTTTAAGCTTTTGCTGGAACTGGAACATTTTCGATCCCTCAGGAGGAGAGAAACTGTGCCAAGCAGTAGAAACCATAGATTTAAATGAGGGATGAGAGAGTTAGAAGGCCTAAAATTTGAAAGGCCTTTTGAATTGGGTGCCGATATTTTGCCAATGAAGTGAAATAGACCAATGGTCTGAGCCTGCCTGCAGAAGTATAGAAGCTGAAAGATCCCCCCCCCCCCCCCAAATAAATGGCATTGTCTGAGATGAGAAAGAGATCCAGTTTTGAGGTGATCTGCTGAATACCTATCCTCCTGTTGTTCCAGGTGAAGGAACCATTTGAGAAAGGAAGGTCTATTAGCCAGCTGTTGTTAATGAAATCTTTGAAATGGGGGCATTTTGGGTCCAGTCATGGCCTTCCTCCAGTATTTTCTTCCAGCTTGGTAATCATGTTGAAATCCCCTCCTACAATCCAAAGAAGATAAGTTATATTAGAATTTAGAACTTCCATGGTGTTCAACAGTGCTATTTTCCTGGATTGGTCCTGGGGAAAGTAGACGTTTGAAAGGTGCCCATGTATGTTTGTTCCAATAAGGTGCAAAGTAGCCTGAATGATATTATGTGCTGCATGAAAGTTTGCTAGCATTATCGACTAAGTATCCCAAGCTATCGCAAGTCCTCCTAAAGAACCTGAGGCATTGACTGCTACCGAATTACAGCTAGGCCAAGCTTTGGATAATATTGAGCCTAGTGCTTCACTATTACATTTTGTTTCTTGAAGAAAGAGAATATTAGGTATTTCTTTCTGAATCATGTTTTTGATCATTTTGTACTTCCCAGGGCTATTGAGCCCTCTAACATTCCATGAGATGAGCTTCATGGAGAACTGTTTGCAAGAGGTTTGAAAAACCGTGTTAACTTGGGGTATCGACCTGATTTCACCAACATTTCCCCTAATGTGATGGTGCGCTGTCAATCTGGTTTTCGACCTATTTTCTTGGATTCCTTCATGAATTTTAGGCTGTCCCAGTTGCTACCCAGCTGAATGCCTAATTTCTTTTGCTATTGGACTTTGGTTAAGACCATTTCAAGCTTATCAATTTGACCTGGATTGATTTTGTCAAAGTCCTTTCATCTGCAAGCATCTTCTAGCCCTAGGATGTCAAGCTCCCCAAGGTCGAAGCCTTCCGAGTCTTCTTCCATGAGACTTGGTTGACTGCTACCAGGATTCTCCTCATTTGCTACTTTAGGATTGGCTTTTGGATCATTGATTTCCATGATGACATGGTTCCAGGTCAGGAGTTTGGTTGCAGGGGAGGACATGGGCGCGGAGGCCTCACTAGAAAGCTTCTCATTCTGAGTAGGCGTGGGGTTAGGATGATCAGGTATGTCTGAGGGGACAGAGGGTTTGAGGGAGGGATTAGGGGAGATATGGAAAGTTTCAGAAGAAGGATCCGAGTTGGAGAGGACTGCAAAAATATTGCTGGTGGAAGGAGTGTTGGAGGAGGGGTTAGGTTTCTTCCCTGTCGCTGAGGGTTTCTTACCATGCTTTCTGTGCGAGGGAACCTTGGTAAAGCCATTAGGTTCCGATTTGTCTTCAGCTTCCTTGTTTTGAGATTGAGAGTTAAGGGGGAAATCTCCGAACAAATTCCCATGAGCATGACACCTGTGACATTTGAATGGAACATGTTCATAGTCTAAAGGTTGAATCCATTCGAAATCATCATGATATAGACTTACCGCATCAGGCAGGGCATTGTCCAAATGCATGTAGACACAGATTCTTGCATAGGAGGTGTATCTGCGGAGTTTTTTCTCTTCTGCTATCTTAATAAACTTTCCGAGTCCTTTACAAATTTCTTGGAGTGAGTCTTCATCCCAGTATTAAAGCGGCAACGACTATAAGCGTATCCATACTGGTGCCCAGTTGAAATTTTCTTTATCTGGGTTGAATCGTTCGACCCAGTTCCTGAGATACAACCCTGCTGAGTTGAAGAAGTAGGGTCCTTCATCCATAACCTTGTTTCGGTCCTCAATGTAGTTGAAGACAGTGGTGAAGAAGCCTTTCGGTCCAAGCTGGAGAGTAACGTGTCCCTTGGGCTTCCATTTGAAGGCTATCCATCCTTGCAGACCTTTTTTAGTTGGTCAGAAGCCAATAAATTTTCCTATGAGGGCGTGATCCCTCATGTACTAGATCTGAGCATTTATACGGTGGCTTGGAAAGTTGATCTTGGGTCTTTCTGGAGTGATGGGCTTGCATGTGGAGGATGTGGGAGCTTCCGCGTCCTGCCAATTCTGTGAAGTCGGTGTCTGAGGTGTTATCGTCCCCTGCTCTTTGTCAGTGGCTTCAACGTTTTGGTCAGTGTTAACATGGATTTCTTCATTGTTTGCACGGGGGGGGGATGATGAGGTTAGCCGCCGCCCCCCCCCGAGCTTGTTGCCATAGCTGGTCACCAGTTGCTGTACGCAGTTCAGGTTTGCGTTGTCAAGGTTGAGCGGGTCTGCGAGGGCGTTAGGGTTTCTGCATACCTATGGGAAGGAAACCCTAGTAGAGCGCATTCTCTATGTGTTCCTACCTTTTCCTGAAACCTTCTATCTATTTATTAGATAAATCATTCAGGTGAAGGAAAAACCGTAGAATTCTCACCTCATGATGTTGTAATTAAGGACCTAAGATATCATAGACATATTTTAGCTACTGGCATTGATGATGATTCCACAAGGTTGTATAAGTTTGAAAACTTTGGGTCATCATGTCTTCCCTCTATTTTTGTTGCTCATAATGATGAAGTGAGTAAACTTTGGCATGAACGATTTGGTCACTTAAACTATTGCTCTCTTCAAACTATATGTAAAGAAAA
Organism: Pinus albicaulis; assembly: GCA_034641835.2. NCBI lineage: Eukaryota > Viridiplantae > Streptophyta > Pinopsida > Pinales > Pinaceae > Pinus > Pinus albicaulis. The sequence goes on from CM076576.1 coordinate 145,508,191, forward strand.
TATGGTGACACATCTTTTTAAGTCTAATTTATGGAACTAAATTAGAGCATGTATTTCATTATCAATATGGGCTAGTAGACTTAGAAACATACCAAAATATATGAGTCTTAGATCTAGTTAGTTCAGGAGGTCATTGTTTTAAGTTTTGGAAAAATGAAATGCATGATAGAATCTCTATGTAAAGAAAGTATTCAGAATTACTCTATGAAAGAATGTGAATGATAGCATTCAGATTTAATCTATGAAAACATTCGTATTTTTTCTATAAAAGCATTCAAATATACTCTGTAAAATCATGGAAATGATTGGTCAATGTCTTTGATCTGTTTTAGAAGATGGAGAAGAGGCTCTACTCTAAGAGTCTGGGCTATCCTTCCACATTCCTTCTATAAAACCATTTCCAAGCAGCTATAAAATCATGATGAAATTAAATCATGTAAAGTTGATCTAGAAAGCAAGTAAGAAAGTGAATCTTGATCCAATCCAATCTTGGTTCATGGAGAAGAGGCTCTACTCTAAGAGTCCTTAGTATCCTTCCACATTCAAACTAGTTATTAAATTATACATAAATCTTCACAAAATGAAAACATGGCCATTAATAAACGTTCAAAATGAAAACATGTATAGGTATATACAACAAAGAAGAATAAACGTTCATAATTAAAACTAGCACATTCATAGTTATAAACAATATGTGACAATAAAGTGCAATTAACTAAAATTTGGGCCCTCCACTCTTGCATGGTACACCTTCAACACAATCAGCTATAACAACTCATTCAAACCATATGATGCACAAGAAAATGAGAGAGAACAAGTTTTAATCTTCAATTGTCTTCAAAAAATAACATTTCTGCATAATTTCAAAGGTAACTTATAACTATGAGAGCCTTGTTTAAATAGGCCAAAACATAACAAGAAAAAATAAAAAGGCTAGACAACTCATAATTATCTTCAATCCACCTTAATAGGTCTAATTTATCAGTTGGTTACACAAAATATGGGTGAATCCGAAAAAATCACAAAACTGCCCATATTTTATGCTCAAATAAGGGGATATTTCTGAATAGTTGGTCTGGTTTGACCAACGTTGACCATCCCTAATATAGTTGTTTTGGTACGAACCAATATGTGCTCATCCATCCTTGGTTCCCATATTTTCCAAATGTGTATTTGGTTCGGGCCTAGGTGTCTTGCAATCATGACTTAAAACGAGCTATTACAGGGTTTTCCAGTTCTATCATAATTTATTTTTAATGCTTAATTTTGACTAAAACACTAAAATAATTAAAAGACATGAATTAGCTACCTTGATGTGAAAAATAAGTGAATATGATGATATGATGATGAGAAAAAGTGGTAAATGATGAAAATATGGAAGGTAAAGGAAGGAAAAATTGGAAGCCAACACTCCCCCTTGTGTGAAACATGTCCTCATGCTTGATTGATCCTCTTGGATCTCCTTATTTCTCTTGATGCTGAAGTGGTTTCCTCCATCTGAGCTGCATGTAGAAGAGCCTCTATCCCTCTTGTTTCTCTTCCCCTCAGCTTATAGATTTCGGTTTTTACTTTCTAGTGCTTCTTTTCCTTTAGCCATATGCAGGCCTGCTTCGAAATTAGAATATTATGCTTCTCAATTTTTCTTGTATTCTCATCAAGCTATTTGTTTTCTTCAATAAACTTGTTTTTTTGAGTTCTATACATGTCCTTTTCCTTATTTAAATGCCTTTCCATTATTTTTGTTACATGAACTTTTTCTTTCAGTTCCTCTAACTAATTTCTCTCATCCTCCTTATGTGCTTTTGAAGTCTCCCCATAAGTGTCTTATGCAATATTTTTGATATTCTTGTTCAATTTCTCATATGGAGAGTAAGCAGGTGATTCCTCTTTTTCAATTTCCTCATGCCATTTATATTTTTCCACCTCTTTACGTTTTTTATTTTCTTCCCTTTCCAATCTCTCAAGAAGATCATGATGTTCATGTTGTGCTTAATCCATAGGTATTTCTTCAAAGTTTTCTTGTTCTTCCATGTCTTGGATCTCAATGATAGGTTCCAATGCGTGATATTCTCCTATCATTCTTTTTCTAGATTTCCTAGGGAAGGAGATAAATGGTTTCTCCTTTTCAATACTTTCTAGTTCCCATTTCTTCTTTGATATTTTTGTGGGGTATGAGGATGTGTATACCATCTCTTTAGAGGAATGTGATTGTGGATTGGCCTTGAATATTTCACTTGATTGTTCTTCTCTTTTAGGATTTTCTGTAAAGTTATTTATTTCAAGGATATTTTTCTAAGTTTCCTCTGCTGTGTTTTTCAACTGGTGATCAACAAGAATTTTTTTTAACCCATGGTAGTAATAACTTGTCTCTTTCCTATCATTTTTCCCTCTGACAACTTCAATCATTTTCAAAAAACTCATTGTGAAGAAATATGGGAGGTTAACCTTATATTCTCCTTGGATATGCTGAAGGATTTTGATGTGGTACATATGTACCACAATGTATCTTTCATCGCAGGTTAGATATTTCATGACAATAAGGATTAGTTCCCTCCAAGAATCTTGAAACCATTATCTTATAACTCCCTTTTTCCAATTAACAATCCCTTTTCTAGATTTTTTTAGAAAGAAATTCCAATATTTTCCTTTGAAGTGATGTCCCCTATGATATTTATCTCCTATTTGAGGCAATTCTATGGCCTGAGCTATGTAATCTTCTGTGATTGGAATGCTTATATCACCTATGAGTGTCTTTCCCTTTTTAAAGTTCGTGAAAAATTCTTTTGTTACTTTACTGTTATACCCATTTTATTTGCCCAAAAATTCTAACAAACCAGCCTTCTGAAGTTCTCTAATATTCTCTTGTATATAATCTCTCTAGTTGAAATTCAACTGGTTCAATTCTTCTTCTTCCCATTTGAAACTTAGCTGAGGTCGATTTGGTGTTTTCCTCTATTTGAAAAACCCTCTATCTTTGCTTCTGTGTAAAAGCTATCGAATTTTCAAATTGTGACCTTATGTGTGCTCCTCTGTATTGAAAGAAACAACAGTCGATTTTCAAAGGGGATTCTAAAAATATATTCCATTCCTTTGAGTCGAGTTCCTTTGTCACTTATCTAGCCATTAGCACTCAATTTTCATGCATTTCTCGCCAAGTATTCCTCAAAATCAGAAAATAAATTTCACAAAAACCCTCTTTGACACGTTACTACAATGCGAAAATAAATAAATTTATGAGGATTTTCGTCTGAAAATACTGGGATATCTTACCTTCCTTAACTCTAGATTTTGTTCTGTTATTCTAACAGTGAATCCCATTCTCTTGTTTCAATGTTTTATTTATTGACTTAATCTTCGTTGCACTTACACTCTACAACACTAGCACTTTCCTTCAAAGACACTTCAGTAACACTCACACTTCACAACACTTTGCACTTATGGAATTTTGGTTTACAACACTTCAAACTTCACATGACTCCACAACTCTTTCATTCTCGGCAGTTTGGTTTACAATACAATGCTCCATAGCTCTCGAAAAAATTGATTTACAATACAATGCTCCACAACTCTCGAAAACTTTTATTTACCATACAAAACTCCACAAAACTTCCATGACATTTTCACTCACATCAATTTAAAATGATTATACAAGGCAAGAGTTTTTATTCCTTTCTACATCAAATGCTTATGACCTCTGAAAATTTTATGACTCGGCCTTATGACTGTCACTTTTATTTTTGAATTGTACATGCTTGCTTCTTATTTCATCATCAAATTTATCTACTTTCCTTGAGTTGTCTCATTATATTTTAGAGTTGTAGGATGACCCATTTTAAAACATCATTCATCTCTGATTTGTAGGCAGGCAGATTTCATCTTTTTTATTTGTAGGTAGACTCTTATCTCTCTCAACTATAGGAAAACATGTATGATAGCAATTTCATGATTCGATTTATTAACTCTTCATGTTTTTGATGATAAGAACAAGGCATTATTTTGATGATAATGAAACGAGGAATTCACATTTGTTTTTAATGATAATGAAATAATAATGATTTCATTAAGGAGGCTCTAAGAATACCCTGATAACTCCATTCCTCTTGTAATCATTTTCATGCATGAAACTTTTAACTCTTGACAACTCTCTTGTCCTCTTTAGAATTTAGTTTTTTTTTATACGTCTTTGAAAGGTTTTTCTTTTTAAATTTCCACTTTAGGGTCATTTAAAAGCTCATGACCTCCTTAAAAAAAAACAACTTCTCTTAATTCCATCTTATACTTTTCTTGATACTAACCCTCATTTTATCCCTTTTTGCAAAGATCAATTGCTGCTTCTCTCTTCTAACTTGTTTTTGCAGACAAGAAAAGAGTGCTTTTCTTTCTGATTTCGGAGGATGTGAAAGAAGGGTAGGTTATGGTTTGGTTTAGTGTTCAAAATAATGAAGGCATGGTTATGGCTTAGTTTTTGAAAGGTAATGAAAATATGGAAGATGTGTAAGTAGTTCTATGTAAGATACATCAAGGGAAACTTAGTCCTTTTAATTAAAATTGCCTTATTCAAAATTAAAAACATTAAAAGAGAAATTCTAACTTACGGAAATTTCCTTTAGTTTGATTGTAGCTTGTTTGTAGAAGTAGCTCTTTTGATTGGTTCTTCCTTGTCTTTGAGATTAAATAGCTTCTTTTGATTAAAACTTTCTTGCATAAATGAAATGTCTTTGAAGATGATTTTTTAATGAAAATTGTCTTTCCTTGAAATGTTGTCTCTTAATGTTGCCTTGGAAATGTTGTCCTTCTCTTGTGCAGGTACATTCTGAAGAATAGTACAGGTTCTCTTTGAAGAATAATCTTGAATGATCAGGTCCCTTCCTGCATGATGATAGATGTTGAATGATTAGGTCCCTCTGCATGATAATAGATGTTGAATGATGGAGAAAAATGAAAAAAATCATAACTACTTTCCCCACTTGCTTATTGTTAGACTTGTCCTAAAGTATTTATTTTGCAAAAGAAGAAAATATAAAAGCAAAATGAAAATAAAAATAAAGTTTTATTTTTTTTTTATAATTCATACTAGCCAAAGAAATTGGTTTTCTATTATGAATTCGAGTTTGTACTATGCTAGGAACATGGGTTTTCACAACCAAACCCCTTTATTATTTTTGACCTTTTATTTTATTTTATTTTTAAGGTAGGGAAAGTCACATTAATGTGATTTTCCACTACTTCCAAATTTTCCTCTATTGCCAATTTGTTAAGGAAATCCTCCTTATTCACAGGATTATTGTAAAGTTTCAACCTCTGTTCATTGACCAAGAATGATGTAGCTTGTTAATATATGGTTCTTATTTTAACTGAGCCATTATCATATACTTATTCAATTTCATAAGGCCCTAACTAATGTGTAGTAAAATTTTCCTTGAAATATTTATACTTAGAATCAAACAATAGTGCCCAATCTCCTACATGAAATTGCTTCTTTTTTATGATCTTATCATGCCATTTTTCCCTTCGGTGTTGAATCAATGAAGTATGTTACACTATGTTAGTCATCAGTAATTTTTTCCTTTGTAGATTACTAAGTGCTTATCTTAGATTTCTAGAAACAAAATTCATGAATATTGTGAGTTCTAGAAAACTCACTGCCTTCATTATCCTTAGGATAAATTTTTCACTATTTCATTATCCCACCATGTCATGCTCAGCTCACCAATCCCAGAAGACCCATCATGGGCTCATACCACTCATTTTTTCTATATTCTATCACCCCTAACCTTAGCACTCTGTTTTGGCTTGCCTAATTCCTCCACTTGTCACCTAGGATCACCAAAAAACCTACTCACTCTTGTGTTTCCTAGATACATCAAGCATTGATGGTCTCTAAACTGTCTTTGTAGACTATTTAGATAAATCGAGTACATTGGATTTTGGATCTTCAATACACCACTTTTTCAATACTCTGTTTTTACACTTGAATATTTCAAACCAATTTTCAGTAAAAGAGAGGTCAAAGAATCCCCACTAAGTCAATTAGGGTTTCATGTGTTTCATGGTCATCACCTCCAAAAAAGACTACCATTCAGCTTCAAAGTCTGCACATAAGGAAATGGGATATCTTGACTCTTTTTCACAAGAAATAAGAGGCCAACCAGTAGAAGAAATTTATAAGGTAAGATGTCTGCTACTCAATGATGACATCTTGTAGCAAGGGATATAGGAAAACTAGGGTTTTTTAGGGAAATTTTCTTGATTTCATGACTTCCATGGTTAAATAATCAACAAATATTGTATCTTGATGCTATTACACCTTCCCCTATCCTTATTATACATTCATCAACACTTCCCATCACTCCTATCCCTCAAAATCATCATTTTTCTACAAAACCTAGTTTATTGCCACAATTAGACACTTTTTGAGACTAGGCCTATGTTTTGCCCTTTTGGACCCCTTCCCCTCACTCAGTTATTGAAATTAAACTCCCCCCTACTCTATAACTTCTATCCCTATTCCCCAAACTTTCTCCAAGAATTTATACAACCCTTAACCCCTTCATTCCCCTCCCACTATAAGGAAGTCCTAAATTCCCTACACCAAACCCTAATTTCCTCTTCCAACTAAGATAGGGTTTGCTACGGAAAAGAGGCATAAGAGTAGAATATCCATATGGTAGGTCATATCAGCAATCATGAAGCCATACCAACTCATAAACATCATGCCTCCATCTTTTTCCACGAATTCTTTCCAAAAGACAAGCCATGTGTCACACCTAGGGCCAATTTTGCTTCAAACTGTGTTTTTGACCAAAAAGAGATGAATTTGACAAACGTGAGAGAGTTTTTTGTCCATCATAGGAAAAATAAGAAAAAAATCCTTCATTTTTTACACAGGTATCATGGTTTGGGAGCAATGTTAAAAATACATGTGTCCCAGGAGAATTTCTGCACTGCTGGCATGACCTTGGGAAAATTAGGTTTTCTCATAGTTGGAGTGTCCAACTGACTTGCTTCATGAGTAAAATGACAAATAGACTTGAATATATTTTCCATGAGATATTATTAACTCAATTTTGAGTTAAGGAATGCCTCCAAAAGTTGTCTTCACCAGCACTCTGCATTTCTGCACCATCACTTAGTACTTTTTGACTAGTCTTGGTAAACTCAACTTTTTATAGGACACATCAACTCAAATAAGGGAAAAAATGGTATATTTGGAAATTATACAGGTTAATATTTCCAACGAGCTATCATGGGCCCAATTATGACATCGAGAAGGCCTCCAAATTTCCTCTACAAAATGGTGATGCACGCTTGGGAGGTGGTGCTGCGCCCTCAGCTAGGAGGGCCTCCTCAACCCTAAAAACACTCAATTCACTCCTAGAATCTTGTTGAAGGTCCTCCAAGAATATTGAAGGTTAAGTACCATCACATTAGCCAAACCAAGCATGAATTGAAGATTTCTAGAAATTATAAATGAAGAAGGGAAAAATCCCTAAAGCCTAAAGTTTGAGGAGGTAGGAAAAGAGGTGAAATGAAGACCATAAACCTTCATGATGACAGTAGGTAGAAGTTGGAAATGATATCAGAAGGTGACTTACATGATTTTTCAAGTCAACACTATTTCACTGCACCAAAGGGAGAAATTGTAAAAAGTATCAGTATGAGGGAGCTTAAGCTTTCAAGTGCAGTCAAAGGTTTTTCAAAATGGTCAAGATAAGGAAAGCATGAGGTAAGGTGTCAAAATGGAATATCATGCTAACCATGAAATCCATGTTGGGTGACTAAAGGTTGTAAGAATCCAAATAAAGACAAAAGAATCAAAGGCAAATGTGTTATAGGCACCATGAGCAAAACATAAGTGGCCAAGAGAAGACATGGTGGACATGACTTACAGTCTTTGGAAAAATATAGATGTCATTGTCAAAAGCAGTAAGAGGGGAAAGAAAGTTATATTTTCAAAATCACCCACCAAAGGATCATTTTTTATGTTTAAATCATCTCCTGCAAAAGAAAAAGGATATCAGTGATAAAGTGACCAAAGCAAACATAGCAAAGTGGGTTTTTACAAATTTGATTTATTTTCCAAAAAGTATAAAAGCACCTAAGTCTCCCTTTTCCAACTCACTTATCACTTAACAAGAAGAAAAAGCTTTCAAGGAAAAAATTATAAATTCCTAGCAAACATCGTGCAGAAAAACCCTTGCGTTACGCTCTTGAAAAGGCATGCTACATGCCTGTGTATGTTATCTTTAGAAATTTCCACAAGGCGCTACGCGCCTGTGTAACAATGCTACACTTTTAACAACGTGCAGACCTGAGCATGTTCAAAAGGACCCGACAGCGTGCAGGTCCGCCCAACACTACGTGCCTTTCTATTCAAGCTCTGCCCAGAAGGTCCACACCACTATGTAGAGCTCTGCCTTGTTGCACTTCTACCCATTCAGACTCGGCCCGAGAGGACCCAACACTATGCAGGTCTGCCTTGTTTCGTTTTTTCACATTTAGCCTTGGCCTGAGAGGACCCGACCCCATGCAGGTCTGCCGGTGTTGCGCGCTTGCCCATTTAGGGGCTGCAAGAAGACTCGAAAACTAGTGCTGCATTCTTGTGCTATGTTCAGGGCCGACCTGACAGCCCGTGCAGGGCTGACTCGACTGGCCCGAGTGCTGCGCTCTTATGTTGCGTGTTCAGCCAGGAAGCGTCTCAAGCCATTCCAAGCCTCCAATTCGCCTCAAAGCGCCTCAAAACCTCTTCTTGATGCCTAATGAAGGTTTTTGAAAGAGATATTTAGATTTTCTACCCCCTCTCATGCTGTTTTGAAAGATGAAACTTGGAAACAAAGGTAAAAACCCTAGAGGAAGAGACAGAGGATGAATTTGAAGAAGAGACAGAGGCAGAATTAGAAGAAGAAGAAGATAGTGAACATGACAGCAATGAATATGAAAATAGTGAGCATGATAGTGGGAAAAACAATGACAATGATGAAGAGGATAGTTTAGAACAAAATGACAATGCAGAAGATATGGAAGAGGATGGAAATGATGAAAATTCTCAAAACAATAATGAAGACACTGACAAAGACACCTCTAATAGTGACAAGACAGAAAACGATGATGGAAATTATAATGTTGCAAACACAGAAGAGGATGATGGAGAAGACAACATGATGACTAATAGCCCTAATAATGATTACAACAGTGACACTATGAACCAAAAGAACAGTCAATAGGTGGATGACAGTGGTGAAGATCATGACAGTAATATTAGCATGAAGCAAAATGAAAATACCTCTCAGGAGGGCAGTCAAGAAGAAAATGAAGAAGACATGAATGTAGAGATCATTGGTGAAAGGATAGGCAACCTTGAGGTCAGTCATGGTAAGAGCATTCTAGTAAACCAATTTGAGTTTTTCCCTCTCACATATCAAAAAGGATCAAGGCTAGTGTTTTTTGCCTCCAAGAGGCAAGGGACCATGCCATCCTCCTCACCTTAGCCACTAGGCAAAGGGAAACAAAGGGAGGAAGAATCAACCCTAGCATAACAACTCCCTTTAGATGAGATTTTAGCTATGGAGATAGCCCATGATTGGGAGCCTTGGTTGGAGAGAGCCAACATACACTTGGAGGCCAAATTGAAGAAAGAAAATCAAGATCTTGACCTTCAAAGAAGAATGACTAAACATTATGCTTGAAGGAACCAAATTGCAAGCGCTAAACTCAAAAAGGATCAAGACAAGCTCCAGGCACTAAAATAAGAAAAAGGAAAAGTTAGGCTTGGAATCTTGGCACAAGCTTCTCTACAGGTCTCCCAAAATCCATGAGACACTCATCCACCAAATTTGGGAGAATTTTGACAAGTTTTTGTTTTTTGCTAATTTTGAGGGCCAAGGGGGTAGCACACATGGTGCTACGCTTTTTCTCAGAGAATCTTCAGGAGGAAAGGCTTAAATTTTTGGAATCCTCATCATAAGAATAGCATTCTCACAAAGTTTCATATCAATTGTAGTTGTTTTGGTCCACCAAAAGGGTAAAAATATCCTAATTTTCACCATTCTGACTGCTTTTTAGGACATGTGTTGCGCCTTTACAAGTCTTGGAATTTTTGGGTTTTGAATAGGTTATATATTTCCAATCAAAGATACAATGGTAGATCTAGAAATTATACTTCAAGTGCCTTTCAACGGGCCATCACAGAGCCTTTTCTAACATCGAGAAGGTCTTCAAAACATTGCTGCAATATGACCCATTTTTCCTACTCCTGTGCTACGCCCTCGGCATGGAAATTCCTCCTAAAACACAGTGTTGCGCCCTTAGCAGATGGAAAGTCAAAAATGTAGGCTTGGAAATTTTTAGGAGGCTTGTCAAACCTCAAATATCATTTTCTTTGCTAAAAATGTCCGAAAAGATATTTTGTTTTAGATATTTTGTGCCTTGGGCCTTGCAAGGTCTCAAGGAAAATAGCGACATTTTTGATTAGCCAATAGGCTTCTAGATAGTCTATTAGGTTTTTCTCCTCCTTGCTTGTTAAAAATGCATTGAGGAATCATTTTTAATGTTAGAATTTGATGAGTTTTGAGAGCAATACATGGTTCTTTGAGGTTGAATAGCAATTTGGTGTTATGGAGCTTATGAATGATATGCTTTGATTGATGCTGATGAAAGCTTGCTTGCAGGATCCCTGAGCTTGGTCAATGGTGATGCGTCTCTAATTTTTTCATTTTTTCTTGTTTATCATTGTGTCCATCCTTCTATGTTGCAGTATATCAGAAAAGTATAGGCTAAGAAATGTTGTTTGAGGCACCTTAGTCCTTCCTGTTACTATTGTCTTTATGTTTTCCTCTGCTGAGTGCGTTTAAGGAATTCTTAGCTACTCCTTAGGCCTCCTTATTCTTGTTTATTTCATCAATGGATTAATATGATAGTTTCCAAATATGTTTTATGGCAAGCTGTGCTTATTTGATACTATCTAAACTCTGTTTCTGAAATCTTTCTTTGAAGTAGTACTTGTTAGGTTAAGATAAGGAGGTCTTGTTTTGATCTTGCCCTTTTTCCATACTTATCGTTTGCCTCAAGGTTCTTTATATCTTGATTGATGATGTTTAGGAGTTCCCTCTTCATTTTTTAAAGTTATTTTTCATCTTATATGTTTTCAAACTTTCAAGGTGAAATCATTGAAGTTAGATAGGATTTCTTGCTTTCTGTGTTTCACTAAATTGTTCTTCTTGGATGTCTATTTGTTAAAAGTATTTTCATTGAGTAAATGGTTTTCCCTATCTCGTGATTATTATATTTTTCTTATCAGTCTTTGAGACCTTCTTGTTTATGGGTATATGACAAAGGATTCTTAAATGCCCTTTGCCCTACCTTGTTTTCCCAACTTAATGTCCATTTCACTTCACACATAACCTTAAAAGATCCATTGACCACACTAGATTTTCCATGTGATGCACTTTGACTCATTGTTGAGATATCCATGAATTTCATAGACTCCATAGCCCAATTATATGATGATCTCTCACTCCACCTATTCTATCTGTTCAATCTTATCCAGCCAAACAAACAAAACCCTAAACTTCACAACTAGCCTAAAATCAATCATCTAAAGCAAAAAAAGTTCAAATCCTTTGCATACAATAGAGAGAGCCCTCTTTGAGTCTAGGAAGGCTAGGTCCTAGGAATCGAAAGACTGGTCTGATGTTACCCTATGCATTTGGTCTACCAATCTACTAAATCATTGGACCTTAACATTCTAGAGATCACGGTGGGAACTTTTGATTTAGTGAAAATATAAGTATCCCTGAGGACTTTAGAGAACCTTATCAAATCATATAGAACTCAAACTATCAGCCAAATAGTAGAATCTGGTTATTTCACCATCCTAGAAAAATGATGACTCAGCTATAGGACACTCTCACAAACCCTAGGGCTACATAAAGGAACTCAGAAAACCCAAAAACATCCCTATATTGGTTTTTTGTCAGTATTGGTGGTGGACCATACACATATCTCTTCAAAACCACTAAAAACATCCACCTGCTCACTCCACTAGCCTCGAGTAGGCCTACTACTCCACTAAGTTCTCATATACCTCCCTAGGAATGAATTAAGCAATCCTGATCATGCTGATGGTGGACAAAAAAGTTGAAATACTCCACAACTCTCAATAGACCTAATGACTCCACCGGTAGAAGACTCTAGATTGGTTGAAAAGATGCAGTGACCCTTTGTGATTAAACAAATATGGATCCAAGTATAAACAGAGAGGCAAAGTTACAGATGTTGATAGATACAATCAACAAAATGTTGCATATACTTGGTAGGAAAGAGGAAAAGCACAAGGTTGAGGTTGGTGTTGCTTATTCAAAACAACCTATAATTTTTCCTTGGGAAGAAAAATCTCAGTCACTACAAGACAAGAACAACTGTAAACAAAATATGCATGATGAGCAAGATTGAAAAGAAGAGAATGAAGAAGGTTGTCAAGTAGGTACTAGTTACTTTCCTACATCTTGTGCTTCACTATTAAGAGAGCATTACAAGTAGCTTGTAAATAGAAGCATAGAGGAGTGCTCTAATGAATCAATCAACCATCTTGAAATCATAAAATATGAAATAAAGAAGGAACCAACACATTAGAATCTCTGCCCTTATTCTTTAATTCATTTTAGATGATAAAAGGAAATTGGCACCTTGAGAATCCATCAGAGGCAACTCATGAATCTCATGCTCAAAGTAACTATCACGAAAATCAAGAAGAGTTGGTTGAAGATGAAATCAATCAGGGAATGAAAGAAAACCCACAGGATCTCTCTAAAGGCACAAGTAATGATTCATCTTCTCTTCTAGGTAAGGCTCAAGAAGACATCCATCCCCTCAATTAGCTTTCAAAAGAGAAAGAGAACCGATGTAGTTATTTCCAAAGAAAGAGAAAAATGCCTCCTTTTTTAACTGAAGAAGAAACAAATCAACTTATAAACATGCAGAAAACCTCTAAGCCCTCATGTGAAAAAAATATTTCTGTTCATTCTCCTGCTAACCCTGTCTACCATAAGTTAGAAAGTGAACTTGTAGATCAATTCAAAGAAGAAAAAACCGGTAATCCAATATGTTTGATTGATGAAATTATTTATGTTGATGATTCTCCAAATTTTGATAAATCTGATGATGATGATGTTCTCCAAACAGAGGCTGACCTTGCAGAGCCATCAACAGTTGATTTGTGGGATGAAGTTCACTATCATTAGATTGAAAGTAGAAATCAGCCAAGACAGGTCACCTATTACACTAATGAGGAAAGCCTTGAAATTTTAGAAGTAAGTGAAGAGTCTCTGACTCTTTGCTCTACTTCACTTCAGTTCGTCAGAAATAACTTTCACATAATTGGAAATCAACAGTCTTTCAACTTTGATGTTGAGGTTGAGGACGATGATGAACTTTTTGAGCAAATTTTCAATAAGAAGCCTTCTCCTGAAATAGTTGAGAAGATCATTTGGAACATGGAATCATCCTTAGCTCTAGATCTGCACCCACCAAGTTCCATTGAATTACAAATTGCCGATGAAGGCTTAGAAGTTGATAATCACATGAGAGTTGTTAAACTACCTTCTTGGGAAGATTTATTGTCAAAGACTGCTCCTACTCATCAATCTGATGGCCTTCACATAGATTTCATCCCACTCTATCAAAGCACAGCAGGTTAATTATAGGATAACATTGCAATATATGATGAGTCTGAAAGTTCAGGTGATCATGAGGAAGAGGAAGGTTTTCTTTCCCAAAAGAATCCCAAGTTTAGTCAAGTGGAGGAAGAAGCAGTCTTGGATCAAGCTTATTTTCCAAATCCTCACATTCAGGTATTGTTTCAAGATCCCTTTGCTGATTTATTAGAGACATTTGAAGAGGGAGTGAAATATGTTAAGAGAAGTTTGATATAGAATTTCAAGAACATTTTAGGCACTACTATTCAAACACAAATGAGGTGGGAGTGGCCTTTTGATTTTTTCAAAACACTCAAAGAGCTAAACCAAGATCCCTCATGGAATCATCTGCTTGATTGGCTCTATTGGAAAATAGAGTTCACCAGCTAAATGTATATCATGTATAGATTAGATTAGGATAGATAGGCAAGAAAATAAGCTCAGCACCATGAGCATCTTTTTACCTTTAGTTTTAGATTGTTTTTACCAAAAAGAGAGATAAAAACTGAAAAACATAGAAAGAAGGAAAAAGAGGGCAGATTTGAAAAAGAGGTAAAACCCCATACCCAAAAAAATAGTAATATTGAAAGTGTGCAAGCCTAAATGCCACTGCTGGTTCAAAAAGAAGATATTTTTTTAGTCATCTAGCCTAATCATGCCTAAAACATGTTTTTAATTTTGTGTTGGTAAGTTAGTGAAAGAGAGCTTGTCAAAAGGGATAGATTAGGAGTGAAAGATACTGGTTCCACATGCTCAAAACTGAACCAAGGAGAAAGATGGGAATGCATAGCAAATAATATATCACAACCCTTATTTTTCTAGTTTTATTTATACAAAAATAATGTTTGTGTGTAGCTAGTTCTAATGCCACAACCCATGGTAAGTCAGATTGCCTAATCATGATTTAAACCATGCTTTTAATTTCACATCTATAGCTTAGAAAATGAAGTTTGTCATACAACCTAATCTTGATAGTCAATTAGTCTAGGTAGAGAATAAAAATAGTTCATTAGCATAATCTAAACTCTTGGAAGAAATAAGATATAAAGTAGATAGTTTGTTTTTGCTTTCAAAATAAAAAAAATGTCAAGGGTTTTCCAGTTCAAGTGCACCCAAGGAATAAAAAATGTTAGGCAAGTAGGTTGGGTAGGTAAAGACGAAGTTGAGCTAATCATGTTTTCATATTATTGAGATTACAACTTCAAAGAAGCATCAGTAAATGAAAAGAAGTAAAAATCAGCCCAACGGATGAGGCACTGGTCTTCATAAAACCAGAAATATGAAGTTCTTGACACCTCCTGAAAAGGAGCTGCCCTCCCCAAGTGGAGCCATTGTTACTCATCAGTAATTTTTTCCTTTGTAGATGACTAAGTTCTTACCCTAGATTTATAGAAACAAAATTCATGAATTGTTGAAGATTGCAACAAGAAACAGTGAAGGAGGCATCCTGAAACATCCTTCCTGATCCTAGTTGGAAAGTGATCACCAAAACTAGGTGGGGGCCACACAAGTTATTTTTGTCGCAAAGTCTATTTTTAGACATATGGATCATGGTCTATGAGTTGCAGGATGCTATTTATGGATGATTGGTTAAGTTGGTAAAAATAGATGGACCTCTATTTTTAGATATTGGGCGAAATCTCTTTTTAGACTGCTAGTCTAAAAATAGAACAGTCGAATATTATTAACCCTTAATAATATTTGGACTATAAACATTATCTTATCCTCTTGGAGCACTTCAGTTTGATGCTTGGATGTGGCACATGCAGCTGAAAGAAGGAAATACGATTTTCCTATGGGTTAGTTGAGCTATTGCATGGTTGAATTCAGTTAGAACTCATGTGGCAGAGTTTGGTGGAGTTGATGAGACAGTTGGTGGAGTTGTGTTCGATTTAACTTAGTTGAACTAGTTGTATTTAGTCTAACTGATAAATACACTAGTGATGAGTGGTGTGAATTAATTATTAATTAATTCACTAATTATTAACTCATAAATCAACTAAAGAATACATCAGTTAACTGCAATGCATGGATAGTTCCGTGGAGACTAGTGTTAGAGGTGGGTGAAAGGGTGAGTGTGACTATCAGTTGTGACTATACTTGTGCATGAGATTTGCACACACATTGATTGAGATTGCCAATGAGGATTGCGCAGTATAATCCAGTGGGATTTGAACTTGGATATAATTCATTCTCATCTTGGATTGCGCAGTAGAGGCAGGCAAACAGTGGAGGATATTTGAACTTGTGATTTGTTCAGATCTGAGCTAGTTTGTGTGTAACAATTGGAGATAGTGCTGAGAGCTTGTGAGGAGTTTGTGCTATTATTGTTACATGTTCTCTATCATTATAATATACATATATTTGGGGGTTTTTAGCTATTAGCTTTCCCCATTACATACTGTGTTATATGTGTGCTTGATTATGTTTTAATGTGCGCATGCGACTGCTTCTAATTTCCGCAAATTGATGATCAATTGTAGAAGAGGTTATGTATTATGCATGAAGCTGAAATAGTGTGTAATCAGGATAATCTCGGTGAATAATTCAACTATTTTTCAAATTTCTACATGAATATTGTGAGTTATAGAAATGTCATTGCCTTCATTATCCTTAGGATAAATTTTTCACTATTTCATTATCCCATCATGTCATGCTCAGTTCACTAATCCCAGAAGACCCATCATGGGCTCATACCACTATTTTTTTCTATATTCTATCATCCCTGACCTTAGCACTCTGTTTTGGCTTGCCTAATTCCTCCACTTTCCACCTAGGATCACCAACAAACCTACTCACTCTTATGTTTCCTGGATACATCAAGCATTGATGGTCTCTAAACTGTCTCTGTAGATGCTTTGGATAAATCGAGTACATTGGATTTTGGATCTTAAATACACCACTTTTTCAATACTCTATTTTTACACTTGAATATTCCAAACCAATTTTCAGTCAAAGAGAGGTCAAAGAATCCCCACTAAGTCAATTAGGATTTCATGTGTTTCAAGGTCATCATCTCCAAAAAAGACTACCATTCAGCTTCAAAGTCATCACATAAGGTAATGGGCTATCTTGAAACTTTTGTAGAAGAAATAAGAGGCCAACCAACAGAGAAATTGATAAGGTAAGAGGTCTGCTACATAATGATGACATCTTGCAGCAAGGGAGACAGGAAAACTAGGGTTTTTGAGGGAAATTTTCTTGATTTCATGACTTCCATGGTTAAATCATCAACAAATCTTGTATCTTGATTCTATTGCACCTTTCCCTATCATTAATATACCTTCATCAACACTTCCCATCACTCTTGTCCCTCAAAATCATCATTTTTCTACAAAACCTAGTTTATTGCCATAATTTGACACTTTTTGAGACTAGGCCCGTGTTTTTCCCTTTTGGACCCCTTCCCCTCACTCAATTCTTGAAATTCAACTTTCCCCTACTCTCTAACATCTATCCCTATTCCCCAAAATTTCCCCAATAATTTAGACAACCCTTAACCCCTTCATTCCGCTCCGTCTATAAGGCAGTCCTAAATTCCTTACACCAAACCCTAATTTCCTCTTCCAAATAAGCTAGGGTTTGCTATGGAAAAGAGGCATAAGATTAGAATATCCATATGGTAGTTCATATCAGAAATCATGAAGCCATACCAACTCATAAACATCCTGCCTCCATCTTTTTCTAGGAATTCTTTCCAAAATACAAGCCATGTATCACACCTAGGGCTAGTTTTGCTTCAAACTTTGTTTCTGAACAAACATAGATGAATTTGACAAAAGTGAGAGATTTTTTTGTCCATCATAGGCCCAGGAAGAAAAAATCCTTCAATTTTTACACAGGTATCATGGTTTGGGAGCAATGTCAAAAATACAGGTGTCCCAGGAGAATTTTTGCACTGCTGGAGTGACCTTGGGAAAATATGGTTTTCTCACAGCTGGAGTGTCCAAATGACATTATTGATGATTCAAATGACAACTAGACTTGAATATATTTCCAATGAGCTATCATGAGCTCAATAAGGAGTTAAGGAAGGCCTCCAAAAGTTGTCTACACTAGAACTCTACATTTCTGCACCATCACTCAACACTTTTTGACCAGTGTTGGTAAAATCAACGTTTGATAGGAAAAATAAACTCCAATCAGGGAAAAAATGGTATATTTGGAAATTATACAGGTTAATATTTCCAACGAGATATCACGAGATCAATTCTGACACATGGAAGGCCTCCAAATTACCTCTGCAAAATGGTGTTGCGCGCTTGGGAGGTGGTGTTGTGCCCTTGGCCAAGAGGGCCTCCTCAACCCTAAAAACACTCAATTCACTCCCAGATTCTTGCTAAAGGTCCTCCAGGAATATTGAAGGTTAAGTACCATCACATCAGCCCAACCAAGCATGAATTGAAGATTTCTAGAAATTATAAATGAAGAAGGGAAAAAGATCTAAAGCCTAAAGTTTGAGGAGGTAGGAAAAGGGGTGAAATGAAGACCATAAACCTCCATGATGACAACAGACAGAAGTTGAAAATGATATCAGAAGGTGACTTACACAATTTTTCAAGGCAACACTGTTTCACTGCACCAAAGGGAGAAATTGTAAAAAGTATTAGTATGAGGGAGCCTAAGCTTTCAAGTGTAGTCAAAGGTTTTTCAAAATGGTCAATATAAGGAAAGCATGAGGAAAGGTGTCAAAATGGAAAGTCATGCTAACCATGAAATCAATTTTGGGTGACTAAAGGTTGTAAGAATCCAAACAAAGACAAAATAATCAAAGGAAAATGTGTTATAGGCACCATGAGCAAAACAAAATTGGCCAAGAGAAGACATGGTGTACATGACTTATAGTCTTTGGAAAAATATAGATTTCATTGTCAAAAGCAGTAAGAGGGGGAAGAAAGTTATATTTTCAAAATCACCCACCAAGGGATCATTTTTTATGTTTAAATCACCTCCTGTAAAAGAATAAAGATATCAGTGATAAAGTGACCAAAGAAAACATAGCAAAGTGGGTTTTTACAAATTTGATTTATTTTCCAAAAAGTATAAAAGCACCTAAGTCTCCCTTTTCCAACTCACTTATCACTTAACAAGAAGAAAAAGATTTCAAGGCGAAAATTCTAAATTCCTAGAAAACCTCGGGCATAAAAAACCTTGTGCTACGCTCCTAAAAAGGCATGCTACACGCTTGTGTATGCTATATTTAGATATTTCCATAGGGCATTGCGCGCCTATGTAACGATGCTACAATTTTAATAGCATGCAGACCCGGGCGTGTTCAGAAGGACTCGGAAGCGTGTAGGTCTGCCCAGATCTACACGCCTGTTCGTTCAGGCTCTGCCCATAAGGGCCACACCACCATGAAGAGCTTTGATTTGTTGCGCTTCTACCTATTTAGACTCGTCCCGAGAGGACCCGACACTTTGCAGGTCTGCCTTGTTGCGTTTATGCTCATTCAGCCTTGGCTCGAGAGGACTCGACCCCGTGTAGGTCTGCCGGAACTACGCACCTGCCCGTTTAAGCACTGCACGAAGACCCAACAACCAGTGTTGCATTCCTTTGCTACGTTCAGGGCTGACTCGATTGGCCCAAGTGCTGTGCTCCTGTGCTGCGCATTCATCCAAGAAGCCTCTCAAGCTAGTGCAAGCCTCCAATTCACCTCAGAGTGCCTCAAAACCTCTGCTTGATGCCTAATGAAGGTTTTTGAAAGAGGTATTTAGATTTTCTACCCCCACTCATGCTATTTTGAAAGATGAAACTTGGAAAGAAAGGTTAAAACCATAGAAGAAGAGACAGAGGTAGAATTTGAAGAAGAGACAGAGGCAAAATTTGAAGAAGAGACAGAGGTAGAATTAGAAGAAGAAGATAGTGAACATGACAGTGGTGAATATGAAAACAATGAGCATGACAATGGGAAAAAAATGATAATGATGAAGAGGATAATTTAGAACAAAATGACAATGAAAAATATATGGAAGAGGATGGAAATGATGAAAATGCTCAAAACAGTAATGAAGACACTGACAAAGATAGTGACAACACAGAAAATGATGATGGAAATTATAATGTTGCAAACACAGAAGAGGATGATGGAGAAGAAAACATGATGACTGATAGCCCTAATAATGATGACAATAGTGACACTATGAACCAAAACAACAGTCAAGAGGTGGATGACAATGGTGAAGATCATGACAGTAATGTTAGCATGAAGGAGAATCTCAAGAGGGCAGTCAATAACAAAATGAAGAAGACATGAATGGAGAGATCATTGGTGAAAGGAAAGGAAACCTTAAGGTAAGCCATGGTAAGAGCATTCCAGTAAAACAATTTGAGTTTTTCCCTCTCACATATCAAAAAGATCAGGGCTAGTGTTTTCTTCCTCCAAGAGGCAAGGGGCCATGCCATCCTCCTCACCTCAACCACTAGACAAAGGGAAACAAAGGGAGGAAGAATCAGCCCTAGCAGAACAACTCCCTTTAGATGAGCTTTTGGCTATGGAGATAGCCCATGACGAGGAGCCTTGGTTGGAGAGAACCAACATACACTTGGAGGCCAAATTGAAGAAAGAAAATCAAGATCTTGACCTTCAAAGAAGAATGACTAAACATTATGCCCGAAGGAACCAAATTGCAAGGGCTAAACTCAAAAAGGCTCAAGACAAGCTCCAGGCACTAAAAGAAGAAAAATGCCAAGCTAGGCTTGGAATATTTGCACAAGCTTCTCTATAGGTCTCCCAAAACCCATGAGACACTCATCCATTAAATTTGGGAGAATTTTGACAAGTTTTTGTCTTTTGCTAATTTTGAGGGCCAAGGGGGTAGCACACATGGTGCTA
The DNA here is from genome assembly GCA_034641835.2 of Pinus albicaulis. Lineage (NCBI taxonomy): Eukaryota > Viridiplantae > Streptophyta > Pinopsida > Pinales > Pinaceae > Pinus > Pinus albicaulis. The sequence goes on from CM076576.1 coordinate 145,528,717, forward strand.
CGATTTTTCTCAGAGCATATTCAGGAGGAAAGGCTTACATTTTTGGAATCCTCATCATAATAATATCATTCTCACAATGTTTCATATCAATTTGAATTGTTTTGGTCCTCCAAAAGGGTAAAAAAAAACCCTAATTTTCACCATTCTGCCTACTTTTCAGGACATGTGTTGTGCCTTTACCAGTCTTGGAATTTTTGGTTTTTGAACATGTTACAGAGGTCCAATCAGAGAAAAAAGAGTAGATCTGGAAATTATACTTCAAGGGCTTTCCAACGGGCCATCACGGAGCCTTTTCCAACACCAGGAAGGCCTTCAAAACATTGCTGCAAGATGACTCATTTTTCCTGCTCCTTTGCTACGCCCTTGGCATGGAAATTCCTCCTAAAACACAGTGTTGTGCCCTTAGTAGAGGGAAAGTCAACAATGTACGCTTGGAAAGTTTTAGGAGTCTTGTTAGACCTCAAATATAATTTTATTTTCTAAAAATGTCCGAAAAGATATTTTGTTTTAGATTATTTTGTGCCTTGGGCCTTGCAAGGTCTCAAGGACAATAGTGACATTTCTGATTATCCAATAGGCTTCTTGATACTCTATTAGGTTTTTCTCCTGCTTGATTGTTAAAAAGGAATTGAGGAATCATTCTTAATGTTAGCATTTGATGAGTTTTGAGAGCAATACATGGTTCTTTGAGGTTGAAGAGAAATTTGGTGTTATGGAGCTTGTGAATGATTTTATTTGATTGATGATGATTAAAGCTTGCTTGCAGGATCCCTAAGCTTGGTCAATGGTGATGTATCTCTAATTTTTTCATGTTTTCTTGTTTATCATTGTGTCCATCCTTGTATGTTGCAGTAGATCAGAAAATTATAGGCTAAGAAATGTTGTTTGAGGTACTTTAGTCCTTCCTATTACTATTGTCTTTATGTTTTCCTCTGCTGGGCATGTTCAAGGAATTCTTAGCTGCTCCTTAGGCCTCCTTATCCTTGTTTATTTCATCAATGGTTTAATATGCTAGTTTGAAAATATGTTTTATGGCAAGCCCTACTTATTTTATGCTATCTAAACTCTGTTTGTGAAATCTCTCTTTGAAGTATTACTTGTTAGGTTAAGACAAGGAGGTCTTGTTTTGATCTTACCCTTTGTCCATACTTATCAATTTGCCTCAAGGTTCTTTATAGCTTGATTGATGATTTCTAGGAGTTCCCTCTTTCATTGGTTAAAGTTATTTGTCATCTTATATGTTTTTGAAACTTTCAAGGTGAAATCACTGAAGTTAGATAGGATTTCTTGATTTCTGTGTTTCACTAAATTTTTCATCTTGGATGTATATTTGTTTAAAGTATTTTCATTGAGTAAATGGTTTGCCCTATCTCGTGATTATTATATTTTTCTTATCAGTATTTGAGACCTTCTTGTTTACGGTTATATGACAAAGGATTCTTAACTGCCCTTTTTCCCTACCTTGTTTCCCCAACTTAATGTCCATTTCACTTCACACATAACCTTAAAAGATCCATTGACTACACTAGATTTTCCCTGTGATGCACTCTGACTCATTGTTGAGATTGTTAGCCACCTATAATATTTTGTTAAACCAAAAGGTGGCTAAGATCTTTTTGAGCCTCCAAGGAACAAATTTTATCACTAAAAAATTGTTGGCTCTTGAAGTCTCTTGTAGGCCTCATGCCTCTGTCCCAAATCCTCATTTTCTGTCCCATTTTATACTCAAAATTCTGCTAAAAATTCCATGAAAAGAAACTGCTGCAAAGCCATCCCTTTTCCCTTTCTCTCACTCGAAATTAACCTTATTTTCCTTTCCCTTTTTTCCCATATTTTTCCTCTATTATTCATCTTTTCCTTTCTTCCCTTCATAGATCACCCTTTCCATGGTTTAAAACTCACTTTTTAACCCTTTCAACACCCTTTGTTTCCATTAAAAGACCATGAAAAATCATAAAAATACAAGTCTTTTTATAGACTTAAGCCCCTTGGGCTAAGTCCAAACCACTTCCCCAATACGCCCTCATCATAAAAACCAAGCGCCAAACCCATGAAGCGCTAATCGCATTGAAAAGATTCAAGTGTGCATGTTTGTGAGCCATTTCAAAAATATCGATTACGATCAGCCCATTTGTCATAAACCGCAGATCATATTGTTATTTCATTTACCCGTGGGCCCACAAACGGATGCTAAACCATTGAAAAATCCCTTGCCGATCAATATTTTCCTTTGTAAACCCAAAAACCCACTTTCCTAAGTTTTAAGTTGAAAACTTAAAGTCACATGATAAATAAAAATGGGTTGATCAAAAAGACCGATCGCGCAATCGCGATCGGAGAATTTAAAATGGGTTGATCAAAAAGACCGGGCCTGAATGTTTCGATTACGATTGGCCCTAGTTATATAAAGCCCGGGCCCATGGCACTCCATACACCCAGTGGCCCCGCAATCGGGTGCCAGCCTATCATATATATATTCCGCCCTTTTCACTCAAAGCCTTGCTTTTTATTGAAATTTATGGGTTTCTTACGAAGTATAAGGGTCCCGTCGGTGCAAGAAAACAAAGGATCTAGGCCGTTGATCTGATTTGCAGATCGAACAGTTATCGCCCAATCGAAATGTTTCAATCGGAATCTTTCAATCGCAATGTTTCAATCGAAATGTTTCGATCGAAATGTTTTAATCGCCTCTCCCCTCCCGATTGCGCAAATGCATCGGAGTTTTATTTTTCATTCGCATCCCCTTTTCTGTCACCTCCGATTGAGATCCTTCGATTGAATCTGGATTGTCCATGTGTCCAGATCGCATGGCCCAGATTCACCCCAACTTATTTCTTCCCCCCGCTCCTCTTTTGCCTCTTTGCGCAGATCTCCATCGTTGGTTGCCATCATCCAACGGCTACGCTCCTCCCCCACCATCTGAAGCAGTTTAAACCTATTTCCACAAGATTTCTTAACTATTTTTGTGTTTTGCAGGCATTTTAATGGTTTTCCATTGTTTAATGAAAGAAAGCCGAGGGTTGGGAAAGACATTTCCTGCGCCTTCAAGCTGTTAAAGAGAACCATCTGCGGGGTTTTCGCTCCACTTTTTCTCAATGTTTCATGAGCATTGATGCCGAAAAGCCCAGTGCAGCCCTGCACATCGACAAGACACTGTTTTAAATCAAGGACAGTTAAAGAGTATCAGTTTAAAGACAGAACACAGCAGATGAAGATTGAAGACAATTTTTATGGGGATTACAGCTAATACTGTCATCAACAACCTAATCCCCAATCTAAAACACAGTTTAAAAGAAAATCATAAATGTTTTGATGACAGAAAGGTTTCCACCGCTTCAACTGAGGAGAATTGATTCCTCAGCTACTACAAAGAGCCACCTGTCGCCTAAAACCTTTCAAAACAGAGGCCGAAGTTATTGAAGAAAATCATATATTCGCCTCCAGCGCGGCCAGGGAGTTACTTCTGCAAGGAAATCAATGCGGAAAATATCTGCAGAGTTACTCCAGACATTACACAGAGCCTCAAAGTCAAACAAAGCTTCCACCGAGCTTTGATATTTATTGTGAAACAGTTAATGTAGTGATCCACCTGTAAGTTTTTCCCTCGAGCCTCTCAAAGGGCCGAGAAGTCTTCACTCTGCATTAACTGTACTTGAGATATTTTGTTAAAATCTCACCTCCTCATCTTCCTATAAGTACTTCTACAGAAGATGAGAAATTGTTGGTTGCTATTTGATCACAAGTTGTAATATTGAAACTCTCTGAAATAAATATACAAGTCTGTTGAAGTTGAAAATAATTTGGAGTCTTGGATGTCTTGATGATACCGTTGCATGTCTGTTCCTGAGAAGGCTCTATCATTGGATCCATGAGCTTGGCTGTTGGTGAAGTGCTCTGAACTATTAAATGTTTTTCCCTTGTTTTCATTATGTTCCATAATTTCTTACTACAGTAGGCTGAAAGTTTTAGGCTAAGAAATGACTCCTGGAAGCACCTTAGACCTGTTCACCCTTCACTGTTTTATGTTTTCTTCTGCTGAAGTATTTTAGAGGCTTTGAAACTTCTCTTTAGTCTTCATGCTCGTTTATTTCCTTGATAGCTCAAATAGTTGGTTTCAGCATGTTATGGTTCTCCCTGCTTGTCTGCCATCACTTGAAAGCCGTTATTGAAATCTCCCTTCGAAGTACCATCGTCTTAAGTTAACCAAAGAGGTCGGTTTTGATCTTACCCTTTGCCCCTGCTTAAACAGTTGTTTTGAAGGTCTTTATAGTTGCAAACACAATTGTTATTTAGGTGTTCCCTCTTCTATGAATGCAACTATCAGTGAATCTTTTATGTTTTCTAAATCCTTTAAAATAAGATCTTTGAGGAAATAGGGTGTTCCCCCAATCTTAGTTTTCATTTTAAAAGTTGTCTTGAAATCATTATTTTCTTAAAGAATGTTTGTAGAATTCATGGTTAGCCCTGTCTATCAAATATCTCTTTATTGTTAAGTCATGTTTCTCAAGTCCCTTTGTTGAGAATTAAATTTCTTTTTCCAAATCATTAATGTCCATCTCATTCCAAAACAAAGGATCCTGTGGCCAAGTTAGATTTTCCCTTTGATATCCCATATCCCTTGAAGAGTTTGTCATGATCTTATTTTGACTCCATTGCCCAATGAACCGGATATTTCCTCTTTCTGTCTATCTTTCCTAGACCTTTCATATTCTGTTGTATCAACTCAACCCAACCAAACAAACATTCGCACGTAATAACTAGTCTAAAACCCATAACCAAAGCAAACAAGATAAACCTTTGCAAACAAATATTTGAGAGATCCCTCTCTGAGAACAGGAGGACTAGATCCTGGAACTCTAAAGATTGGTTCTGATGTTGCCTTATCTTTTGATTTGCCAAACTGTCAAAACACGGGACACCAACATAATGGCAATCACGGTGGGACCTGCTGAGAATTAGAGGTTTACACAACTTTTTCTTCAACTTTAGGTCCTGTATAACATAAGTAACTTTCTTCAAGCACTGCCTAACATAATGGCAATCATGATAGGACTCTTTTGAATCAGTGACAAACTAAGTAACCCTTAGGATTCCTTTTAAATCCTTATCAAAACCTTGAAGGAACCAGTTACCAAGCCATAAGAGCAACTCTGTTTGTTTGAACACCTTAGCTAAGTGCAAAATCAGACTTACAACACTCTCTTAACCTATAAAAACAAAATAAACTCAGAAAAACCCAAAATATTTCAAGTTTGGCTTCATAATAAACATGGTGGTGGACCATAAAACCTTTTACCTCCTTAGGAGCTAAAAAATTCCACCTGGCGACTCCATAATCCTAAGCAGACCTTAAAGACTCCACTGGAAAGAACCCTTACCATTATAACAGTTTCCTAATCAAGTTAGAGGATTGTAAGATCAAAATTTGTGTAAAAAGATCAGTTAACCTCTCAAAGATTGTCATACTTGGTTGAACTCTTCCTGTTATTTGGATCTCAAATTACGGCATAGTGGCTTCTAGGAAGATTTATACTAGAGCCCATCCTGACCCCGATCCACCTGAGATAGTTGATGACCCAGAAAGTATCCTTTGGAAGTCTCCTAAGGTTAAATTTTCAACTGTTTTTAGATCACCCTTGAGAGCTAATTCAGTTCCTGAAAATCTTTTAGCTCTACCACAATCACAACTTGACTTAGTAAACCCATTTAGAACTAGGTCATTTGATGATATAATTCAGATAGATCCTGAGTTTTCAATTTCATCCCCGGAAACAAGTGAATATCCTGATAGAGAATCAACACCTCCTGATCCACATTTTATTTTTAACCTAGGTGTCTCTCATCCAAAATCAGCTCAGCAATCTGCTGCTGTTCCATCCACTTCTGTACACCATTCATCCACTGTTCAAACCACTCCACTCCAGCCAAATCCCCCTCTTGTAAATCCACCACTTGTTAATCCACCCCCACCACATATCATGGCAGCATGGTATGCTCCCTTAGCCCTTAATATACCACTAGTCAATCTTCCACAGGACTATCAGTCCAAAATTCCATTATATGATGCTAATAATGCTACAACTGCATCACAACATGTGGATAAGATGAATGAATATTTTGATCGAAATGAAATCGATGATGATTATATCAAACTCAGACTGTTTGCTCAGAGCTTAGGGGGAGAAGTGAGAAAATGGTTTAAATGTTTAGCCCCCCGTAGTATAAATGACCTCCAAGGCTTCCATCAAACATTCTTAAATAAGTGGGAAGTGAGAAAAAATCCTCTCCAAGTCCTTGCTGATTATAACAATCTCCATAGGAACCCTGGGGAAAGTGTACAAGCTTATTGTACCAGATTTAACAGCGTGTATAACGCACTTTCCCCTAAACTAAAACCTCCTCAGGGCTCATCTTTAAACAAATTTCCTGAAGGTTTTGACCCAGACATGACATATTCACTCAGAGAAAGAGTTTTTGCAACTTTGGAAGATATGCAAAGAGGTGCCCTTTCTGTGGAAGTAAACTTAATAGAAAAGAGAGCAAGAATGAAAACTGAGAAGAGAGTATCTTTCAGAGAGGAATCCCCTCCCTCTACTTCAAGCTCAAAAATGGAGAGAATGTTGGAAGAAATGATGAAAGAGATGAGTATAATTAAGAAAGCACAAGCAAATCAAAGCCAGACTGCACTTCAAAACAATCAAAACAGAAATAGAAATCAGAATTATAGAAAAGATAACAATCAGGATAAGCAAAAAGAAAGTGACCAACAAATCAGACCCCCCTTTCAACAGAACTATGTAGATCAATATGAGGAAGACAGGGAGTTGGAAAGATTGGAAGAATCACATGTAAACTTGATTGGATCAGACAATGGGGATGAGGTTTTCCTCACCGAGGAAGAACAAGGTTTCTTCTCAAATGATCAAAATACAAACACCTATGAAGATTCTGATGACTATAGATTGGGTTTTGAAAATGCAATCATGGAGGTGCACAAACAATATGATCTTAGGAGCAAGGGAAGTGTAGAGAATTCAAAAGATAAGAATACTAGCATTGCTGTCAAGAAGAACATGGAAAACCAGTCCAAAAAGACAGCAGAAAAAACCAACATTTCTGCCAAGAAAACAGATTCAAACAAAGACAAGGGAATCCAGCCAAATGTTGAAAAAAGTACCCCTAGCACTTCAACTAGTAGTCCCAATAAAACCATCCCAACTACTATCCCAAACCAGGTTCAGCAAAGTAAAATTTCTGAAAGGAATTTAATTGAAAAAACAGATGTAAATATCAACAAGTCAATTATTCCTTTCAACCTTGAGGGGGAGATTGCTAAGATTAAGATTACCATCCCCCTAGCTGAACTAGTAACCCAAGATGTGTACAAAAACCAAGTTTTAAAAGATTTGAACTTAGGAAGTGATACTGACACCTTAAACTTGACAGACGACAAACCTGAGCTGTTGTTTGGCCCAGAGGTTGAAGGAAAATATCAAGAAGGACCAGTCCCTCCTTTCTATGTCAGTTTGAACATACACGATAAAATTCTACACAATGCCATGTTAGATTCCGGAGCTTCACACAATCTAATGCCCAAAGTAGTAATGGCGAGCTTAGGCTTAGAAATTACTAAACCATACAAAGATTTGTATTCCTTTGACTCAAGTAGAGTCAAATGTTTGGGTTTAATCAAAGATTTATGTGTTAACTTAGCTCAGATCCCTGCTAAGAATCTAGTGATGGATATTGTTGTAGCTGACATTCCCCCTAAGTATGGCATGCTTTTATCAAGATCATGGGGGGCCAAACTTCAGGGAAGCCTTCAAATGGACATGTCTTATGCCACCATCCCTGTTTTCAACCAAAATAGAAGACTATACAAGGAAGCCCACATGAAGTACATGGTGAGTAACATGGAAAAACCAAACAACACTCCGATCTATTCTATTCAATCAAGCTTAGATTCATTTATCTTGTATAACGAAGATGAAATTACTCAACCATGTAAAGAAAATATAGACCCACCAAATTTCACCTCAAATAAACTTCAAAACATTGACGATCAACAGCAACGAGAAAATGAGAATGAGTCAAATATACTTTGGACAATAAATTTCGATGGATCTTGTAATAAAACTAGTGCAGGGGCAGGTGTCTGGATTCAAAACACAAATCAGAGTTTTTCATACAAATTAGACTTCCCATGCACTAACAATATTGCCGAGTATGAAGCACTTCTCCTAGGCTTACAACTGCTTAAAGAATTAGAAGCCCAAAGGATATCCATTTTAGGGGATTCTGAGCTTATCATCAAACAAATCAAAGGAGAATACTCAGCCAAGAATCCAAAGCTTAGGGAATATCTAAATGCTGCCCTTGACTTGTTAAAAACTTTCGAAAAATATGAACTCATTTTTATCCCTAGAGCACGGAATCATCTAGCAAATGAACTTGCCTTCAATGCCAGTAATTGCCAAGTACCTGAGATAAATGAACAACTCAGTATAAAGGTGAAACACAGACCTGCTGTGCCTGATAACGAAGATCACTGGCAAGTGTTCGAATCTGATAAACACATAGATGATTTCTTAAAATCAGAAAATGATTTCATCATACCAACACCAGAAGCTAGCCATGAAGAAAACTATTTGTATATTGAAAAAATCCCAGAGGCTGAAATGACATATCCTGCTGATATAAATAATTGCGAAAATCCTTTTGAAACAGAGGTAGTGAACAATGAAGACCGAGAAGACTTGGAAGTCTTACAATGCAAAAATGATAAAATCCCAAGAGGACTCACACCTTTAGAACACCTGTTTTATCTCAACGATGTAGCTAAAGAACCCAGAATGGAGCCTGTGGAGACAAATGTAGAAGAACACAACATAGGCAGTCTCACAGAACCCAAGATGATCAAGCTATCCAACACCCTCCCAGCCCACATAAAATCACAATACATAAAGCTTTTTAAAGAATTTAAGGATGTGTTTTCTTGGGAATACAAAGACTTGAAATCATATGATACCAGCATCATCCAGCATAAAATTCCCTTGAAGGAAAATCAAAAGCCTTTTAAGCAAAAACTAAGGAGAATAAATCCCCTTTTATTACCTTCGGTTAAGGCAAAAATTGAGAAAATGTACAACGCTGGGATCATAGTACCGATTAGATTTTCGGAATGGGTATCAAACTTAGTTTCTGTTAGAAAGAAAACTGGGGAAATCAGGCTCTGTATTGACTTCAGAAATTTAAACAAAGCCTCTTTAAAAGACAACTACCCTTTACCTAAGATGTACCATATACTTCAAAGGGTAGTTGGATCAAGAAGAATATCCCTATTAGATGGGTTCTCGGGTTACAATCAGGTGTTAGTTTTCCCAAGTGATCAGATCAAAACTGCTTTTACCACACCTTGGGGAACTTTTATGTATGTCAAAATGCCTTTCGGATTAATGAATGCAGGGGCCAACTTCCAAAGGGCCATGGACATAGCCTTCTGTGAAGATATTGGCTATTTTATAATTATCTACCTTGATGACATAACTGTTTTCTCAAAAACTGATGAAGAACATTTGATTCACCTAAGGAAGGTTTTTGAGAAATGTAGGAAATTTGGCTTATCACTAAATCCCAAGAAGACCCTCTTTAGACTCCAAGAAGGGAAACTTCTTGGTCACATAATTTCAGAAGAGGGAATCAAAATAGACCCTACGAGGATAGATGGCATATTACAAATCAGCCATCCTAGAAGCCTCAAAGAATTGCAATCTTTCATTGGAAAGATTAATTTTTTTAGAAGGTTTATTCCCAACCTTGCTGAGCTATTGAAAAACATCACAAACATGCTTAAGAAAAATGTGGGTGTAAAATGGACTTTGCCAGCCAAACAATCATTCGAACTGGTCAAACAAGTTCTTACCTAAGCGCCAGTACTGATTAGTCATGATTTTACCAAAGACTTTTACATTTTTTCTTTTGCATCTGAACATACGATAGCTGTAGTTTTGCTTCAAAAGAATGATCTCGGACAAAAACAACCAATATCATTTTTTAGTAGGGCCCTAAGAGACGCTCCTCTCAATTATAACAATATGGAAAAGCAAGCCTTAGCATTAGTGAAAGCATTAAAGGACTTTAGGGTCTACATCTTACACTCTCACATAATTGCTTTTGTTCCGCATACTGTTGTCAAGGATATTCTAAGTCAAGACCTTGATGGTAAAAGGGGAAAATGGATTGCAACTATTCTTGAATATGACTTAGAAATTAGGCCCACCAAACTGGTTGAAGGGCAAGGATTAGAAAAACTTATGGCTGAGTCAAACTTCCAAGCATTAGACATAAATATGGTAGATGTGTTGGAAGAAATGGAAAATTCTGATGCCCCTTTTATTGAGGAAACTTTCCTAAATTCCCCTTGGTATGCTGACATTTTTTATGTGCTTTTATATTTGAATACTCCTCCTTCTTTGTCCAAAACTAAAGCTAGATTTTTGAAACAGAAGGCTTTGAATTTTTGCATATTAGATGGAGTATTATATTGGAAAAACGCTGTTGGAATTTTTCTTAAATGTTTACTTGAAGATGATGCAGGGAAGATCATGCACGAACTACATGATGGTGAATGTGGAGGACACCTCTACTGGAAGGCCACAAAAAACAAAATTCTCAGATCAGGTTACTATTGGCCTACACTTTTCCCAGACACTCAGAAACTGGTCACGTCTTGCCATAAGTGTCAAATCTTTGATGGCAGGAGAAAGCTCCTTCCCTTACCCCTACATCCTATCAAAGTTGAGGCACCTTTTCAACAATGGGGGCTGGACTTCATTGGAGAAATTCACCCATCTTCCTCAGCTCAACATAAGTGGATCCTCACAGCCACTGACTTCTTCGCCAAATGGATAGAAGCTATACCTACCAGGAATGCTAATGACTCTGTCATTATCAAGTTTCTTGAAACCCACATCCTATCCAGATTTGGTTGTCCCAGAAAAATCATAACGGACAATGCTGCTGCTTTCAAATCCAAAAATATGGTTGATTTCTGTCACAAATACCATATAACCTTGGGCCATTCCACTGCTTACTACCCCCAAGGAAATGGATTAGTTGAATCCTCCAACAAGAGTCTCATTAATATCATTAAAAAACTGTTGGAAGAAAATCAAAAATCATGGCACAGTAAGTTGGTTCATGCCTTATGGGCTGATAGACTAACTACAAAGAAATCAATAAATATGTCCCCCTGTCAGTTAGTTTATGGCATGGATGCAATTTTTCCTACCTCATTAGGAGTTCCAGTCATAAAACTCCTTCAAGAAGTATAGGTTGAGGAAAATGATATGCAGAGGAGGATCAACCAAACGATCCATTTACAGCAGACTAGAGAAGAAGTTTATGAGAGAACACAGTTAGTCCAAGAAAATATGAAGAAGCAATTTGATAAGAGGACTAAGGCAAACAATTTCCAGGTTGGAAGTGTTGTTCTTAAGTGGGATTCATGGAGGGAAGAGAAGGGGAAACATGGCAAGTTTGAGAACTTGTGGAAAGGGCCATATATTATTCATGCCGGGAGGGGTCATAATACATTTTTCTTGAAAGAATTGAATGGAGAAGACTTATATGGAGGTCCTGTCAATGACAGGATGATCAAGCATTACTTCTGTCAAGAGTCTTAAGTTTCAAAGCATTTTTGTCTCCATTGTAAATATCATAGTCTAACCATTGCATTCAAAAGTTATAAAACTTCAAAAAATAAAAAAAACAATAGGAAAAAGGAAAAGAGGGCAGGTTGTCAAAACAAGAAAGGTATAGCCCCATGCCAAAAAGAGAAACAAATATGAAAGTGTGCAAGCTTAAATGCCACTCCCGTAAAAACACACTTCTAGTTAGTCAAACTGTTTAATCTTGACTAATTAGCTTTCAATTTTCTGCTGATAGGGTAGTAAATTTGATTTGCCAAACTGTTTAATCTTGGCTTATCAGTAGATAGATTAGGATAGAAATTGAAGGTTAAAACAAACTCAAAAGTCTGAGCCTAAGTTTCCCAAAGAGAAATGACTCACACTTGTTTTATTTTTCTGAGTCAAGAAGATGTAAAAATATGGTTCTAATCCACTCAAAACCTGAATCAGATATCAAGGAAGAGACAGCTCAAAACAAAATTAAAAACAGAGCTGTAAAGAAAAAGAAGGCCATAATGAGAAACTTTCAGATCTTAAGCCTTCCATTTTGATTTAATTTTCTGCAAATAATAATCTATGTGCAGCTTGTTCTTATGCCATAGATCATAGCAAGTCAAACAGCTCAATCTTGACTTGACTATTTTTAAATTTCTGTTGTAGAATTTAGAGAATGAAAGTTTGTTGGACTGTTTAATCCCAACAGACAGTAGACTAGGTAGAAAAATATCTGAGCTCAACTGTTTAATCTGAGTTCAGGGAGAAATAAGGATTAGAAATAGATTAGATTTCCTGCTTTCAAAAGAATAAAATGTTGTGAATAGAGTTTGCCAATCCAAGTGCACTCTGATGAAGAAAAAATGCTAGATCTGTAGGATTGGGTAGGTAGCAAGCTGGTTGATAAAGGTCCATTCTTTTCATGGCTGCCAAATATGTTTTTAGCAAAAGATCATTCAATCACAGAAGGACAGCCCAATGGACGAGGCAACTAATCAGCCTCCCAGAAATCAAGTCTGAATTCTTGATGCCTTCAAGAAGGCACCATCCCCAAGTGGAGCCACTGTTAGCCACCTATAATATTTTGTTAAACCAAAAGGTGGCTAAGATCTTTTTGAGCCTCCAAGGAACAAATTTTATCACTAAAAAATTGTTGGCTCTTGAAGTCTCTTGTAGGCCTCATGCCTCTGTCCCAAATCCTCATTTTCTGTCCCATTTTATACTCAAAATTCTACTAAAAATTCCATGAAAAGAAACTGCTGCAAAGCCATCCCTTTTCCCTTTCTCTCACTCGAAATTAACCTTCTTTTCCTTTCCCTTTTTTCCCATATTTTTCCTCTATTATTCATCTTTTCCTTTCTTCCCTTCATAAATCGCCCTTTCCATGGTTAAAAACTCACTTTTTAACCCTTTCGGCACCCTTTGTTTCCATTAAAAGACCATGAAAAATCATAAAAATACAAGTCTTTTTATAGACTTAAGCCGCTTGGGCTAAGTCCAAACCACTTCCCCAATACGCCCTCATCATAAAAACCAAGCGCCAAACCCATGAAGCGCTAATCACATCAAAAAGGTTCAAGTGTGCATGTTTGTGAGCCATTTCAAAAATATCGATTATGATCAGCCCCTTTGTCATAAACCGCAGATCATATTGTTATTTCATTTACCCGTGGGCCTGCAATCGGGTGCTAAACCATTGAAAAATCCCTCGCCGATCAATATCCTCCTTTGTAAACCCAAAAACCCACTTTCCGAAGTTTTAAGTTAAAAACTTAAATTCACATGATAAATAAAAATGGGCTGATCAAAAAGACCGATCGCGCAATCGCGATCGGAGAATTCACAATGGGTTGATTGAAAGACCGGGCCCGAATGTTTCGATTACGATTGGCCCTAGTTATATAAAGCCCGGGCCCATGGTACTCCATACACCCAGTGGCCCCGCAATCGGGCGCCAGCCTATCATATATATATTCCGCCCTTTTCACTCAAAGCCTTGCTTTTTATTGAAATTTATGGGTTTCTTACGAAGTATAAGGGTCCCGTCGGTGCAAGAAAACAAAGGATCTAGGCCGTCGATCTGATCTGCAGATCGAACAGTTATCGCCCAATTGAAATGTTTCAATCGGAATGTTTCAATCGCAATGTTTCAATCGAAATGTTTCGATCGGAATGTTTTAATCGCCTCTCCCCTCCCGATTGCGCAAACGCATCGGAGTTTTAGTTTTCATTTGCATCCCCTTCTCTATCACCTCCGATTGAGATCCTTCGATTGAATCTGGATCGTCCATGTGTCCAGATCGCACGGCCCAGATTCACCCCAACTTATTTCTTCCCCCCGCTCCTCTTTTGCCTCTGTGCACAGATCTCCACCGTTGGTTGCCTTCATCCAACGGCTACGCTCCTCCCCCACCATCTGAAGCAGTTTAAACCTATTTCCGCAGGATTTCTTAACTATTTTTGTGTTTTGCAGGCGTTTTAATGGTTTTCCATTGTTTAATGAAAGAAAGACGAGGGTTGGGAAAGACGTTTCCTGCGCCTTCAAGCTGTTAAAGAGAACCATTTGCGGGGTTTTCGCTCCACTTTTTCTCAATGTTTCATGAGCATTGATGCCGAAAAGCCCAGCGCGGCCCTGCACATCGACAAGACACTGTTTTAAATCAAGGACAGTTAAAGAATATCAGTTTAAAGACAGAACACAGCAGATGAAGATTGAAGACAATTTTTATGGGGATTACGGCTAAGACCATCATCAACAGCCTAATCCCTAATCTAAAACACAGTTTAAAAGAAAATCATAAATATTTTGATGACAGAAAGGTTTCCACTGCTTCAACTGAGGCGAATTGATTCCTCAGCTACTACAAAGAGCCACCTGTCGCCTAAAACCTTTCAAAACAGAGGCCGAAGTTATTGAAGAAAATCAGATATTCGCCTCCAGCGCGGCTAGGGAGTTACTTCTGCAAGGAAATCAATGCGGAAAATATCTGCAGAGTTACTCCAGACATTACACAGAGCCTCAAAGTCAAACAAAGCTTCCACCGAGCTTTGATATTTATTGTGAAACAGTTAATGTAGTGATCCACCTGTAAGTTTTTCCCTCGAGCCTCTCAAAGGGCCGAGAAGTCTTCACTCTGCATTAACTGTCCTTGAGATATTTTGTTAAAATCTCACCTCCTCATCTTCCTATAAGTACTTCTACAGAAGATGAGAAATTTTTGGTTGCTGTTTGATCACAAGTTGTAATATTGAAACTCTCTGAAATAAATATACAAGTCTGTTGAAGTTGAAAATAATTTGGAGTCTTGGATGTCTTGATGATACCGTTGCATGTTTGTTTCTGAGAAGGCTCTATCATTGGATCCATGAGCTTGGCTGTTGGTGAAGTGCTCTGAACTGTTAAATGTTTTTCCCTTGTTTTCATTATGTTCCATAATTTCTTACTACAGTAGGCTGAAAGTTTTAGGCTAAGAAATGACTCCTGGAAGCACCTTAGACCTGTTCACCCTTCACTGTTTTATGTTTTCTTCTGCTGAAGTATTTTAGAGGCTTTAAAACTTCTCTTTAGTCTTCATGCTCGTTTATTTCCTTGATAGCTCAAATAATTGGTTTCAGCATGTTATGGTTCTCCCTGCTTGTCTGCCATCACTTGAAAGCCGTTATTGAAGTCTCCCTTCGAAGTACCATTGTCTTAAGTTAACCAAAGAGGTCGGTTTTGATCTTACCCTTTGCCCCTGCTTAAACAGTTGTTTTGAAGGTCTTTATAGTTGCAAACACAGATGTTATTTAGGTGTTCCATCTTCTATGAATGCAACTATCAGTGAATCTTTTATGTTTTCTAAATCCTTTAAAATAAGATCTTTGAGGAAATAGGGTGTTCCCCGAATCTTAGATTTCATTTTAGAAGTTGTCTTGAAATCATTATTTGCTTAAAGAATGTTTGTAGAATTTATGGTTAGCCCTGTCTATCAAATATCTCTTTATTGTTAAGTTATGTTTCTCAAGTTCCCTTTGTTGAGAATTAAATTTCTTTTTCCAAAACATTAATGTCCATCTCATTCCAAAACAAAGGATCCTGTGGTCAAGTTAGATTTTCCCTTTGATATCCCATATCCCTTGAAGAGTTTGTCATGATCTTATTTTCACTCCATTGCCCAATGAATCGGATATTTCCTCTTTCTTTCTATCTTTCCTAGATATTTCATATTCTGCTATATCAACTCAACCCAACCAAACAAACATTTGCACGTAATAACTAGTCTAAAATCAATAACCACAGCAAACAAGATAAACCTTTGCATAAAAATATTTGAGAGATCCCTCTCTGAGAACAGGAGGACTAGATCTTGGAACTCTAAAGATTGGTTCTGATGTTGCCTTGTCTTTTGATTTGCCAAACTGTCAAAACACGGGACACCAACAGAGATATCCATGACTTTCATAGACTCCATAGCCCAATGATTTAATGACCTCTCATTCCATCTATATCACTTGATCATTTTACCCAACCCAACTAAACAAAAAAAACCCTAAACTTCACAACTAGCCTAAAATCAACCATCTAAAGAAAACAAGTTCACATCCTTTGCATACAATAGAGAGAGCCCTCTCTGAGTCCATGAAGGCTAGGTCCTAGGACTCTAAAGACTAGTTTCATGTCACCCTGTGCATTTGGTCTACCAATCTGCTAAATCACGGGACACTAACACACAACTTATTTTCAAATACCATCTATTTCATTTAGTTCCATTATTCTTTGTTGTTGTGCCTCTGAGAAATCCAGTCCCAATTTTGCTGCAAGCTTGTATGTTTGGATTTGAAATTCAATTGGGAGTAGTACTTATTTGCCATAAACAAGATGATATGGGCTAAATCCAGTGGTATTTTTCCATGTTATCCTATAAGCCCATAATTATTCATTCAATTTTTGTGACCGATATTTTCTATGCATGTTCACTATCTTGGTCATGATGCTCTCTAGGACCTTGTTTGTTGATTCTACTTGTCAATTTGCTTGAGGGTGGTATGGAGTTGACTTTCTATGTTTGATCTTGTACTTTCTTGCCAGCTGTCTAATAATACTTGAGGTAAATTGTGTTCCTTAGTCTATTAAAATCTGCCTTGGTACCCCAAATCTATAAAATATTTCTTCAAACAAGAAATTTGCTACTGTACTCTCTGTGGCTTTTGTGAATGCCTTTGCTTCCACCCATTTGGTACCATAGTCTATGCATACTAAGATATATTGTTTCACATTTTATGGAGGATTGATAGGTCCAAAACATTCAAGAGCCCATTTCTCAGATGGATTTATGAGCACCTGAGGTTTTAGTGGCATTTCATCAGAAATAACAGGTCTTCCCATCCTTTGGAAACTATCACACTTTTTGACATAATTCTTAGAATCCTTGGATATTGATGTCCAATAATAGCCAAGATTTAGGACCTTGTAAGTTGTTCTCTTTTATGAAAAATGGTCACGACATGGTTCATCATGGCATTACTTTAATATCTAATATCTAATATTCTCTTACACATTTTCTATTCGAAAGTTCAGATCCAGTATAGAAGAGGTCTCCATTAACCCAAATATATCTAGCACTCTCTTTTATTACTTTCCTTTTCTGATTACTAGTGAAATGAAAAGGTAATCTTCTAGATGTTAAGTAATTAGAAATGTTAGAAAACCATGGTGTTTTAATTGATATTTCAAATAGGTGTTCATCGGGAAATGTATCTGAAACTGGAACAATATCACCAGGAGGATGAAGTCTTGATAAGAAATGTGTTACTTGATCTTCCCTTCTTGGTTGGTCTAGTACAATTATATTGAATTCCTGCATCAACAATAACCATATAGTTATTTTTACATTGGTAATTAGTTTATTCATTAAATATTTATTGGCTGAATGATCTGTGTGTATAAAAACCTTATATCTTATGATGTAATGCCTGAATTTGTTGACTACATGTATTACATCTAACATTTATTTTTTAGTGAATATGTAGTTTAGCTCATAAGGAGTTAAGTTTTAATTGATAAAGTAGATGGCATAGTTCAATTGGTTATCATTATGTCCTAAGGATGCCCCTATGGCTATGTCTAATGCATATGTGGTGATATGAAATTGTAATGTCCAGTTAGGTCCTCTTAAGACAAGTGATGTTGATAGTTTCTATTTTATTTTTTCAGAGGCAATTTGGTAGTCATTATTCCATTGGAATTCTATATCTTTCAAAGCAGTTTGAATAATTTTAGGGATATTTCGATGAAGTTTTATATAAATCTTCTATAATAACCTACATATCCCAGAAATCTCATAACATCCCATTGATTGGCTGGCTCAGATAGTTTAACAGTGATTTGTAGGATCCACTTCTATTCCCGAAGGAGATATATGATGTCCTAATACAATTCCTTGTTGTTGCATCAGTAAGAATTTTTCTCTGCTTAGTGATAGATTTGTTTCAATACATCTCCATAATAAATTTTCCAAACTTTTGATGGATTCTTCAAAAGTAGTTCCATAAATAGTAAAATCATCCATATAGACCTCTACACTGTTATGAATTAAATCAACGAAGATAGCTAGAACTGCCCTTTGAAATGTGGTTGGAGCATTGCATAATGAAAAAGGTAAGACCTTGTAAGCATATGTTCCCCAAGGGCATGTTAATGTAGTCTTATCCTGATCTTATATAGCTATCTTTATCTAATTGTATCCACTAAACCCATCTAAGAATGAAAGTAAGTTTTTCCTGCTAGGGTGTCAAGAACTTGGTCTATGAAAGGTAATGGAAAGTGATATTTTAAGGTTTCTTTGTTTAGCTCCCGATAATCCACACATACCCTCCACTTACCCTTTTTATTTGGTACCACTACCAGTGGAGAAACCCATTGACTAGATAAAATAGGATAGATGAATCCTACTTTCAGTATTTTTTGAAGTTCTTCCTTGAATATTTCTTTAACCATTGGATTCATTCATCTTTGTGGCTGTCTTACTAGTGTAATATTGTCATTTGTGTAGATGTGATGTGTGCATGTATCAGGATGAATTCCTTGTATATTAGTATAGTCCCAGGAAAATGCTTTGGAATACTTGTGCAATAATAGAATAAGTTTTTCTTGTTTATTGGGTTTAATATTTGAATTGATTTGAAATGTCTTTCCTGGATTGATTTCTATTATCTTGGTTTGAGTATTAGTGATTGAATTTATAGGGAAAATGTTATCAAAATCATATTCGAGAATATCAAGTTTACAATTTTCCTAAAATTCTTGATCTAATACTTTATCTGTAGCAAGGTATTGTTCATTTCTCACTTCTTCTACAATGTTTGGTTCAACAATGAAATAATCTAACAAATCATCATTGATCTCTTGTCTAAAATCATAAGCTTGATTGACACTCAAGATTTGTTGAATGGGCTGCCTGTCTTCTTCTTGAGTGTTTTCTAGTTTTGTTAGATCATGAATGTCTAAAGGTAATTGTGTTGGGGGATACAAAGTGATATTCTTGTTTTCATTACCATTAGAGATGATCATACAATCATATCAACATCCAATACAAGCATTAGTTGTAGCTAACCAAGGTCTCCCTAGGATCAAAGGATGTCCACCTAGATTTATTTTTGGTTGCAATACTAAGAAATCTACTAGATATTCCCAAGAATCTAAGGAGACTATGATATCTTCAAGTATATCTTCAGGCAATACTCTAGATCTATCATCTAGGTCTAGTATTGTAGTATTTGGTCGGATATTTTTCAATTTGAGTCGTTTCATTGTTTCAATTGTCATGACATTGATGGCTGCACCTAATTCAATCAAAGTATTAGATATTGAAAAGTTGTTGATGGCTATAGTAACTTCTTGAACTCCTGGATCAACAAAAATTTTCAACCTAGAATAATTTGACATTAATTTGGATAGATTCCCAATGACATGAATTGTAGATGGATATTTTTTCCCTTTTCCAGTTTTCTTGATACAAACTTCCTTGATTTATTTGGTATAAATTTGTATCTCCTTGATAGCCTGCAATAAAGGAATTTTCACACAGATATTTCTTAATTCTTCTAAAACATCAAACTCAGGTAAAGATATAATTGGTTGATCTAAAGCCAATATTTCTAGAAAAGGAGGTGTTTTTACTTTGATTTGTTCCTAATGTTTTTGATTGATTCCTTGTTCCTTATCTGTGTGGAGATGTTGAGGATTCTCATATTCCATTTTTTCTTCTATTATGATTGGAGAATTTTTCTGTAAAACCTTTCTATATCTTAAGTGGATATCCTTGACATGAAGGATTTAATATGTAGGCATTATTGTTCCTTCTTCAGTATTATAAACATGTTTTTCCACTCTAGTACTGGGATTTTATACCAGTTGAGATGGTAGTTGAGTTGGTCTGGGAACTTGGTTAGATGCAAACTTAAGCTGATGAGGTTGAGTTAGTGAAGGTAATGGTTTTTTTGGAAATGGGTTTGATTGAGGGGGTTGCTAGAATTGTTGATATGGAAATGGTTGTTGATATGACTGTTGAGGATAAGGTTGGTATTGTTGTTGATGAGGCTGGGTTCCATAAATATATGCTTGCCAAATTTGCACAAGTTGGTTTTGGTATTACTGTGGAAGCCAAGCCTTCCATCGCATAGGATAATTCCATGAGGATTGAGCATGATATTTATAATTATGAGAAATTTGTTGAGTAAATTGGTGAGGTATTTTGAGGCATACCTGGAAACCATAGTTGCCAAGGTCTTATTGGTGCCAAATAGTAAATAGAGTCAATCCCTTGTACTTCTTCCATTGAGTTTACTTGCAATTCCTTGAGCTTTCGAAACTTTTCAGTTGAATGATTTTATGTAGAAATTCCACACACCTGAATATTATCTAAAGGAAATTCTCTTAGTGGATGCTTCTTTCTACACATAGGGAAAAATATTGATTAGTACCTGATCTTGTTCATATTGCTTTTTCTTAGCTTTCAATACATTGACTTGTGTCCCTAATGTGATCAAGATATCCATTTTTAAATTCTCAAATAAATTCCCTAATTCTTCTCTTGTTATGCTCCCTGTTGAACCTAAGGATTACCATCTCTTTGACAGTTTTTCTCATCTCTTTCCATCACTTTTCCATAATATCACTGACCCTAATTAATGAATAATGATAGGTTTTGTCTTAATGATGCATTTAAATTAATGACATATTATATTTTCATGATTTTGATACTTGGATAAGTTTTTGCAATTTAGCTACAGAATGTAGCCTGTTCTGCAGCTAACTGTGCATTCCGTAGCTGCTCTTATGCTTTAGCAGGTTCTAGGTGTCAGCTGAGGAATTGGGCCACATGGGTGTTTAAAAAATCATGCCTACATGGATTCTATCCTACTCACTCGGTCCATACCGACATAAAAAGGAGCCTAAACTCATGGTCAAAGATACAATTCAAAATACGTTACCTGCAACAGTAGGACTCCTGATTTGCTCTTCGTAGAAAATCATGAGTCCAACAGTCCTATTTCAATTGCAATTAAAGTTAGACACCTATAGCTAGTTTAACTCATAATAAGTTATGTATTTTCCCTTTAAATATTGGTTCCACAGAACCGAGAGACAGTTCAGTACAGTTCAAATTTCTAAGTGTAAATGCAGGCTTTCTGTGTGATAGCCACCAATAAAATTTGTCATACCAAATGGTGGCTAAAACATTTTTGGAGCCCTTAAGAAACAAGTTTTATTTCTAAAAAATGTTATCTCTTGAAGACTCCTGAAGGCATTTGGTCCCCTATCCAAATCTTCATTGCTATTTCCATATCAAAGCTCAGAAATTTTGTTGATTTCAAAGAGAAAATACTGCTGCAAACACCATTTTCCCCTCCTTCCACTTCAAAACTAACCTCCATTTTTACCATTTCCTTTCTCATGAAATTCCTCCATTTTCCCTTTTCCCATTTCCCCTTTGTAAAAACACCATTTACAGATTTTAAAGCTCCTTTTTGGACTCTGCCGAAACGCCAAAATCCATTGAAAAACTTGGAAAATTTCATAAAAAATACGTTTTTATATTGCAGACTTAAGCCCCCTTGGGCTAAGTCCTAAACCACTTCCCCATTATATGCCCTAGTGCTAGAACCAGGCTCTAAGCCATTTGGGTGCTTAATTGCATCACAAAAATCTGAGCGCATAAGTCTATTTGCCATGTTCAAAAGTTCCGATGCGATTAAGCCCTTGTCCACAACCCTCAATCCTATTATTGTTTTATATAACCCGAGTGCCCGCAGTCGGGTGCTAAAAAAATTGTATATTTCATCTCCGATCCCTTATTTCCTTTTTTAAATTAAAAAACCCTCTTTTTTGAAAGTTTGGTCTAAATGCACCGGATTTAGGTTTTTTAAATGAAAAAATGGGTAGATTGAAAGACCTGCATCAAAACTTCCGATGCGATTGAGTCCCTTTGTTAAAACTCCACCCCCTCCGCATTTTACTCCATATAACTTCACCCGGGACCAAGAGTTAACGTCCCAAGCTCCAATCACATCGCAAAAATTCCGAATAGTTAGATTGAAAAACCTGAAGGCCCGAACTTCTGATTGTGATTGGCCCTTTGTTATATATGCCCCGGGCATATTACATTTCATATAGTCAAAGGCCCCGCAGTCGAGCGCCTATCAATTTCGTATATATAAACCCGCCCAACAATAAAAACTTTGTATTATATTAAAATTTTGGGTTTTTCATGTTGTAAAGGTTTTTCTGTTGGTGCAAAATTTTGAAACGAAGCTAATCGTTGATCTAAAGCCAATCAATGATCAACGCACAAATTGCATCACAATTTTTTGTCGAGCGCGTTAACATAACACCACCCCCAATTAGCCAACCTCTGATGAGTTCTCCGTCGTCGATCTGATCTGCAGATCGACGGTCCGTAATTAATCGCATCGGTGCCTCTCAAGTTTCTCCCCCCCATCGATTTCCGAGCCTCAATTGTATCTGGGCCGTCCACGTCTCCAGATCAGACGACCCAAATCGATCCTCTGACTTTGGTTATATTTCATGCACCTTGCATTCTATTTTTTTTTGGCCCATCGTGGCCATTGATCTCTACAGATCAATAGTCCTCCTTCACCTTTTCTTCACTTTGTTATTATTTCATCCAAACCCAAGGTTCAATCCTAGCCATTGATCTTCGACATCCAACGACCCATATCAAACCCGACAGGCCTGCCTCCTGTGGGTCCTGCCCTCCTCAAGATGCAATCTCAGCAGTCCAGATCTCAGATCAACGGTCCATGACAAAACCACTCCCCTTGTTTCCACCCGTGCATCTTCCCAAATTCGCGCTTATTCTCCACTATCAGATTTGAGGCCCCAGATCTGACAACCCTCGTTCCAAGTCGCGTAAATTTCGGCGCGAAGTTTAATTTCTCAAAGGGCACGCGATGTGGGTGGTTTTCTAAGGCCATGTGTCGTGCGGGGACGCATATCGCGTTCCAAAAGGCAAAACTGCCTACCCGCCTTTTTTTTGCGTGAAAACAGTTGCTTTGTAGCGCGAAACCGCTTTCCCTCTTTCCTTTATAATTCATCCCATGTGCTCTCCGCCATCGATATTTATAGATCAACGGCCCATATATGATCACGCCTTACATTATCGCCCTCCACCTTCACCGAAGGTTTTTTTCACGTGATATCCACCGTCCATCTCGTGGGCCGGTCTCATCCTACGGCCCACGATCACCCCGAACCCCCTACCTTTATTTTCATCATATTTCTTTCGAAATAAAGGTTTTTACTCCATTTATTCACATTTCTCTTATTTTCCAAACAGTGTGGCTCCTTCACACTATTTAAATCAAGACCAATCCTGACCGTCAATCTATGTGTGATCGACGGATCTAGCCTATTTTCTCCCTCTGCTCTCCTTTCGACCTCCTCTAACGAATCCCCACCGTTGGATGATGCCATCCAATGGCCACACACTTCCCCATACCCTCTGAAGCAGTTTACCTCACAACGTAGGATTTCATAATATTTTTATGTATTTTTGCAGGTGTTTAATGGTTTTTCCATTACATTAACGAAAAGTTGAAGTCCGGGGATGACGATTCCCATGCCTTTGATCCATAAAAGGGAACCATTCACAGGTTTCTACGACACATCTTGTCATTTCTTCATGGGAATTAATGCCACATGAGCCCTATGTGGCCATGCACATCAACAAGACACAGAGAAATAAATAAAACAAGAGAGTATCAGTGTTGAAGACTTGCCACAGCAGAAACAGAAGATTGAAGACCAATTTGGGGGGATTACAGCTAAGATTGATTATCTAAAGCCTAATCTTCCAAATTAAGACATAGTTAAAGAAAATCATAAGTGTTTATCACACAGAAAGGTCTCCACCGCCACATAAGAGGAAAATTGATTCCTCTCAGCTACCATAGTGCCACCTGTAGCCACAAGCATTCAAACAGAGGTCGAAGTTATTGATCAAAATCATATATTTTCCTCAACACAGCTGAGGAGTTAATTCTGCCATAGAAAATTAATGCAAAAAATATCTGCAAAGTTAATTCTATCCTGAAACAGAGCCTAAAAGTCAACATAAGCTCTCACCGAGCTTAATTCTTAATGTAAAACATTTAATACAGAGGACAATATGTAAGCTTCTTCATCGAGCCCCTTAAAGGCAGAGAAGCCTTAAAGACTGTATTAAATACCCTTGGAGATCTTTTATCAGATCCCACCTCCTCATTCTTCTATAAATACTTCTGTAGAAGATGAGAAAATGTTGGTTGCTGAACCTTGAAATATTCTTGAGCTTGAGACTTCTACTTGTAAATAGTGTTCACTGGCTCTTGAAGCTTTGCTTGTGAAAGATAAGTTAGTTTGGAAAGTGTAGATGATTGCTAAACTGAAACATTTGACTTAAAGCTGTAACTGTTTTGGAGCATCAATACAAGATGATTTATGGGATCCTGGTCTATGTCAACGGTGATGTTATTTCTTATTGTGAATTGTTATTTTATTTCTGTTTCCACTTTGTTCATTTTCTCTTATAAAGAAAAACAAGCATAGAGTTAGGATTTACTGTATATCAGTACCCTTCTCTGACTGATAAGCTTTATCTAGATGTTTTCTTCCAAATTGTGCTGTTTAGGAATGATTTAATTCAGTTCAAGCAGTTAGGAATGCCGGCGTTCCCTCATCCTACTGTCTTAGCTAAATATTTTTCTTAACGTTATTTTCAGTTTATGTTAAGTAGAGATGAACTAAGGAAGATATGGTGAGCCCTGGTCCTAGTTTTATCCCCAAAGACTATCTGAAAGTTTCCCTTGGAATGTGTTGAAAGCTGGCTAGTTTCAAAGTACTTACAAGATCTTAGACCATTCTTTGTTATCTTATGTGTTTGTCAAAGGCTGGCTAGTTTCAAAGTACTTACCAGATCCTGGACTGCTCTTTGTTCTTCATTTGTTTAATTCCCCTTCTTGTTGTATCATTTCATTCCATAAATCAAACTTTAAAGAGATCCTTACACATAGATGACTTGCCCCATGGACCACTCTTGCCCCCTGTTGTTTCAATTAAACCCTATTATGACTCCATAGCCCAATGGACTAAAACTAGTGATTAATCTATATTTTTGGCCAAAGCTTGCTCTGATTACTTGCAACTTCACACCTTTGAAACTCTTTACATTTAGAACTTTCCCCTCAAACAATAATCATGCTCAACCATCCAAAAAAAAAACAAAACCCTCGACCTTCATAACTAGCCTAATATCATCACCCAAAAGCTTTAAAGAGAAATCCATCTTTACACTTTATTGGAGAGATCCCTCTTCGGATTCAGGAGGTCTAGATCCTAGAATCCAAAAGTGGTTGAAATAAGTGTTCTCCCTGTATTTAAACTTTTACCAATCTTGCTAATTACAAGGTGCTAACATCTTCTGGTGACTCCACTAGGGATTGAGTCAAGTTTTCATCTTAGGTTCCCTTAAACACTTCATAAAACCTTGTGAGTAAAAATAAAATTTTTTCAAGCAATACCAGGTAATGGTAATCATGGTAAAACTTGTTTGAATCAGTGACAAACTAGGTAAACCCTAGGATTCTCATAAGATTTTATCTAACCTTGAAATATCAGCTAGCTTAGCCATAAGAGTAGACTGTCTTTGTCTCATAACCGTAGCTAAGTTTTGAAACAGATTTAGGACACTCTTGAAAACCAATAGGACTGAAAAATAACTCATAAAACCCAAAAATATTTCAGATCAGTATCCAATAAACATGGTGGTGGACCATAAAACCTTTTACCTTTGAAAAGAGCTAAAAAATTCCACTTGGCGACTCCACAATCCTTAACATACCTTAAGACTCCACTGGGAAGAACCCTTATTATCATAACATCATTTGAACTCAGTTAGAGGACTGTAGGATTAAAATGTGTGTAAAACAAATTAGTTGACCTCTTAAATACTGTCAGATCTCGTTGAGATTTTCTTGTTTAGTTGGGTCTAAAAAACACAACATAGTGGCTCCTAGAAATATTCATACTAGAGCCTATCCTGACCCAGATCCACCTGAGATAGTTGATAACCCAGAAAGTATCCTTAGGAAGTCTCATAAGATAAAATTTTCAACTGTTTTCAGATCACTCTTGAGAGCTAATTCAATTCCTGAAAATCCTTCAGCTCTACAACAATCACAAGCTAACTTAGTAAATCCATTTAGAACTAGGTCATTTGATGATATAATTCGGTTAGACTTTGAGTCTTCGCTTTCATCCTCAGAAACAAGTGAACATCCTGGTAGTAGAGAAACAACACCACCTAATTCAAATTTCCTTCACAATCTAGGTGTCTCTCATCCAAGATTAGCTTAGCAATATACTGTTGTTCCATCCACATCTGTTCACCAAACATTCACTGTCCAAACCACTCCACTTCCACCCACTTTCCCTTTTGTTAATCCACCTCTTTTAAATCCACCCCCACCACATATAATGGCGGCATGGTATGCTCCCTTAGTCTTTCCTGTACCATTAGTCAATCTTCCACAGGACTATCAGTCCAAAATTCCATTGTATGATGCCAATAATACTACAACTGCATCACAACATGTGGATAAAATGAATGACTACTTTGACAGAAATGAAATTGATGATGATTATGTCAAAATTAGACTATTTGCTCAGATTTCGGGGGGAGAAGTAAGAAAATGGTTTAAAGGCTTAACCCCCCAGAGTATAAATGATCTCCAAGCCTTCCATAAAAAATTCTTAAATAAATTGGAAGTGAGGAAAAACCCTCTTCAAATACTCTCTGATTACAAGAACCTCCATAGAAACACTGGGAAAAGTGTACAAGCTTACTGCACCAGATTTAACAGTGTGTATAACGCACTTCCCCCAGATCTAAAACCTCCACAAGGCTCAGCATTAAAAAATTTTCCTGAAGGGTTTGACCCCAAGATGGCCTATCAGTTGAGAGAGAGAGATCCTGCAACTCTTGAAGAGATGCAAAAAGGAGCTCTTGCTGTGGAAGTGAACTTAATGGAGAAGTGAGAAAGAATGAAAAATGAGAAGAGAGTGTCCTTTAGAGAGGAATCTACCCCTTCTGCTTCCAGCTCACAGATGGAAAAAATGATGGAGGAGATGATGAAGAGAATGAGCATCTTTGAGAGAGCACAAGCAAATCAAAATCAAACTGCTCCTCAAATTAGAAATCATAACCAAAATTAGAATTTTAGAAGGAACCAACCTCCAAACAGACCTAGGGAAGATGATCAATACATCACTCCTCCCTTTCATCAAAACTATGTAAGTGAGGTTGAGGAAACATATGAGCAAGTAGAGGAAGATGATATACACATGCTGGGGGTAGATAATGATGACTTTGAGGTTCAATATAATAGAAAACAAGGTCTTTACACACCTTATGATGACAGAAGAGATAATGATGAAATTTATTATCAAGACATGGAGAATGTCATCATAGAATCTCAAAGGGAATATGACCTTAGAAGTAAAACCAGTCAACAAACTCCCAACAAAACCTCTGACAAATCTTCACAAAACAACATTGTAAATAAACCCAAAATCGTTAAAAACAAGGACAAAACAGTAGCTGGAAATTCTGATAAAGGTAAAGAGAAAGGCACTCAAAACAATGAAAAACAGAGTGCAGACCTTAGCAGTACTAAAACTTCAGCTAGTACTCCTATTGAAACCGTTTTGTCAAATGTAAATAGAACAAATCAGCAAGCTGATGTTGCTGATAGAATGGTAGTTAACAAGGCTGAGACAAGTACTTCAAAGAATCAAATTCCTTTAAGCCTAGAGCAGGAAATTTCCAAAATCAAAATCTCCATTCCCTTGACTGAGTTAGCTACCCAAAAAGTATATAGGACCCAAATTTTGAAGGCTTTAAATATATAAGAGAATAATGACATAGTCAATCTTAACGATGACCAGCCCGAGCTTATTTTTGGTCCAAATATTGAAGGTAAGTATCAAGAGGGACCCGTTCCTCCCTTTTATGTGAGTTTAAACGTTCATGACAAGATTTTTCATAACACTATGCATGACTCAGGGGCCTCTCATAATTTAATGCCAAAATCTGTCATGGAGATCCTAGGTCTAGAAATCTGCAGACCTTATAAAGATCTTTACTCCTTTGACTCAAGCAGAGTAAAATTTTTAGGATTAATCAAAGACCTCTGCGTTAACTTAGCACAAATTCCAGCCAAATGCTTGATTATGGATATAGTTGTGGCTGATGTTCCCCCAAAGTATGGAATGTTATTATCTAGGTCTTGGGGGGCTAAGTTACAAGGAAATATGCAGATGGACATGACCTATGCGACCATCCCTGTGTTTAATCAATCAAGAAGAATTTACAGGGAGTCCCATATGCAGTACATGGTTACTAGTGAAGACAGACCCCAAAACTCTCCTCTGTACTCTGTAAATATAGGCCTTGATTCTTTTATCCTGTTTAACAATGAAACACTTAGTGAACAAGTCACTTTAACAGAATTATTGGCCGATAGAGAGGAGAAGGTAAACACAATAGAACTGTCAAAGCAGTTTGCTAAACCATTGAACTTTAGCAAACCAAACATAGGTCTTGAATTACAAATCATGCGTCCATCTCTTTTTAATCTTGAGAGTCAAAAAAACAACCCTCAACACAGTGAAAAATTTGAGGTGTTGAAATGAATTCAATTAAGTGCTGATATTCAAGAATCATCCGAAAGAATTTTAGTCGAAGAGGACAACCACCAAACCGATGAAATCGAAAATAGTCCTCTATGGAGTATGTATCTTGACGGGTCATGCACTAGAACTAACGCTGGTGCAGGTGTCTAGATTTGAAACACTGAAAACAACCACACAGAAAGAATTTCCTATAAATTAAACTTTCAGTGTTCTAATAACATAGCGGAATACGAATCCCTGCTTTTAGGCTTACATCTATTGACAAAGTTAGGAGCCAAAATAATCAAAGCATATGGGGATTCTGAGTTAATCATTAGGAAATTCAACGAGGAATACAACGCAAATCACCCAAGGCTTAGGGCTTATCGAAACAATGTCATGGACCTCTTAAAAACTTTTGAGGAGTACCAAATTATTTTTGTCCCAAGAAAAAGAAATATCGCGGCCCACAGTTTAGCCTTTGCAGCTAGAACATGCTTAATGCCATATGAAACCAAAGACTACACAACTCAGATTAAATTTAGACCAGCCGTTCCTAATAATGAAAAATATTGGCAAGTGTTCGATGGGGACAAACAAATAGAAGACTTCATGCAATTCAGAAATGAATTCAAACTACATAGTTCGGATTCAGATTATGAAACAGACTGCAACAGTGAAGAAAATTTCCTTGGTGAAGAAGAACTGTCTCCTGAGCTTGTTAATATTAACCTACTGTCTCACAAACCTAAAAACAAAACAGAGATGACTGGAGAAGTAGAAACAGAGGAGTTAGAGACCCTACAATCTAATGATGAAGGTTTGCCAAAGGGTCTGGCCCCTTTAGAAGAGTTTTTTGATTTTAACGATGTGGCCAAGAAGCCAAAACTGGAAACTGTAGAGACTGAAGTGGAAGAATGCAATATAGGCAGTGAACTTAAACCTATGATGATTAAACAGTCTAAGACTTTACCAACTCACTTTAAACTCAAATATATAGATTTGTTCAAAGAATTTTATGATGTTTTTGCGTGGAGTTACGAAAATCTTAAATCCTATGACACTGAAATAATACAGCACAAAATCCCTCTCAAGGAAAACCAAAAACCATTCAAACAGAAACTGCACAGAATAAACCCTGTTCAACTGCGTTTGGTTGAGAAGGAAATTAAAAAGATGTACGAAGCTGGTATTATTGTCCCTATTAGATATTCTGAGTGGGTATCTAATCTGGTGTCTGTTAGGAAGAAAATAGGAGAGATCAAGTTTTGTATAGATTTTAGAGACTTAAACAAAGCTTCATTGAAAGACAACTACCCTTTACCTAAGATGGACCATATTTTACAAAGGGTGGTAGGGTCCAGAAGAATTTCTTTGCTTGATGGCTACTCAGGGTACAATCAGATCTTAGTTCACCCTGATGATCATTTAAAGACAACTTTTACTACACCATGGGGCACTTTCATGTGTGTGAAAATGCCATTTTGTCTAATGAATGCTGGAGAAGCTTTTCAGAGAGCCATGGACATAGCATTCTCGGAAGAACTGGGCTACTTCATCATTATATACCTCAATGATGTTACTGTGTTTTCAAAGACAGATGAAGAGCACTTAGAAAATTTAATAAAAGTTTTCGAGAAATGCAGAAAGTTTGGAATATATTTAAACCCTAAGAAGACACTATTCGGTCTCCAAGAAGGTAAACTTCTTGGGCACATTATTTCTGAGGAAGGTATAAAGATAGATTCAAAGAGGATTGAGGCCATATTGAAAATCTCTCATCCTCGAAACATCAAGGAGTTGCAATCTTTCATTGGAAAAATTAACTTTTTGAGAAGGTTCATCCCCAACTTGGCTGAGCTCCTTAAGAATATAAAAAACATGTTGAAAAGGGAGCAGGTGGTAAAATGGACCTTGGAAGCAAAGAAGTCCTTTGATTTGGTGAAACAAGTGTTAACCAAAACACCGGTTCTAATAAGTCCTGTTTTTTCAAAATATTTTTATATTTTTTCATTTTTCATTAGAACATAGAATAGCTGCTGTCCTTTTACAAACGAATCCACAAGGACAAGAGCAGCCTATTGCATTCTTTAGCAAGGCATTGAGGGATGCCCCTTTGAAGTATAACATTATGGAAAAGCAAGCCTTTTCTTTGGTTAAGGCTTTGAAAGACTTCAGAGTATACATCTTACACTCACACATCATTGCCTTTGTCCCAAGTTCAGTTGTGAAAGACATTCTAACCCAGGACCCAAATGGTAAGAGAGGTAAGTGGATTGCTATTATTCTTGAATGTGATTTAGAGATAAAACCCACTAAACTCATCAAAGGCCAAGGTCTAGCTAGATTAATGGCTGAATCCAATTTTGAAGTTCTTGATATTAATATGATTAATGCTTTGGATGAACAAGAGGAAATATCAACTCCCATTGTTGAATACCATTTTATGAATTCCTCTTGGTATGTTGATATTCTTTATGTTTTGCTTAATTTAAATACACTTCCCGGTTTGACAAAAACAAAGGCAAGGTTTTTGAAATTGAAAGTTGTAAACTATTGCATTATAGATAGATGTCTTTATTGGAAAAATGCAAGTGGTATATTGCTTAAATGTTTGCATGAGTATGATGCAGAGAAGGTTAAGCACGAGTTCCATGAAGGGGAGTGTGGAGGCAATTTATACTGGAAAACAACAGCCAACAAAATCTTGAGGGCTGGTTACTATTGGCCTACTCTTTTTCTTGATGTACACAGGAAGATAATTGCCTATCATAAATGTCAACTTTTTGAAGGCAAAAGGAAGCTGCTTCCCTTACCTCTACATCCAATCACTGTTGAAGCTCCATTTCAACAGTGGGGACTTGACTTCATAGGTTAAATCCATCCACCATATTCTGCTCAACATAGATGGATTCTCACTGCCATAGACTACTTCACTAAATGGATAGAAGCCATTCCTTATAGGAAAGCCAATGATATTTTCATTATAAAATTCATGGAGACTAATATTCTCTCTATATTTGGTTGTCCTACCAAGATCATCACTGATAATGCAGCAGCATTTGGATCAAAGAAGATGGTTGAATTCTGTCACAAGTATCAGATAACATTGGGGCATTCCACAACCTATTACCCTCAAGGTAATGGACTTGCAGAATCCTCAAACAAGAGTTTGGTGAATATAATCAAGAAGCTGTTGGAGGACAACAAGAAGTCTTGGCACACAAAGCTTGTTCATGAAATTTGGGCTGACAATTTGACTTTGAAGAAATCTATTGGCATCTCACCCTACCAGCTTGTGTATGGCGCTGATGCAATCTTTCCTACTAGCCTTGGTCTGCCAGTTATGAATTTGATTCAAGAGGTTCAGTCTGAAGACAATGACATGATCAGAAGGATAAATCAGACTATTCATCTTCAGCAAACCATAGAGGAGGTTTATAAAAAAGCATTACAAAAGCAAGATAGCATTAAGAAGCTTTTTGACAGAAGAATAAAGGCCATCAATTTTAATGTTGGGGATTTTTTTTTAAAGTGGGACTCAAGGAGGGAAGATAAGGGAAAGCATGGAAAATTTGACAACTTATGGCTTGGCCCTTACTTCATTCATTCAGCTGCTGGTAATAATGCCTTTTTCTTACAAGAGTTGAATGGAGAAGAACTATTTGGGGGTCTTGTAAATGGCAGGATGCTTAAGCATTACTTCTCTTAATGCTTGTCATGTTATGAAAGCCTTTTTGTCTTTTTTTCCATTATAAATATCTCATCCACCATTGCATTCAAAGTTAGAAAATAAAAATAAAAAAACAATAGAAGAAAGAAAAGAGGGTAGGTCGTAAAAAAAATAAAGGTACAGCCCCATACCAACAAAAAGAGAAACAATCTGAAAGTGTGTAAGCTTAAATGCCACTCCTGAGAAACACACTTCTAGTTAGTCAAACTGCCTAATCTTGGCTAATTAGTTTTAAATTTTCTGCTGATAGGATAGTTAATTCGGTTTGCCAAACTGTTTAAACTTGGCTTATCAGTAGGTAGATTAGGATAGGAATTAAAGGTTCAAACATGCTCAAAATCTGAACCTAAGTTTTCAAACGAGAATGACTCAAACCTGCTTCAAATTCTGAGTCAAAAAAGATGTAAATCTAGTTCTAATTAGCTCAAAATCTGAACGAGTCAACAAAGGAAAAACAACTCAAACAGAAGTAAAACAGAGCTGAAAAAAGATGAAGGAAGTGCCTTGTATTTTTAGATCTTAAGCCTTCCATTTTGATTTAATTTTCTGCAAAAAATGTCTATGTGCAGCTTGTGTTTATGCCATAGATCAACATCAAGTTAGATTGTTCAATCCTGACTTGTATGATTTTTAATTTCTGTTTAGAATTTAGAGAATATAAAATCTGTTAGACTGTTTAATCCTAACAGATTGGTAGATTAGGTAGAGAATCATATGGACTCAACTGTCTAATCTGAGTTCATGGAGAAATAAGAAGTAGAAATATATTATATTTTATTCTTTCAAAAGAATAAATGTTGTGAAAAGAGTTTACCAATCCAAGTGCACTTGGATGAAGAAAAAATGTTAGATTAGTAGGATTGGGTAGGTAGAAAGCTTTGTATTGATAAAGTTCCATTATTTTCCATGGCTACTAAATTTTTCCAGAGCAAAAGAAGAATATCCAAGCAAAGAAAGAAAGCCCAATGGATGAGGCACTGATCAGCCTCCCAGAGAATGCAAGTCTGAAGTTCTTGATGCCTTCAAGAAGGCACCATCTCCAAGTGGAGCCATTGTTAGCCACCAATAAAATTTGTCATACCAAATGGTGGCTAAAACATTTTTGGAGCCCTCAAGAAACAAGTTTTATTTCTAAAAAATGTTATCTCTTGAAGACTCCTAAAGGCATCTGGTCCCCTGTCCAAATCTTCATTGCTGTTTCCATTTCAAAGCTCAAAAATTCTACTGATTTCAAAGATAAAATACTACTGCAAACACCGTTTTCCCCTCCTTCCACTTCAAAACTAACCTCCATTTTTACCATTTTATTTCTCATAAAATTCCTCCATTTTCCCTTTTTCCTATTTCCCCTTTGTAAAAATCCCATTTACAGAGTTTAAAACTCCTTTTTGGACTCTGCTGAAACCCCAAAATCCTTTGAAAAACTTGGAAAATTTCATAAAAAATACGTTTTTATATTGCAAACTTAAGCCCACTTGGGCTAAGTCCTAAACCACTTCCCCATTATATGCCCTGGTGCTAGAACTAGGCTATAACCCATTTGGGCACTTAATCGCATCGCAAAAATCCGAGCGCATAAGTCTATTTTCCATGTTCAAAAGTTCCGATGCAATTAAGCCTTTGTACACAACCCCCGATCCTATTATTGTTTTATATAACCCGAGTGCCCGCAGTCGGGTGCTAAAAACATTTTATATTTCATATCCGATCCCTTATTTCCTTTTGTAAATAAAAAAACCCTCTTTTTCCAAAGTTTGGTCTAAATGCACTGGATTTATGTTTTTTAAATGAAAAAAAGGGTAGATTGAAAGACCCGCATCAAAAATTCTGATGCGATTGAGTCCCTTTGTTAAAACTCTGCCCCCTCCACTTTTTACTCCATATAACTTCACCTGGGACCAAGAGTTAAATTCCCAAGGGCCAATCGCATCGCAAAAATTCTGAATGGTTAGATTGAAAAGCCCGAAGGCCCGACCTTTCGATTGTGATTGGCCCTTTTTTATATACTTCCCGGGCATATTACATTTCATATAGTCAAAGGCCCCGCAGTTGGGCGCCTATCCATTTCGTATATATAAACCCGCCCGACAGTAAAAAAATTGTATTATATTAAAATTTTGGGTTTTTCATGTTGTAAAGGTTTTTCCACCGGTGAAAAATTTTGAAACGATGCCGACCGTTGATCTAAAGCCAATCAATGATCAGCGCACAAATCGCATCGCAAATTTTTGTCGAGCGCGTTAACATAACACCACCCCCAATTGGCCAACCTCTGATGAGTTCTCCGCCGTCGATCTGATTTGCAGATCGACGGTCTGTAATTAATTGCATCAACGCCTCTCAAGTTTCTCGCCCCCACTGATCACCGAGCCCTGATTGTATCTGGGCCGTCCACATGTCCAGGTCAGACGACCCAGATCGATCCTCCGACTTTGGTTATATTTCATGCACCTTGCGTTCTAATGTTTTTTGGCCCATCGTGGCCGTTGATCTCTGCAGATCAACGATCCTCCTTCACCTTTTCTCCACTTTGTTATAATTTCGTCCAAACCTAAGATTCAATCCTAGCCGTTGATCTTCAACATCCAACAGCCCATATCAAGCCTGACAGGCCTACCTCCTATGGGTCCTACCCTCCTCAAGATGCAATCTCAACCGTCCAGATCTCAGATCAACGGTCCATAATATAACCACTCCCCTTGTTTCCGCCCGCGCATCTTCCAAAATTCGTGCTCATTCTCCACCGTCAGATCTGAGGCCCCAGATCCGATGGCCCTTGTTCCAAGTCGCGTAGCTTTCAGCGCGAAGTTTAATTTCTCAAAGGGCACGTGATATGGGTGGTTTTCTGAGGCCACGTGTCAGGCGAAGACACATATTGCATTCCAAAAGGAAAAAATGCCTACCCGCCCTTTTGCCGCACGAAAACAGTTGTTTTGTAGCCCGAAACCTCTTTCCCTCTTTCCTATATAATTCATCCCATGTGCTCTCCACCATCGATATTTATAGATCAATGGCCCAGATATGATCATGCCTTACATTATCGCCCTCCACCTTCACCGAAGGTTTTTTTTGCGTGATCTCCACCGTCCATCTCGTGGGTCGGTCTCATTTGACGGCCCACAATCACCTCGAACCCCCCACCTTTATTTTGATCATATTTCTTCCAAAATAAAGGTTTTTACTCCATTTCTTTGCATTTCTCTTTTTTTCCAAACAATGTGGCTCCTTCACACTAGTTAAATCAAGACCAATCCCGACCGTCAATCTCTGTGTGATCGATGGATCTGGCCTATTTTCTCCCTCTTCTCTACTTTTTACCTCCTCTAACGAATCCCCACCATTGGATGATGCCATCCAACGACCACACACCTCCCCATACCCTCTGAAGCAGTTTACCTCACAACGCAGGATTTCATAATATTTTTATGTATTTTTGTAGGTGTTTAATGGTTTTTCCATTATATTAAAGAAAATCTGAAGGTCGGGGATGGCGATTCCCATGCCTTTGATCCATAAAAGGGAACCATTCACAGGGTTCTACGACACGTCTCATTGATGCTTCATGGGAATTAATGCCACATGAGCCCTATGTGGCCCTGCACATCAACAAGACACAAAGAAATAAATAAAATAAGAGAGTATCAGTGTTGAAGACCTGCCACAACAGAAACAGAATATTGAAGACCAATTTGGGGGGATTACGGCTAAGATTGATTATCTAAAGCCTAATCCTCCAAATTAAGACACAGTTAAAGAAAATCATAAGCGTTTATCAGACAAAAAGGCCTCCACTGCCACATCAGAGGAAAATTGATTCCTCTCAGCTACCACAGTGCCACCTGTAGCCACAAGCATTCAAACAGAGGCCGAAGTTATTGATCAAAATAAGATATTTTCCTCAATGCAGCCGAAGAGTTAATTCTGCCATAGAAACTTAATGCAAAAAATATCTACAAAGTTAATTCTATCCTGAAACAGAGCCTAAAAGTCAACATAAGCTCTCACCAAACTTAATTCTTAATGTAAAACATTTAATACAGAGGACAATATGTAAGCTTCTTCATCGAGCCCCTCAAAGGCCGAGAATCCTTAAATATTGTATTAAATACCCTTGGAGATCTTTTATCAGATCCCACCTCCTCATTCTTCTATAAATACTTCTGTAGAAGATGAGAAAATGTTGGTTGCTGAACCTTGAAATATTCTTGAGCTTGAGACTTCTACTTGTAAATAGTGTTCACTGGCTCTTGAAGCTCTGCTTGTGAAAGATAAGTTAGTTTGGGAAGTGTAGATGATTGCTAAACTGAAACATTGGACTTAAAGTTGTAACTTGTTTGGAGCATCAATACAAGCTGATTTATGGGATCCTAGTCTATGTCAACGGTGATGTTATTTCTTATTGTGAATTGTTATTTTATTTCTGTTTCCACTTTTTTCATTTTCTCTTATAAAGAACAGCAAGCATAGAGCTAGGATTTACTATATATCAGTACCCTTCTCTGACTGATAAGCTTTATCTAGATGTTTTCTTCCAAATTGTGTTGTTTAGGAATGATTTAATTCAGTTCAAGCAGTTAGGAATGCTGGCGTTCCCTCATCCTACTGTCTTAGCTAAATATTGTTCTTAACATTATTTTCAGTTTATGTTAAGTAGAGATGAACTAAGGAAGATATGGTGAGCCCTGGTCCTAGTTTTATCACCAAAGACTATTTGAAAGTTTCCCTTGGAATGTGTTGAAAGCTGGCTAGTTTCAAAGTACTTACGAGATCTTAGACCATTCTTTGTTATCTTATGTGTTTTTCTTGAAAGTTTACCAAGTAAAGCAGAGCTAGGATAGGTTTTGTGGTGTGCCCGAACCACTAGTTTCTTCTCCAACAGTTGCCTTCAAGTTCACCTCTATGTTTTAAATGTTTTATATTGAAAGTATATCGAAGGCTAGCTAGTTTCAAAGTACTTACCAGATCCTAGATTGCTTTTATGTTATTCTTAAGTGTTTGTCAAAGGCTGGCTAGTTTCAAAGTACTTACCAGATCCTGGACTGCTCTTTGTTCTTCATCTGTTTAATTCCCCTTCTTGTTGTATCATTTCATTCCATAAATCAAACTTTAAAGAGATCCTTAGACATAGATGACTTGCCCCATGGACCACTCTTGCCCCCTATTATTTCAATTAAACCCTATTATGACTCCATAGCCCAATGGACTAAAACTACTGATTAATCTATCTTTTTGGCCAAAGCTTGCTCTGATTACTTGCAACTTCACACCTTTGAAACTCTTTACATTTAGAACTTTCCCCTCAAACAATAATCATGCTCAACCATCCAAAAACAAAACAAAACCCTCGGCCTTCATAACTAGCCTAATATCATCAGCCAAAAGCTTTAAAGAGAAATCCATCTTTACACTTTATTGGAGAGATCCCTCTCCAGATTCAGGAGGGATAGATCCTAGAATCCCGAAGTGGTTGAAACAAGTATTCTCCCTGCATTTGGACTTTTTCCAATCTTGCTAATTACAGGGTGCTAACACTATGGATACTCTGTTTCCAAACTTTATTTTCATCATAATAAGAAGTTCAATTTGCAAATGATTTCTTGATTGCACCTTTAACAAGCTAGGAGTTCAATCACATCAGTTGCAGAGGGCCCCTGCTTCTAAAGGAGGTTTTTATTTGTGTTTTTAGTTAAATTTCCTTTACTCTGTTTCAGAAATTTCTATTTCTAGTTAGGCTTATGCTTCATTTCTAGTTTTCAAATAGTTTAATAATAAATCATAATTGTGTAGACTTACTCTTCCAAGACATTTCATGGAAATAGAAACTCTGTTTTCAAAACTGAATTAAGGATTGAAGTGCTAAGAAACCACACTTGTTTAGTTTTACTGTTCTTGTCTTTTATTTCCATTATAGCAGAGTTGTCAATTGTGGTGTCAACATATGTTTATAAAAGCCATTTTAAATATGCTAATCCTGCATTAAATGTTTAAATATATCACACATATAGTAGTTGAATTTACCTTGCTTATTGTCTTTTGCTTTCCAAAGACTAAGGAATAATTGATTTCTCCTAAAGAATCTCAAAAGGCTAATCACTTTACAATTGAATGTTGCAGAAAAATCAATTGTACATTAGTTGATTTTAGTTAAAACTGACATGCTTTTTCTTTCAAGACACTCACTTAATTGCAAACAATAATATTCCTAAAAATCACTCTTAAAGGAATTGATTTGATCATGTTTCAATATGGGATGGTTGAATGATTAATGAAATGAAATTTCTGAGTTATCCATTTGCAAATTTTTCTTAGTTCTCTAGTTCAATAGGTGCAATTAGTTACCTAACATTACTTCAAGAAGATCACTTTTTACAAATTGAATATTGAGAGTAAATAAACATACCTTATAAGTTTTCATTACATTTCTTTCTCATTGTTCTAGACATTAGGATATTAAAAGTACAAACAGTTACTTGACATCATCTCAATAAGGTCATACCTAATCATTGAATGTTGAAGTAACCAAAGGTACACTAGTTGTTCATTTTCCACTTTCATTTCAGATAGACATTGTAATTCTCAACCTTAGTTTTAGAAATATATCCATGGATTAGGAAAAATAAACAAATTAGATAGATGCTTTGTTTTCTTAACTAGCCCACAGTTTTGGTTTGTTTTATGAAAATTAGACTATTTGAAGGAACACTTCCTTTTCTTCCTTCTAAAATTCATTAGATTCACTTAAATATTTCCATAATTTTTGTATTAACCATTCTTAGATCTCAAAGAAAAAAAACCACCCTAAAAACAACATAAAATACAAAACAATGAAGCAAGGAGTAGGTTGCTTAAGCACATATAGTGCACCACACTTCATCAGTTTACAAACCTTGGATTGATAATTAATGCAAAAAATTTAGGACACTAAATTGACTAAAAATTTTGGTACCATTGCCGGGGAAGTGTAATCAGGTAGCCTTATTTCTTACATCCAAAAAACAATGATATGCGTAGAGAAAAAGACTCTAGGGGCAGATTTATAGCTAGAGGCATGAGTTTAATCTCTACAACACCACTCACTCCACCAAAACCAAGAAGTAGTACACCTCCATCTCAAACTCATATTCCATATTTTACTGGCCATAGACTTCCAGAAGTTCTAAGATCAAATATCCAGTTAGGAGGATCTCCTATTTCATCCACTGAGAAAATATTAGAGGAAGAAGATCCTAGGACTCCAACAGAAGGAGTAACCTTTTTCACTTCTACAGGGGAACATATTCTAGCTGAAGAGTTAGAAATCCCTAGTGGAGAGGAATAATAAGAACCTTTCTTCAACATACCATTGATAGAGGAACCAGAGGAAAAGCAGTTAACTCTGCAGGTTGAATCTTATATCAGCTCTGAAGAATCTATCATGGAAGGAAGAGGAGAAGGAGGAGGGGAGGGAGAAGGAGAAATTTTTAATGGAGAAAATGTATTATTTGGAGGAGGTAGAGATAGAGGAGGAGATAGAGGAAGAGGTAGAGGAAATGAAAAAGGAGGTAGAGGTAGAGGAAATAGAGGAACTGAGAGTTCTTTTGGATTCCCTATAATAGATGAAGAGACAAATGCTACCATGAAAAATATCTCACCTTCTATCCTCCCAAACTTTCATGGATTAAAAAGTGAAGAGCTTGAAACCTTTTTATTTGAATTTTAAGTCTTGTGCAAAACTTATGATTATTTAAAAGATGCTCAAAAACACAAATTGTTTCCTTCAACATTGAAAGGAGCAGCTCTAAAATGGTTCATGAGTCTAATCACTAGGTTTATTAGGACATGGAATGATATGAAGAGAGAATTTCTAAAAAGGTATTTGGATTATTGCATACCTATTAATCACAAGGAAGAAGTGTTTAAAATGATGCAAAAAGAGGATGAAAATTTGGAGGATTTACTTGAAAGATTCAACTATAACATAAAAAGAGCAAAAATGGAAAATCTAGATCAAGACACTCTAAAATATCTTTTTTTGAAAACAATTAGAGATGAATGGATAGGTATCCTTAACATGATGGGGAAGGGGGACATATATCAACTTATATTACCTGATATTGGGGAACTATGTATTAATCTCTCAAGAGGAAAATCAAAAATTTGGAAAGGACCAAGAGATCCTGCTCTTGCTAGGGTAAATAAATCTGTAAATGGAACAATGAGTAGGGCAGAAATTGGAAACGTGTTTGATGAATTCAAAACAGAAATTTTAGGGAGTCTTAGTGAACAAATAGACACCCTTAAGTTACAAAACAAGCAGAAAGCCGAGTCTGATGCTTTAGCTATTTTTTGTCCAAAATGCATAAATAAACATGCTTTGAGAGAATGTCCTCTTGAAGAAAAAATCATAGAAACCTGTATGATTTTTTCAGAAAATCATGAGACTAATAATTTTCCTTCAATTCCTGGTCTTAAGGTTGTTTTTCAAGAAGAAACAACATCGAATCCTACAGAATCTTCTTGTTTTGTCTCTAGAATACCATGGCAGGGGCCACAAACTCAAGGGTTTAACAACCAAATGTATACTCAGCCCCCACCAAATTGGAATTCTTGGCAGCAACCTTGGCCTCAATCTCAATCTCAATCTCAACCTTGGGCTCAAGGAATGCAAAATCCATATGGAAGATTCTCTCGGTACTATCAATATTCTCCATCATATCCAAATTATTCTCCCCAAAAAATTCCTCTACAAAGTCAACAACCGCAAATCCAAAACCAAAATCAAAATCCACAACTCTCACTACCATTCCCTCAGAGACCAAATCAATTACCTGCCCAACCATTACCAAACGCCAACAAAAAAAATCCTCATAATACTTATATGATAGAAGGAAAACAATTTTCAACCTACATGATTACTCCTCTAGATCTTAATGATGTCCAGCTTAGATTTGGTAGGATATTAGAAAAGAGGAAGCCTTCTATAGTCATTCAAGAACAAGAAAATTCTGAGGAAGACTCTCTACATCCCAATAAACATTTTGAAGAAGGAGTAGCTCTTAAAAATAAAAATTCTGAAAATGAAAAACAAAAAAACCAATAAATTCAACTCCTATCATAGAGAAACCATCAGTATCTACTTCTACACCTCCTTTTCCTGAAAGATTACAAATTGATAGAGGAGTAGAAAAACATATTATGTTGCCTAATTATGATTTCCTAGATGAATTGAAAAATATTTGCATCAAAATCCCTTTGTTATAAGCCATCAAGGAAATTCCAATTTTAGATAAAACAATAAAGGAGTTGAGTATGAAGAAGCCGGGAAGAAAAACAAAAGAAATAAAAAGAATCTAGCTTGTAGGAAAAATAGCAGACATAATGATGGGAAAATTTTCCATTCAAAAATATTTAGATCTTGGAAGTCTAGTTGTAAAAACACATATCAATGGAGTTGAAATTCCAAATACATTGATTGATTTAGGAGCAACAATAAACATCATGAGCAAATAGACCATGGAACAACTCAAGCTTCCTAATCTTCTTTATACACCTACATTACTGCAATTAGCAGATAGATCTATAATCAAACCAGATAGTGTGTTAGAATATATTTATTTGTCTTTAGATTCTTGGGAGTACCTCGTTGATTTTATAATTTTAACCCCTAGGAACAATCTAGGAGGACACCCACTCATACTAGGAAGACCTTGGTTGGCTACAGTTGATTCTTTTATTAGTTGTAGATCTGGTGACATGTATATTTTTGATGGTAATTCAACTAAGAAATTCACTCTGTATCCTCCAAAAAGAACAAACACAAAGATAGATGACAAATAATGGATTCATGATGAAGAATATATACAACCTATCTTTACTATTTCAAATATTAGTGAAGATAGCCAAATCTTCAATACAATATAAAATTATGAATCATATCTAGAATATCAACATGATCAATTTCAAGAAAAATCCAATATTGAATATTTGTCATCTAGGCAGATGTCTCTTTACTCTATGGAAGAATTTGGTAGGTCTACAGTTGAAATATTTCTAGGGAAAGCCTTGAACGTAAACAATAACTTGGAGAAATTACAACAGGAAAAGCTAATCAAAACATTACAACAACATTCATCTGCATATGCATGGGAATACACTGACATGAAAGGAATTAGTCCTAAGACTTGTATACATCACATTTACATTGAGGAAAATTTCAAACCTATCAGATAGCCTCAAAGAAGGATGAATCCAAATCTTAGGGAAATTTTGAAAGTAGAGTTGCAAAAGTTGTTAAATGTAAACTTAATCTATCCAATTTCAAACAGTCAATGGGTTTATCCTTTAGTGATTGTACCAAAAAAGAATGGTAAATGGAGGGTATGCATTGATTTTCAGGAATTGAATAAAGCTACCCTAAAATATCATTTTCCTTTGCCCTTTATAGATCAGGTGTTAGATACATTAGCAGGTAAGAAGTATTTATCATTCCTGGATGGTTTCAGTGGTTACAATCAAATTCAAGTTGCACCTGAAGATCAAGATAAAACCACATTCACCTGTCCATGGGGGACTTATGCCTACCGAGTACTTCCTTTTATATTGTGCAATGTACCTGCAACATTCAAAAGGGTAGTACTAGGAATTTTTTCTGATCTAATACATGATTGGGTAGAAGTGTATATGGATGACTTTATAGTTTACGGTAATACATTTGAAGAAGCTTTAGAAAACTTGGAAAATTTTCTTAAAAGATGTAAGGAAGAAAACCTCTCACTAAGTCATAAAAAATGTTTCATGATGTTCAATGAAGGGATTGTTTTAGGACATCACATTTCAGGAGATGGAATTAAAGTTGATAAATCTAAAGATGAAGTCATCTCCAAGTTATCAATTCCAAATTGCCAAAAGGATGTTAG
Source organism: Pinus albicaulis (assembly GCA_034641835.2). Taxonomy (NCBI): domain Eukaryota; kingdom Viridiplantae; phylum Streptophyta; class Pinopsida; order Pinales; family Pinaceae; genus Pinus; species Pinus albicaulis. Next base: position 145,572,238 of record CM076576.1, read on the forward strand.
AAGTTTTCTAGGATTTACAGGGTATTATAGAAAATTTATAGAAAATTTCACCAAAATAGCATCCCCACTCTTCAAACTACTCACCAAAGATTGTGAATTTAGTTGGAATTCTGACTGCCAGTTAGCATTTGAAACTTTAAAAGCAAAATTTTTTGAAGCACCCATCTTAATAGGGCCTCACTGGAAACTACATTTTCACATTTCAACAGATGCTTCAGACACAACTCTAGGAGCTGTGATAGGAAAAAAAGACTTGATCCCCTATGCCATCTATTACACATGCAAGAATTTGACTCCCACAGAGTTAAATTACACTATAACTGAAAAGGAATTCTTAGTTGTTGTTCATGCTATCAAAAAATTCAGACATTACGTAACAGGCTATGAAACCTTTGTCCATACAGATCACTCTGAAATTAGGTATTTAATGAATAAATATATTACTAATGGCAAAGTTACAAGATGGTTATTTCTCCTACAAGAATTCAACATTACTGTTCTAGACAGGCCTGGAAAAAAAACACAGTTGATGATTTCCTGTCTAGAATTCAAAATATAAAAGATGACACTCCAGTCGAAGATAAATTTCCCGATGAATATCTTTTTTCAGTAACTACTCAGACCCCTTGGTTTGTAGATATTGCCAATTACTTAGTTATAGGGAAATTACCTTCACATTTGCATTCTAGAGAGAAAAGAAAAATCATTCAATTGAGTGCAAGATACTCATGGATTACTAATGAATTGTATAAGACAAGTCCAGATCTCATTATCAGAAGATTTGTTTGAGAAGATGAAATGCCTAAAATTCTTAAAGCTTGTCATGATGAACCTTGTGGTGGAAATTTTGTTGACAAGAGGACAACCTATAAAATCCTTCATTTAGGATATTATTGGCCATCCATCTTCAAAGATTCCAAAGAATATGTCAAAAGGTGTGGCAGTTTCCAAAGGGTAGGGAAACCTGCTCCTTCAAATGAAATTCCATTGCAACCTCAAGTACTCATTGAACCTTTTGAAAAATGGGCCTTGGATTTTGTTGAACCTATCAATCCTCCATCTAAACAAAAGAAGTATGTTTTGGTATGCACTGATTATGTCACTAAATGGGTAGAGGCTAAAGCATTACCTTTTTCTAATGAAGGATCTGCAACTAATTTTCTTTTTGAGGATATATTCACTTGTTTTGGTGTTCCAAGAGAAATTGTAACATATTAGGGCACTCAATTTACATCAAATATGGTGAAAAGGCTCGTGGAAGATTACAAGATCAAGCACAGAAAGTCTACTCCTTACCATCCACAAGGAAATGGTCAAGTTGAATCTACCAATAAGGTGATTGAAGGGATTATCACTAAGACTGTTCATCTACACAGAAGAGATTGGGAAGATAGGCTTCCTGAAGCCTTATGGGCCTACAAAACTACATGGAGGAACACAACATGACATAATCCCTATGAACTTGTTTATGGGAAGCAAGTCCTATTCCCTATAGAGTTTCAGATCATAACTTTCAAGATAGCAGTCCAATTGGGACTTGATTTATCAGAAGCACAAAAACATAGACTGGAGAAACTCAATGAACTAGATGAAATCAGACAAGATGCAGTCCAAAGAACCAATATAGTCCAGTAGCAAAGGGCTAAATGGCGTGATAAGTATATTAAAGAGAAAAATTTTCAAGAAGGGGATTGGGCACTCTTGTTCAATTTAAAATTAAAATATTTTCAAGGAAAGTCTCAGACTCATTGGCTTGGGCCATATGAGATTGAAAAAATCTTTGATAATGAAGCAGTGAAGATTAGAACAATAGATGAAGAAAATATATCTCTTCTTGTGAATGGTCATCAGCTAAAAGTATATCATAAACCACTTTCAAAAGAAGAGTTTGTCAAGAAATTTCAAGATAATATTGATACGGAGTTAGTGTAGAAGAATTATCCTTCTTCACAAAATTATCTTTTATTTTTCCTACATTTTATAAAAAAAAATATAAAATATAAAATAAAAATAAAAACACATAAAAAAAATTGAAAAATAATAATAATAAAGTGTATAAGTATGAAAACCAATCAATGATTAGCATACTTATGCAGAAAATACAGGGTGAAAATTAGAGATTTCTGACATCCTATATTTTCCATTTTCTTTTTCTCTAATAAGTAGTGAAAACTACATTCATATTTGCAGTTCATAATCTACAAATTCAGTTTCATTCCATCACCCTCCACTGTAATTCCATCTCATTCCACTTTCATTTCATTTACACATTCATTCCATAAGTCATATTTCAATTTCATTCCATAGTTTTCACTCATTCCATTCATGTTCCATACTTAAAAAAAAAAAATAATACAATCTGCAACTGATCACATTCTGTAGCTGAGTACATTCTGCAACTGATTCTATTCTGCAGCTAATTTGATTCTGCAGCCACTTCAACAGTTCTGACATAATGATTGCAAGGGATTAAAGGATATGTTTTTGAAGACCACCATGCTACAAAGAGTACCTAAGGAACAACATCAAAGCAAAACAACAAACACAAAGGTTAAGTTTTGAGGTAAAGTGTAAAAATTTATTTTTAATAGCAAAGTTAAAAATATGAAACATGTATAATATGAACATTCATATGTGTCCTTGACAAATCATCATTCAAATTGATTGCAATCCTCATACTATCTATTAGTCATATCTTTCGTATAAAGTTGCATAACAGTCCATCATTAATACCCTTGATTAATGACTAACGATCATGATCATGACATGACATACTTGTCTACGTCTCTTCAAGACCATACCATATATTTATTGCCTACAAATCTCCATAACCTTGCATCAGATCCGCAGCTCGTTCATCTCCATCGATTCCACAACCAATTCATCTCCATCAATTCTGCAACTAATTCATTTCCATAGAATGGAGGGGTAATTCTGAAGGTTGAAAGTACTTTGCATAAAAGAAGGATGGGATTGATTGTTAGATCAGAACCAGTGGGGGTAAAATACATGGAAGGATACCCACAGGTCAAAGAATTGCTACACCAAGCTCGATGGTTGAGGTTCATAGAAAAATTCAATGGTTTTCATAAGGAAATTACAAAATCCTTTGCCTGGTCTTTTGATGGAACTGAAGTAGAGATTGGGGACATTAAATTTATAGTCACAGAGTCAATCTTGGCCGAGGCTACAGAAATTCCAATGCATGGAGAAAGAGGGTTCAAGAACAAAGAGTTCCATAGTGAATCTTGGAAGGTGATACTCAAAAACCCAGGTATGGATGTCTCAGTTTTTAGAAAAGGAATCCCCAATACAACTCTTAAAAGCAAATGGAGAAATATGCTCTTGATTTTACAGAAAATCATAACTTGTGAAGGAAGATTTGGAACCATGTATGTTTACCATATCCGTTTATTAATGAATTTTCTAGAAAATGGTGAACTAAACCTTCCCTTCTTTTTGCTCAATAGTTTAAGAAGGATGGCCTCAAATGTACAAAAGAGAATACAATTCATAGAGACCACCATGCATCATCATGGTTTGGTGAAAATATTGATTGAATTTCACTTAAGGAGCATAGGAGACACTTGGGAGGATTTCCTTGTTAGGAATCATTTTCAAGAACAACCAAAGTCACCACCCAAGGAAGATAATGCCAGGAGAAGAAGAACAAATAAAACTGATATAATTGTTGAAGACAAACTTGAAACTTCACTACAGAAGAATGATGAAAAGCTAATTTTTGAGGAACTGACAGAAAATAGGAAACAAATTAAGGCTAGAGGAAAGAAAAAGAAAGAAAGTGAGGCCCTACAAATGAAGGGAATGAAAGTCCTCCAAAAATAAGAAGCATCTCTAGACTTTGGGGCACCATGAAGAAGACACCATCAAGAGGGACAAAGCTTATAAATATAGAAGAAGAAACACCAGTACCATCACTTGTTAATATTTCTCTTATGCACAGTCCTCAAAACTCTCCTATTTATTATTTTGAACAAGGCCCTAGCAGAAGATATCCTAGTATAGATCCAGTTCAACAGCAGCTATATGATTATGTAGAATCATTGGAGAGAAGAAGTGCCTCAATGAACCCAGAACCACCTATCAATCCACAAGAACCTCTAATTGATGCTCTCAAGCACGATATTTATGAATTAGGGATATTGAACAGGAAAATCAAGCAGAAGAATGAGATTTTGAAGGAACAAAACAAATTGGACAAGGAAATGCATGATAATACCACTCTGCAGCTAGGACTATGGCATAAGAAAAATAGGAAATTGAAGAAGAAGAACAATTCATTGAACAGAGCAACCATTAACCTTAAGTTCAAACTTCTGATGAAAAGGCCCAGGACATTGACTTCAAAGAAGAACAAAAGAAGAAGGTTGGATGTCCTAACTAAGGTATCTGAGCAAATGCAGTAGGGGAGAAGAACTCACATTTTGGAAAATTGCATGAGGACATGCAATGATTTTGAAGTGGGGTTATGTTGAACCTCAGGATTACCCTCTCTTTGATAATTTTTCTGATCTCTTTCCATCACTTTTCCATAAGATCACAGACCCTAATCAATGAAGAATGTTAGGTTTTGTATTAAGGATGCATTTAAGTGATTGACATATCACATTTTCATGATTTTGCTATTTGGATAAGTTTTTGCAATTTAGCTACAGAATGCAGCCTGTTCTGTAGCTAACTGTGCATTCTGTAACCACTCTTATGCTTTAGCAGGTTCCAGGTGTCAACTGAGGAATTGGGCCACATGGGTGTTTCTAGAATCATGCCTACATGTATTCTATCCTACTCACTCGGTCCATATCGACATAAAAAGGAGCCTAAACTCATGGTCAAAGATGCAAGTCAAAATACGTTACCTGCAGCAGTAGGACTCCTGATTTGCTCTTCGTAGCAAATCATGAGTCCAATAGTCCTATTTCAATTGCAATTTGAGTTAGACACCTGTAGCTAGTTTAACTCATAATCAGATATGTAGTTTCCCTTTAAATATTGGTTCCACAGAACTGAGAGACAATTCAGTACAGTTCAGATTTATGAGTGTAAACGTAGGCTTTCTGTGGATACTCTGTTTCCAGATTTTATTTTCATCATAATAAGAATCTCAATTTGCCAATGATTGCTTGATTGCACCTTTAACAAGCTAGGAGTCCAACCACATCAGTTGCAGAGGGCTCCTGCTTCTGAAGGAGGTTTTTATTTGTGTTTTTAGTTAAATTTCCTATACTTTGTTTCAGAAATTTATGTTTCTGATTAGGTTTATGCTTCATTTCCAGTTTTTAAATAATTTAATGATAAATCACAATTGTGAAGACTTACTCTTCCAAGAAATTTCATGGAAATAGCAACTCTGTTTTCAAAAATGAATTAAGGATTGAAGTGCTAAGAAACCACAATTTTTTAATTTTACTGTTCTTGTCTTTTATTTCTGTTATAACAGAGTTATCAATTGCTGTGTCAACAGATGTTTATAAAATCCATTTTCAGTATACTAATCCTACATTAAATGGTTAAATATCTCACACATACAGTAGTTGAATTTACCTTTCTTATTCTCATTTGATTTCCAAAGACTAAGGCAACATTGGTTTCTCCTAAATATCTCAAAAGGCTAAACACTTTACAATTGAATGTTGCAGAAAAATCAATTGTACATTAGTTGATTTTAGTTAAAACTTACATGATTTTTCTTTCAAGACCCTCACTTAATTTCAAACAATAATCTTCCTAAAAATCACTCTAAAAGGAATTGACCTGATCATGTTTCAAGATGGGATGGTTGAATGATTAATGAAATGCAATTTCTTAGTTATCCATTTCCATATTTTTCTTAGTTCTCTAGTTCAACAGGTGTAATTAGTTACCTAACATTACTTCAATAAGATCACTCTTTACAAATTGAATATTGAGAGTAACTAAACATACCTTAGAAGTTTTCATTACATTTCTTGCTTACTGTTCTAAACATTAGGAGATTAAAAGTACAAACAGTTACTTGACATCATCTCAATAAGATCATACCTAATCATTGAATGTTGAAGTAACCAAAGGTACACTAGTTGTTCATTTTCCACTTTCATTTAAGATAGGCATTGTAATTCTCAATCTTAGTTTTAGAAATAGATCCATGGATTAGGAAAAATAAAAAAATTAGATAGATGCTTTGTTTTCTTAACTAGCCCACAGTTTTGGTTTGGTTTATGAAAATTATAGTAGTTGAAGGAACACTTCCTTTTCTTCCTTCTAAAATTAATTAGATTCACTTAAATCTTTCCATAGTTTTTAGATTAACCATTCTTAGATCTCAAAGAACACAACCCCCACTAAAATCAACATAAAATACAAAACAACGAAGTAAGGAGTAGGTTTCTTAAGCACATATAGTGCACCACACTTCGTCAGTTTACAAACCTCAGATTGATAATTAATGCAAACAATTTAGGACACTAAATTGACTAAACACTCCCTATTGTAGATTTAGTTACTGTTGAATTTACATCTCTTTTTCCACTTTTGGCTCTTCCTCTCGAATACTTTTGACATAATTCTGCAGTCTCCTCAAATTGTAAATATGAGATGTATCCTTTTCCCATTACATTGAGAATATCAAGGTATTCATCTCTTATACATTTGAGAAAAAATGTTTGAATGGTATCAGGATTTAAAGAGTGTTATTTGGATTTTTGTAAATTATAAATAAATCATTCTAAATTTTCTTGCAAACTCTCATCTTCTTGTTGAGACATTTTGAAAATATCTTCCTTCGAATTTCTAGGCCTACAATAGGCTTGATACTTCTTAAGAAAAATTTTCCTCATGTCATCCCAGGAAGTATTAGTGTGTGCTCATAATCCCATAAACCATTTCAATGCAGCTACTTTAAGTGTAGCAGGAAAAAGACGAAGTTTATGCGTATCATCTGTATAACCATAAGTACAACATAAAATATCAAATTCAAACATGAATGAATCAGGATCCTCAGAAGACATTCCATAGAAATTTGGCAAAACATAAGGTGGAATATTCTTTATTTTTACCTCCTCTCCAAGAATTTCTCTTGTATCTATAATTGGGAATCCAAAGGTAGCTTCCTGATCATTTTATGTTTCTACATCATGTCGTCTCTTATTGTCATATTATATTTTGGCATCTTCTTCTCTTTTTCTTTCTGCTTCTATTCTCATTTCTTCCTCTCTTTTTATTTTCCATTCTCTTTGTTTTGTTTCATACTGAACACTTTGTTCTATATTTAATATTGGGACATTTGATCCTTGTCCTTCCTCCACCATTTATTTCTCAGCTGTTTGTAATGTCTTGATAAGAAGTTGAGTTTGTGTTTCCTAAAATTTTCTATTTGTTCGAGGATTTATTGATCTACTTGTTCAACAATTTTTTTTCTTGTATCTTTTTGTTTTTCTATGGAATATGTTTCTGTTTGTTTTTTTCCTTTTTAATTCATAGGCTAACATATTTTTTCTTTCAACAAGAATCAATCTTTTTCCCGAATGTTGTTTATCTTCCAATTCTTCTAAAGTTGGTTTTCCAGCAATTGGTGTAATTATTCCTAATGGTCTTGCTCCCATGAATGGTTCAGTGGTTGTGGGGTTTTGTTTGGAAAATATACCTTTTTCATCTCTTTCTCTAGGCATAAAGAAATATAGCTAAAAAAAACTCAAATTTTTTGTTGTTTTTGCTTTTTTTAACAATCTCCCTAACTAGCTATATCTAAGTATGCTTCCTTGGCAATGGCGCAAAAAATGTAAGTCTAATTTATGGAGTTAAATTAGAGCATGTATTTCATTATCAATCCAGGCTAGTAGACTTAGAAACATACCAAAATATATGGGTCTTGGACCTAGTTAGTTCAGGAGGTCATTGTTTTAAGTTTTGGAAAAAGGAAATGCATGATGAAATCTCTATGCGAATAAAGTATTCAGAATTACTCTATAAGAGAATGTGAATGATAGAATTTATATTTACTCTATGAAAGAATTCAGATTTATTCTATAAAAGCATTCAGATCTACTCTGTAAAAGCATGGAAATGATTGGTCAATGTCATTGATCTATTTTAAAAGATGGAGAAGAGGCTCTACTCTAAGAGTCTGGGGTATCCTTCTGCATTCCTTCTATAACACCATTTCCAAGCAGCTATAAAAGCATGATGAAATGAAAGCATGTAAATTTGATCTAGAAAGAAAGTAAGAAAGTGAATCTTGATATAATCTAATCATGGTTCATGGAGAAGAGGCTCTACTCTAAGTGTCCTTGGTATCCTTCCACATTCAAACTAGTTATTGAACTATAGATCAATCTTCACTAAATGAAAACATGGTCATTAATAAAATTTTAGAATGAAAAAATGTATATGTATATATAGCAAATAAGAATAAACATTCATAATTAAAACTAGAATATTCACAGTTATAAACAATATGTACCTATAAAGTGGACTTAGCTCAAATGGGGGCCCTCCACTCTTGCATGGTACACCTTCAACAGAATCAGCTACATAAATTCATTCAAACCATATGATGCACAAGAACATGAGAGAGAACAAGTTTTAATATTCAATTTTATTCAACAAATAAAAATTCTCCACAAGTTCAAAGGTAACTTCTAACTATGAGAGCCTTGTTTAAATATGCCAAAACATAACAAGAAAAGCTAAAAATGTTGGATAACTCATAATTATCTTCAATGTGCCTTACTAGGTAGAATTTATCAGTTGGCTACACGAAATATGGGTGAAACCCAAAAAATCACAAAACTTCCCATATTATATGTTCAAATTAGGGGATATTTCTAAATAGCTAGTCTAGTTTGACCAACATTGACTGGCCCTAATCTAGTTGTTCTAGTATGAACCAATAGGTGTTCATCCATCCTTTTTTCCCATTGTTTCTAGCTATGTATTTGGTTCGAGCCCAAGTGTCCTGTGACCATGACTTCAAACAAGCTATTACATGCTTTTCTAGTTCTATCATAATTTATTTTTAATGCTCAAATTTGAATAAAACACTAAAATAATTAAAAGACATGACCTAGCTACCTTGATGTGAAAAATAAGTGAATATAATGATAGGATGATGATAAAAAGTGGTAAATGATGAAAATATGTAAGGTAAAGGAAGCCAAAAATGGAAGCCAACAATTTTTCTATGGTATCTTGTGAGATGATGTTTGTTCCGATTATCTACTCGGAAAAGATCATTGAGATAGTTTTAAAAGAAGTGCCTCTTGGCACACTTTACCCCCTTTTCAGCTTGGGCAGGATGATTATGTGGTCCACTTCAAGTTTTTTTCTTTCATTGGCTACAAGTACTATTTAACTTTCATTGATGATTTTTCCAAACACACTTGGGTATACTTCTTAAAACTCAAGAGTGAAGTTTTTAACATGTTCTTGGCATTTAAGGCCTTTGTTGAGAAAAAATCTGGACATCACATTTTGAAGTTAAGATCGGACAATGGAGGAGAATATGTTAACAAAAAATTTATCAAATTTTGCACTAAACATGGAATTCAATTGCAACATATTTTTCTGTATACTCCACAACAAAATGGTGTAGCTGAAAGGAAGAATCAAACTCTAAAAGAAATGGCTAGTTGTATGCTTCAATCTAAAGGACTTATTCTTAATTTTTGGGCAAAATAAATTAGTTGTGCCAATTACATAGTAAATCAAACTCATACTAAGGTTTTAAGTAATATCACTCTAGAAGAAGCCTGGAGCTCAATCAAATCAGATGTAAGTCACTTTCGTGCTTTTGGAAGTGAAGTTTGGAAACATATTCCCGATGAGAAACATAAAGCCTTAGAAACTAAGAGTGAAAAATGTATTTTTATTGGATATTATGAAGATGTCAGAGGATATAGAATTCTTCAACCCAAATCCAAAAATGTAATCATTAGAAGAGATGTAAAATTTGATGAAAATATATCGGGTTGCGAGCCTAGTTCGGTGGGTGTGCCACCTTTGGTCCGTGAGCTTGATTCGAAATATGTGCCACCTCTCTCTATCTCTTGTACTTCTGACAAAATTCCTTCTACTTCAGATGATGAAAACGAGGATGAAAATCCTTCTCCACCTCCTCAGGATATTCCTTCATCTCCACAACTTCCAAAATGGGTCCACTATACTCAGGCTGCAACAGGTTCTCTTACAAGTGACCCTACAGATCAACATCATACACGTTCTTAGTTCGACAGAGCCTCTTCATTATTGGCTCAAGTTCCAGAAAATCATGATCTAGATACATTTGAAGAAGCTTCAAGTCATCCATATTGGGATGAAACTATGAATGAAGAATATTGTTCCTTATTGGCAAATGATACTTGGATCTTGTTCCTCTTCCAAATGGAATAAAACTTATCAGATGCAAACGAGTTTATAGAACAAAGTTTGGACCAGATGGAAAAGTGGATAAACATAAAGCTCGTCTTGTTGCTAAAGGATTTTCACAAGTTGAAGGAATTGAATATAATGAAACCTTCTCCCCTATTTCCAAAATGAATTCTACCTGCCTTGTTCTTTCCCTTGTTGCCTCCTTTAAATGGGAATTCCATTAGATGGATGTTAAATCCACCTTCTTACATGGGGAATTGCATGAAGAAATCTACATGGAACAACCCCCTGGCTTTATCCAAAATGACTCTAGCCTTGTTTTTTTCCTTAGGAAGTATCTCTATGGACTCAAACAAGCCCCTTAGGCTTGGTATGAAAAAATGGATAGCTTTCTATTAGATAAGGGATTTTCTAGATGTCATTCTAATAACACTGTCTACACCAAGAAAGTGGCTAAGTACTTAATCATCCTTGTTCTTTATGTTGATGATCTTATCCTTACTTGTAGTGATACCAACCATATAAACCATGTGAATTCTAGCCTCAAAACGAAGTTTGAAATGACAGAATTAGGACACTTGCATTATTTCCTTGGTCTTCAAGTATTGCAATCCAAAGAAGGTATTACCCTTTCTCAATCCAAGTATGCATGTGATGTTCTACACCACTTTCACATGGAATACTGTAAGCTATCCCCTTCTCCCTTTTAGTCTGGTATCAAGATTTCAATCACTTGTACTTCCCCTGAAGTTGATACTACCTTATACTATCAACTTGTTGGTAAACTTTTGTATCTAGCCCATAACCTTTCCTTTTCCATTGGTCTTGTTGCTCGGTTTATGCACAAACCTCATGAAAGACACTAGAAATAAGAACAAATAATACTTTGATATATTCAAAGTATAGTTCAGTTCAGGATTCATTACAGTGCAGGAGCATCTACATTGTTGGTTGGTTTCACTAATTCTGATTGGGCTGGTGACCCTGATGATCGAAAGTCTACTGCAAATTATGTATTCACTCTTGGTGTAGGACCTATTACATGGTATTGTAATAAAAAATAGTGCCATATCTCTTTCTTCGGTAGAAGTAGAGTGTCATGGTGTTTTTGAAGCCAACAAGGAAGCCCTGTGGCTTTGTCAGATCCTGTCTAAATTTGGTATTCATCAACAACTTCCAGCTACACTTTGATGTGATAATTAGAGTACCATTCATCTATGTAAATATCTAGTTCAACATCAGTGCATGAAACACATTGAGTTTTCTTGAAGTGCACTATTTTTCAACCAATTATTAAGTTGCTGATATCTTTACAAATACTCTCACAGAAGCGAGGTTTACCAAAATTCGATCTATGCTTGGAGTTCAGGAAAGTTATCATTAAAGGGGGATAGGCTCTAATGCCTCCGTCCTTCTCCTATTGTGTCACCTTTGTAAATCCTTCAATCCTATCCCAAGTTTTTTCTTAGGGGGGATGTTAGGATATTCTGACACATAGGAAATAATTAGGTATAACTTGGTATAACGTAGAGTTCGGTAAAGTGTGTTTCTTTACTATGTACTTTTGTAAATTATAATCCGATGGTCATGATATGTAGTGATTCAATGGTTCATTCTCTCCTCGGTATTATTGACACTTGATCTGTGGCTTAACACTTGATTGGTCCATGATCTCTATTTAAAGAGCATGGAAGGTCATTTGTCCGATGATCGTTTATGAAAGGAGCTTATGTAAATTTTCTTTCTTTATATTAATAAATTTACTGAAGTGACCACGTTGGCTCAGTGTGTGGACTATTTCCCTCTTTGAGTGTTTTAACCATGTCAAATATTGGTGAATTGATTTGTGATCTATTTTTGAGCAGTGATATTTGGTGTTTTATCTAATGAACTTACCTTGTAAATTCCCACAAATTAATTAAAAGAAACCAATCTTAACGTATTCCATAGTATCTATAAAACATATATAATTATATATATGTTTCACCAAACGATGATTATTTAAAAATCTTTTTTTCAATACCCAAAAAATAAACGGCTTATGGCTTGCAATGACCCTCACACAATCTCAAGAAGGAAGGATTATTCTTGATTATGGAAGTGTTGATTATGAAAGTGACTTATTCTGCGAAGTGTTGAATAAAGGATTAATGGATGACCACTCTAGTTCCCTTCTCCGTGTTGATCAGCGGTTGTCATTGATGTCAACCCAAGCAACACCAGGGGCTAACCCAATATTTCATGGGAATTTTGACTTACCAAATCAATATATTCTGGGTCAATAATGATTTTTATGGTTTCTTCTTGTCGAGATGTTTCCGTTGATATATGGCACGCCATGTAATTCTTCACGGTTTGAGAGATATTCATGTTTGAAGTTTATACCCCAGTTAGTGGGCTAAAACCTCATGGGGTTGGGGCATGGGTCATTGAAAAGTCATAATTAATATTTTTTAAGCTCCTAAAATCCCTCCCAAGTTCACTTGTTGAAGCCCCTCTCAACTTAAGCATGCATATATATTGTGATCTTCATTTCCTCCTTAGGCATGGGATTTGGCCATCTGAAACAGGTCATCGTGGCATGTTTGATCTAAATTTTTTTCTACGAAGGCTCAAATGCTGAAATGTTTATGAGGTGAATCCGAAATCTTGAGGAAGCTGCAGCACAAATTTCAGATCATGTTGCACAACATTTTTGTAGATATGATCTATGGAAGTAAGGGTTTTTGCAAGCTCCTGAAATTCATCTCAAAGAAGTGACCTTGGTAAAATCATCATAACTCTCTCTCTGAGTATCGGATTGGAATTCTGTAAAAATTGGCAGATATCACACAGTCTGTAGTTTTTTCTTTATCAATTTCAGGGGAAAATGAAGAAACAATGACACGTGGGACGCCGTACAAGTGCGCTCTACTGAAATAGTCCATAATTAGGGAAGTGTGAGAAATTGGGTATAAATATCTCTTGAGGAATCCAAATTGGGTCAGACCTTTGGCATTGGAAAGAAGACTCAGAGGACTACTACAAGACCAAAAATTAGATATTGAGGATCTGAAATAACAGAGATACACCAGATTCAATATCGAGCTCCTAGAAGGCAAGAAAAAGCTAGATCATGTGTTGTCAAGGGTTGCAAAGGACGAGACTTTCTATGGCAGAAAAGCAAAGCAAGGTGCAACAGATGGTAGCATGACAAGAGCAGCAACCAAGGTGCATAATAGCAGCAAAAAGTTCATCATATGAAGTCTTCAAGTGGGCAGCACTGCATACAATCATTGTAAAGGTATCATTGTACTTAGTCATTGTAAATACATTATTGTACAAATCGTACTAGTGTCTACCTACCAAGGGTTGAAGAGGCAGTGTTGAGAGGTCTAGGATCATCATTAGGTGTTTGTGTCAAACTTGGGGTTATGGTCTAGTATATCTTCTTCTTCTATATCATTCTATATCATTGTAAAGTGGACCATTTTCCCTAGTACGAGAGTCCATTCATTTTTTATTATTCTATAGGGTGCTAGGGTGGTGCTAGGGTGAGTTGTAGCTCATTGGGTGTTGGGGCATCCATTAAGTGACTACTGAAGAATCTTGGGCATTGGAGCGTCCATCCAGTGGGAGCTGGAGAAGAATGCTTTTCTAGATTCTAGGAAGTTGGAGCTTTATTTTCAATTGGAGTTGAAAAGAATTATTAGAAAAGCATTAGGTGGTTTTTGTCCCAGATTGGGTTTAACATTAAAAATTGTGTGCATTTGTGTTCCTCTTGTTTGCTGCTATCATTGTACAAACACTGATAATAATTAAATATTAACTAATGCTCTAATTGAAAGAAATACTGATTCACCCCCCCCCCCTCAGTATTTCCAACACTCCGAAAAGTGGAGGACGATCTCCCCGCTAAGATCCCTAGATGTGACTATAACGAAGACCACTCTTCCTGCCAAAGGCATTCAAATTTTCTTCTCCTCTAGCTACTCATCAGTAGTTGCAAGTAACCTTGAGCATCTCCCAATGCTTCTTGAAGTTTTTGAGTGCGACATATCTTAGCAGCCTCTAAGGATTCCCAGGATACCAAAATGTGCATTACGGCTCTAGCGAAACCCTTGTACACCTTCTCTAATGCATCCATTTTGCTATACATTGTGCGTTATTAGATGGGAGGCCTTGGAAATGGAATCCTATGTGAAAATTTCTGTGATGGAAAGTGGAAGGAAATGTTATTTGATCTTCTCCTAGACTACAGAGCGGCCGTGGGGAGGCTTTGATACCAGTTGATGGGATCAAAGGAGTGCAGAGGATAATTCAATCACAAATAGAGAAAGAAGAATAGAGATAAAACCACACACAACAAATGCAGAAAAAAATCACAACTTTAAATTATAAGAGAGGGCTTTCTTTGGCTTTGATTGATCAAGAAGAGGAAAATACAAATTTATAGATGAAGAAGGAAGATCTATAATTTTCTGAATATGATTCAGATGACTGCACAGTGATCAATGGGTGGTGGATTTTGGTCAGCATTGGTCAACTATCAACGAGGTTGGTGGGAAGTTAGCACTGGCATAATTGAATTCGACTTCACATTTAACCACTCCCGAATGAAGAGTTGGCTAAAATTAGAGAGCCAATTAGCTCAATCAACTTGAGTCAAGTCAATTTAAGTCTTATTTTGGGTAAAGTCAAATTTAGAGTGTGTTCATATCAAATTTATTTTAAGTGATTCTCTAGTCAAGAAAGGTTTAATGTTTGAGAGTTGTTTATGTTTTTTAGATTTCGTTGGATTCCGTAAATTAAATTGACAACCAAAGTTCATAAAATTTCAGTTGCAATGAATTCTAGTTCAGATTCAAAGCTACCCTATACAACTCTTGTAAGAAATTAAGTACAAAATTCTCAAACTCTATTTATAGCAATCAGACCAAGAAATGCTAAAGTGAAAAACTTATTTCTTTACAATCTAAATTACTGTTAATGAGATATATTTTATATTTAAAACTCAAATCACTATTCCATGCTTAATTATGCATACTTAACTCAAACCTAATTATAAATAAAGTGAACGACTACCAATAACTATGTTTTCAAACCTATTTAACTTTTACTCTATTCATGACGCAAAACTAATCCCTAGGGTTCTATGAATAAAAAATTGTTAAGTCCTTATATTAATAGTGTAGTTCCTTATTATGTTAGTGTAGCCCCCCTTATTGTTATTGTTTTACCCCTGTAACCCCCATATTTTTATTATTGTGCCCTTACATTATTATTGTTAGGTCGTCTAGGATTACATTGTGGCCCCACTAGGATTACATTGTGGCCCCATGGACTCTTATATATAGAAGGAGGTTTTTGTCATTTGTATCATCCAAGAATTGTTCATTAATGTAATGTATTGGAGGTTTCCCCCTCGAAGTGGCTTATTTATAAGGTTTTGATATCTCTTTTATTCTATTTTTGGATCTGGTTTCACAACATTTGGTATCAGAGCTTTGGATTCTAGGATTTTCGCTGCTCCAAACCGGTCATCGTGGAATTTTCGCTATAAATTTTTTTCTACGAAGTTTCAGAAGCTAAAATGTTTAGAGAGAGAAGATGAAATATTGAGGAACATCTTCCCAAAATTTTAGAGCTTGGTTTGCAATATTCTTGGAGATATGATCTATGGAAGTTAGGTATTGTTTAGCTTCCCAAATTTCATCTCAAAGTGGTTATCGTGGGAAAATCTTCATAACTCTCTCTCTCTGAGCATCAGATTGGAATTCTGTAAAAAGTGACTGGAATTACACAGATCGTAGTTTCCTATTTATAAATTTCAGAGCCAAAGGAGTAAACAGTGATATGTGGAAAGTCGTACAAGTTCACTCTACTGAACCGGTCCATAATTGGGTCATTGCGGGAGATTGGACATAACTTTGCCTTGAAGAATCCAAATTAGGTCAGACCTGTGACATTTGAAAGAAGCTTCAGAGGGATACTACAAGGCTGAAATTCAGATATTTAGGATCTACAAATACAGAGATTATTCAATTTCAATATAGAGCTCATCAAAAGCAAGTAAAAGGTTTGTATTTTTTTTTTCCCAAATTGCATAAGTCTTGTTTGAAGAATCAAGTTGAATTGATTCCAAGGGCATATTGTAGAATATATATCAGTATTAGATTCTAAAATGGCCCCTAAAAATAATTCAACACCCATTAAGCCTTTATAAGGCTCTACTATGACTCATGAAGACGAAGAATGGCAACATGACATATCAAATTTACAAGAGCAAGTGCAACAAATTTCGCTCTTGCAAAGAGCAACAAAAAATGACATGGAAGTTTTGAAGAAAGGCGTGGAAACTAAGATGGATGGTTTTAAGAAAGGCATGGAAGCTTAGTTGGATGGATTGAAGGATCAAATATAGCTAATATGGATGATAAATTAGTGGAAGATCACATCGAGCATCAACAACAAGTTCTCCAACTCTCAAAGGATAACCTTGTTAGCCAGCTATAAAATTTGTTATATCAAATGCTGGCTAAAACATTTTTTGAGTCTTCAAGGAACAAATTTTATTGCTAAAAAATGTTACCTCTTGAAGCCTCTTGAAGACATCATATCTTTGTTTCAATCTTCACTGTTGTTTTCCCCTCCTTCCACTTCCAAAAACTAACCTCATTTTTACCCCTTTATTCTCCATAACAAATCCTTCATTTTCATATCTTTCCCATTTCCCCTCCATAAAAACCCCTTTGATAAGGTTTAAGACTCTTTCTTTACCTTATCGAAACCCTCAAAATCCTTTAAAAACCATTAAAAATCTATAAAAAAAAACCCATTTTTCTATTACAAAATTAAGCCCCCTTGGGCTAAGTCCTAAACCACTTCCCCACACGTGCCCGCACCCCAGAACTAGGTGCTAGACCCACCAAAGTGCTTATCGCATCACAAGGACTGAGTGCATAAGTCTGTTTGCCATGTTTAAAAAAAAAAAAGTTCCGATGCTATTAAGCCCATGTACATATCTCCCGATCGTGTTATCACTTCATGTAACCCAGGGGCCCGCAATCGGGTGCTAAATCATTGAAATAATTCATTCCCAATTGTCTCTTTCCTTTGTTAAAATCATAAAACCCACTTACCCAAAGTTTTGGTCTAATGCGTCGGAGTTATGTTTTTTAATGTAAAAATGGGTTGATTGAAATAGACCCACATCATTTCTCCGATGTGATTAAGTCACATATATATATCCCGCCCCCGAAGCATTAAACCTTTGTTTTATTAAATTTTTGGTTTTTCATACATTATAAAGGTTTTCCGCCATGAATGATGAAAAATAAATCTCCATTGTTGATCTTAAGCCGATCAAACGGCCCGCACGACATCGCATCGCGATTTTCATTTGGTGCATTGGATTGTCACCTCTGATTGTGATGGCCCGATCGCGCAATCGCATCGTCCTTCCCCAATCGCGCTAATCGCATCAGCGATTTCTATTGCACCGTTACTCTCTCCCCATCGATTGTGATCTCTCGATGCATCTCCCACCATCGATCTGATCTGCAGATCAACGATTTTCATCTAATCGCATCAGAGTTTTCCATCGGGTACGTCTAATTAATTTACTTTGCCCCCCTCCGATCGCCGATTCTCGATATTTTCACCACCGTTGATCATTGTGCGATCGAAGGTTCTGACTTATTCTTCCCTCTACTCTCCTTCTTAACTTTCTCTTAACTAATCTCGACCATTGGATGTTGCCATCCAACGGCCACACTCCTCCCCGCACCCTCTACAGTAGTAAAACCCAAAAAAGCAGGATTTTTTAATATTTTTATGTATTTTTGCAGGTGTTTAATGGTTCTCCCTTATATTGAAAGGAAGACCGAGGGTCGGGCATGAAGATTCCCGTGCCTTTGATTCATCAAAGGGAACCATTCATAGGGCTCAAACTCCACGTCTCGTCAATTTTTCATGAGGCATTGATGCCATATGAGCCCTGCACGGTCTGCACATCAACAAGACATGGTGTTATTTCTAAAAGAGTATTAGTGTCAAAGACAAAACATACCAGAACAGAAGATTGAAGACAGATTTGTGAGGATTACGGCTAAGATTAATTATCAAAATCCTAATCCTCCAAATTAAAACACAGTTAAAGAAAATCATAAGTGTTTTATCAGACAGAAAGGCCTCCACCACCACATCTGAGGAAAATTGATTCCTCCCAGCTACCACAAAGCCACTTGTGCCTCAAAGCATTCAAACAGAGGCCGAAGTTATTGATCAAAATCAGATATTTGCCTCAACGCAGCCGAAGAATTAATTCTTCCAAAGGAATTTAATGTAAAAATATCAGCAGAGTTATTACATTCATGACACAAAGCCTTAAAAGTCAACAAAATCTCCCACCGAGCTTAAATATTAAATCTAAATCAATTAATACAGTGAGAATACTTGTGCGCTTCTTCATCGAGCCCCTTAAAGGCCGAGAAGCCATTAAGACTGTATTAATTATCTTGGGAGATATTTTATTAGATCTAACCTCCTCGTTCTTCTATAAATACTTATGTAGAAGATGAGAAATTTTTGGTTGCAGAACTTTGAAATATACTTGTGCTCGAAACTTCTACTTGTAAATAGTGTTCAAAGGCTCTTGAAGCTCTATTTGTGATATAATAAGTTAGGCTGAGAAGTGAAGATGATTGCTAAACTGAAGCATTGGACTTGAAGATGTAACTGGTTTGACTTCAATATACAAGTTGTTTCTTGGGATCCTGGTCAATGTCACTGGTGAAGTGCCTCTTTCTTTGTTATTTGTTTTCCCTTTTCATGTATGCCACATTGTCCATTATTCTCTGATAAAGAACAGTAAGCATAGAGTTAGGACTTAATTTTTACTAGTACCCTTCTCTGACTAATAAGCTTTATCTCAATGTTTTCCTCCAATTTGTTTATTTAAGAATGATTCAATACAGTCTAAGCAGTTAGGAACACTGGCGTTCCCTTGTCCTAATTTTTTCTTTAAACATTGTTCTTGAATGTGATTTCCATTATTTGCTTATTAAAGTTGGACTAGAAAAGTGATGGTGAGCCCTGTTTTCTATCTTCTTGCTCCAAAGGTAGATTCTAAAAGTTTCCCTAAGTGTTTGCTGAAAGCAGACTAAGTTTAAAAGTACCTTATCTGATCTTAAGTTGCACTTTGTTTCTCTTATGTGTTTTCATACTTCCTGAAGGTAATTATGCGAATTACTGGATTGTTTGTCTCTTGAGTTATCTTTAATACAAGCTTGTCCAAAGAGGTTTATGGTGAGCCCTTCCCTTTGGTTGGTTTTAAACAGTTGCTTAAAGGCTTTTTCTTGTTTGGACTGACTATAAATCCTTGTTGAAATTATTATCAGCTTCCACCCCTCTAACACTTTATTGTTTCCATTCCATCATTTTATCTCAAACGATCTTGTGATATAGATGACTTTCCCCTTGGATCACTCTTGAATTTTTGCACAATTAAAAGCCCTATTATGACTCCATAGCCCAATGGACTAAAAACTAGAGTTATATCTATCTTTTTAGCCAAAGCTTGTTTTGATCGCTTGAAACTTCTCACCTTTGAAACTCTTTCCATTTAGGTTTTTCCCTCAAATAATAATCATGCTCAACCATCCAAAAAGAAAACAAAACCCTCGGCCTTCATAACTAGCCTAATATCATTACCCAAAACCTTAAAGATAAATCCATCTTTACACTTATTAGAGAGATCCCTCTCTGGATTCAGGAGGGCTAGATCCTAGAATCCGAAAGTGGTTGAAATAATGTTGTTTCTGCGATTGGACTTTGCCAATTTTGCTAATTACAGATTCCTAACATTTCTGGTGACTCCACTGGGGACTGAGTCGAATTTTCATCTTAGGTTCCCTTAAAAACTTCATAAAACCTTGTGAGTAAAAGCAACCTTTTCAAGCACTAAGAAGCAGTGGTAATCATGATAAAACTTTTTTGAATCAGTGACAAACTAGGAAAACCCTAGGGTTCTCATAAGAGTTTATCTAACCTTGAAAAATCAACTGGCTTAGCCATAAGAGTAGACTGTCTTTGTCTCATAACCGTAGCTAAGTTGTGAAACATATTTAGCATACTATTAACAACCAATAGGACAGAAAGATAACTCAAAAAACCCCGAAACATATTTCAGATTGGAATTCAATAAACATGGTGGTGGACCATAAAACCTTTTACCTCCAAAAGAGCTAAAAACTTCCACTTGGCGACTCCACAATCCAAACAAACCTTAAGACTACATTGGGAAGAACCTTTGTCATTATAACATTGTTTAAAACTCAATTAGAGGACTGTTGGATTTGAACTTGTGAAATATACTAGTTAACCTTTTAAAGACTGTCATATCTGGTTGAACTTTTCTTGTTTAAGTTGGGTCTAAAAATACAGCATTGTGGCTCCTAGAAAGATTCATACTAGAGCCTATCCTGACCCGAACCCACCTGAGATAGTTGATAACCCAGAAAGTATCCTTAGAGAGTCTCCTAGGATTAAATTATCAACTATTTTCAGATCACCCTTGAGAGCTAATTCAATTCCTGAAAATCTTTCAGCTCTACAACAATCACAAGTTGACTTAGTAAATCCCTTTAGAACTAGGTCATTTGATGATATAATTCAGCTAGACTTTGAGTCTTCACTTTCATCTCCGGAAGCAAGTGAACATCCTGGAAGTAGAGAAACAACAACACCTGATTTACAATTCCTTCACAATTTAGGTGTCTCTCATCCAAGATCAGCTCAGCAATCTACATCTGTTCCATCCACATCTGTTCACCAAACATCCACTGTCCAAACCACTCCACTTCAACCCACTTTTTCTCTTGGTAATCAACCGCTTGTAAATCCAACCCCACCACATATCATGGCAACATGGTATGCTCCCTTAGTCCTTCTTGTACCATTAGTCAATCTTCCACAGGACTATCAGTCCAAAATTCCATTATATGATGCTAGTAATGCTACTACTGCATCACAACATGTGGATAAGATGAATGACTACTTTGACAGAAATGAAATTGATGATGATTCTGTCAAACTTAGAATATTTTCTCAGAGCTTAGGGGGAGAAGTAAGAAAATGGTTTAAAGGCTTAACCCCCCATAGTATCAATGATCTCCAAACCTTCCATCATACTTTCTTAAACAAAAGGGAAGTGAAGAAAAATCCTCTCCAAGTCCTTTCTGATTACAAGAACCTCCATAGAAACACTGGGGAAAGTGTGCAAGCTTACTGCACTAGATTTAATAGTGTGTACAATGCACTTTCCCTAGATCTAAAGCTTCCACAAGGCTTAGCTCTAAACAAATTTCCTAAAGGGTTTTACCCTAAAATGCCCTATCAGCTCTGAGAGAGAGATCCTGCAACTCTTGAAGATATGCAAAAAGGGGCTCTTGTTGTGGAAGTTAACTTGATGGAGAAAAGAGCAAGAATGAAAAATGAGGAGAGAGTATCCTTCAAAGAGGAATCCACACCTTCTACTTCTAGCTCAAAGATGGAAAGAATGATGGAGGAGATGATGAAGAAAATGAGCATCCTTGAGAGAGCACAAGCAAGTCAAAACCAAACTGCTCCTCAAAATAGAAACCAGAACCAGAATCAGAATTTTAAAAGAAACCAACCTCAAAACAGACCTAGGGAAGATGATCAATATATCACTCCTCCCTTTCATCAAAAATATTTTAGTGAGGTTGAGGAAACAGATGAAATAACAGAGGAATAAGATATCAGTATGCTGGGAGTAGATAATAATGACTTTGAGGTTCATTATGATAGAAAACAAGGTCTTTATACGCCTTATGATGAAAAAAGAGATGATGATGAAAGTTATTATCAAGACATGGAAAATGTTATCATAGAGCCTCAAAAGGAGTATGACCTTAGAAGCAAGAAAAATCTAGAAACCCCCAACAGCAAAACCTATGAAAAATATTCACAAAACAACACTATAAGTAAGCCCAAAATTCCGAAACCAAAAGAGAAAGTAGTGGCTGTTAAATTTGATAAAGGTAAGGAGAAAGGCACGCAAAATAATGCAAAACAAAGTGCAGACCTTAGCAGTACTAACACTTCAACTAGTACTCCTGTTAAAACAATTTTGTCAAATGTAAATAGAGAAAATCAGTAAACACATGTTGCTGACAGAATGGCAGTTAATAAGGCTGAGACAAGTGCTTTAAAGAGTCAAATTCCTTTCAGCCTGGAGTAGGAAATTTCCAAAATTAAAATCTTTGTTCCCCTTACTAAGTTAGCTGCCCAAATTTTATATAGAACCCAAATTTTGAAGGCTTTAAATGTAGAGGAAAATGAGGACACTGTCAATCTTAGCGATGACCAGCCAGAGCTGATTTTTGGTCCTAAGATTGAAGGTAGATATTAAGAGGGACCTGTTCCTCCCTTTTATGTAAGTTTAAACATTCATGACAAGATCTTGCACAATGGTATGCATGGCTCAGGAGCTTCTCATAATCTAATGCCGAAAGCTGTAATGGAGAGCCTTGGTCTAGAAATCACCAGAACTTATAAAGACCTTTACTCCTTTGACTCGAGCAGAGTAAAATGTTTAGGATTAATCAAAGACCTTTGCGTTAACTTAGCCCAGATTCCAGCCAAATGCTTAGTAATGGACATTTTTGTGGCTGATGTGCCCTCAAAGTATGGAATGTTATTATCAAGATCTTGGGGGGCTAAGTTACAAGGGACTATGCAGATGGACATGACCTATGCGACCATCCCTATTTTCAATCAGACCAGAAGACTTTAGAGGGAGTCCCACATGCAACACACAGTTACAAGTCAAGAAAGACATCAAAAATCTCCTCTGTATTCTGTAAATACAGGCCTTGATTCTTTTATTCTGTTTAATGATGAAACACTTAGCGAACAAGTCACTTTAACAGAACTGATGGCCGATAGAGAGGAGGAAGAGCACATCACGGAAGTTTCAAAACAGTTTGTTGCATTTAAAAATATTAGCAAACCCAACACAGGTCTTGAGCTACAAGTCATGCGTCCATTGCTCTTAAACCTTGACAATCAAGAAAACAACCATCAACAAAACGAAAAACTTGAGGAATCAAAACAATTACAACTAAGTGTTGATATTCCACAACAATCAGAAAGCACGTTAGTTGAAGAGGACAGTAACCAAGATGAAACCGAAAATAGTCCTCTGTGGAGTAAGTGTTTTGACAGGTCATGCACTAGAACTAACGTTGGTGCAGGGGTCTAGATTTGCAACACTGAAAACAACCATATAGAAAGCCTTTCCTGTAGATTAAACTTCCAGTGTTCGAATAACATAGTGGAATATGAATCTCTTCTCCTAGGCTTATGATTGTTGAAGAAGTTAGGAGCCAAAAGAATCAATGTGTATGGGGATTCAGAGTTAGTCATTAGGCAAGTCAATGGGGAGTATAATGCAAATCATCCCAGACTTAGGGCCTACCAAAACGATGTCATGGACCTTTTAAAAACTTTTGAGGAATCCCAACTGATTTTTGTCCCAAGAAAAAGAAATATTGCGGCCCAAAGCTTAGCCTTTGCAGCCAGAACATGCTTAATGCCATATTAAACTAAAGACTGCACAACTCAGATAAAATTTAGACCAGCCGTTCCTGGTAACGAAAAATATTGGCAGGTGTTCGACGGAGACAAACAAATAGAAGACTTCATGCAGTTCAGAAATGAATTTGAATTACCAATTTCAGATTCAGATTATGAAACCGACTGCCCTAGTGAAGAAAATTTTCTTGATGAAGAAGAAAGGTCTCCTAAACTTGCTAATGTAAACCTGTTATCTAGCAAACTTGAAAATGAAACAGAGATGAGTGCAGAGTTTGAAACAGAAGAGTTAGAAACCCTGCACTCTAATGATGAAAGTTTGCCAAAGGGTCTGGCACCTTTAGAAGAGTTGTTTGATTTTAACGATGTGGCCAAGAAGCCAAAACTGGAACCTGTAGAGACTAAAGTGGAAGAGTGCAATATAGGCAGTGAAATTAAACCAAAAATGATTAAATTTTCTAAGACTCTACTAGCTCACATTAAACTCAAATATATAGAGCTGTTTAAAGATTTTTTTAATGTTTTTGTGTGGAGTTACAAAGATCTGAAATCCTATGACACTGAAATAATATAGCACAAAATCCCTCTCAAGGAGAACCAGAAGCCATTCAAATAGAAACTGTGCAGAATAAACCCTATTCAGTGGCCTTTGGTTAATAAGGAGATCATGAAAATGTATGAAGCTGGTATTATTGTCCCTATTAGATATTCTGAGTGGGTGTCTAATATGGTGTCGGTCAGGAAGAAAACAAGAGAGATTAGGCTTTGTATAGACTTTAGAGACTTAAAAAAAGCTTCATTGAAAGACAACTACCCTTTGCCCAAGATGGACCATATTTTACAAAGGGTGGTAGGGTCTAGAAGAATTTCTTTGCTTCATGGCTATTCAGGGTACAATCAGATCTTAGTTCACCCTGATGATCAATTAAAGACAGCTTTTAGAACACCATGGGGCACTTTCATGTATGTGAAAATGCCCTTTGGTCTAATGAATGTTGGAGCAACTTTTCAGCGAGCCATGGACATAGCATTCTCGGAAGAAATGGGATACTTCATCATTATATACCTTGATGATGTCACTGTGTTTTAAAAAACAGATGAGGAGCACTTAGAACACTTAAGAAATTTTTTCAAGAAATGCAGAAAGTTTGGAATATCTTTAAACCCTAAGAAGACACTATTCGGTCTCCAAGAAGGTAAACTTCTTGGGAACATTATTTCTGAGGAGGGTATAAAGATAGATCCAAAGAGGATTGAGGCCATATCGCAGATCTCTCATCCTCGAAACATCAAGGAGTTGCAATATTTCGTTGGAAAGATTAACTTTTTGAGAAGGTTCATCCCCAACTTGGTTGAGCTCCTTAGAAATATCACAAACATGTTGAAGAAGGAGCAAGGGGTAAAATGGACCTTGGAAGCAAAGAAGTCCTTTGAGCTGGTGAAATAAGTGTTAACCAAAACACCGGTTCTAATAAGTCCTGATTTTTCAAAAGATTTTTATATTTTTTCATTTGCATCAGAACATACCATAGCTGCTGTCCTTTTACAGAAAAATCCACAAGGACAAGAGTAGCCTATTGCATTATTTAGCAAGGCTTTGAGAGATGCTCCTTTAAAGTATAACATTATGGAAAAGCAAGCCTTTACTTTGGTTAAGGCTTCGAAAGACTTCAGAGTATACATCCTTCACTCACACATCATTGCCTTTGTCCCAAATTCAGTTGTGAAAGACATTCTAACACAGGACCCAGATGGTAAGAGAGGTAAGTGGAATGTTGTTATCCTTGAATATGATTTAGAGATAAAACCCACTAAGCTGATCAAAGGCCAAGGTCTGGCTAGATTAATGGCTGAATACAATTTTGAAGTCTTTGATATTAATATGATTAATGCTTTAGATGATCAAGAGGAAATCTCAACTTCCATTGTTGAAAACCATTTTATGAATTCCTCTTGGTACGCTGATATTCTTTATGTTTTTCTTAATTTGAATACACCTCCTGGTTTGAGAAAAACAAAGGCAAGGTTCCTAAAGTTGAAAGCTATAAACTATTGCATTATAGATAGATGTCTGTATTGGTAAAATGCAAGTGGTATATTGCTTAAATGTTTGCCTGAGTTTGATGCAGAGAAGGTTAAGCACGAGTTCCATGAAGGGGATTGTGGAGGCCACCTATTGTTAGTATGAATCTCTTGTCGGAAAAAGACCACTTTAGCTACGCATAACAAATAGCCCTAACATCAATTATGGCTGCCAATATCTTCAAATCTGCAGTTAGTTGATCCAAATAAAGCTGCACAAATCTAGATCTATGCATAAAAAGACATTAAGAAGTAAAAATGAAATGTTGCTCCATGAATCCAATAGATAATACAAGAACAATATGTTTGAAAGAATTTTTATATTAAAGGGGCACTTGAGAGGAAAACAAGAAAGGTGTTTCCAATTCTCCTCAATGGGATGGGTTTTTGAAAGTCCTCAGCATTTCAGATCTAAAATTTCTCTCTCTTGTTGGTGTAGAAAACCCAGACAAACATAGAACTCAAAGGGATCTCACAAAGAAAATAATGGAGAATATGAAAATGATAATGGCTCAAAGTCAGACCAAGAGTATAGATCTAGAGTGATCTAATGCAAATGAAAGGTGACCAATGAATGGGAAAACCCTTCTATTTATAACAGAATATTAGGGTAGTCCAGAACTTGGTGCATGAATAAAATATTATTAATCAAATTCTAGAACCACCTTTTAAGAATATTTTATTATATTTTTTGGAGGGGAAAGGATTTTTGACTTGGGTCAATTCCTTTATTTATAAATAATAAATAAATAAATTATTTATTTATTGTTTTAAGGAAATGGTGGAAATATAATTAAATAAATAATGATTTATTTAATTATTTATAAATGATTTAGTCAAATTTAACTAGGAATATTATTTAAATATGGATTAAATAACTTATTCCTAGGAAATAATCAAATAAATAAGGATTTATTTAATTGATTTCCTTGTTTTGGGTTAAATATGACCAGGAATAATAATTAAATTGATGTTTAACTAATTATTCCTTGAGGAAATATAAACAAATATATATTTGTTTATTATTTCCTTTTGGGGTTTCCTGTTTAGACCATAAACAACTTAATAAAGGTGTTTTACTAAGTTATTTCACATAGTGAAAGCAATTTTATTTAGGGTAAAATTGGTCTTACATGGTGTACTTGGGTCCATCTAATGATAATAGGTTAGATGACCAAAAATAGTAATACATTGCTCCCCTACCGCATTTAGAAAGTGTTGTGGAGAAAAATCATGTGACCAAGTACGTCAGGAAGAACTCAATCACTAGACATCAAGAGGGAAGTCGGGAGAGAGAAACGGTATGGTAGTCTGAATGTTGAAGGGACTAGACCCTGAGGAGACGAGACTTACAGGTGCAACAAGTCTCTTTTTATGAGATGGTACCTATGCTAAAGGCGGCGGGGGAGGCATACCTATGCCCGCCGAGACAAAGTACAAAAGAATAGTGTGTCCAGTAAACAAGGAATCGAACTATAAAGTACATGCTGGCATAAACACAAGCCAGAAAAATAGAATTATGAATCCCACATACATGTTGTGCCTGGGATAATAGCCAGGACTTATACAAGAATATCTGAGTACATGAGATACAAATACAACCCAAATTCCCTCTATAAACGGGGAAGGGCTCGCAAAATTCAACTGATACATGCAAATCGAAAAGGCGCTGCAAGCGGCTAAGGCCGACATCATCAAATATAGGGAGCTGCATCAAAGGCTAAAATGAAGAGGTCATCTAGGCATGTGAGGGGCTACCTACAGGGCCACCCCCTCATGAGGGCTGAGACATCTCACACACACCTGGGAATCACCAATAGTTGCTGCTGCATCACTGGACCATCAAGTATACGGATCTCGATCATGCTGAAAGGAGTTGGAGTTGAGAAACAATCAAGTGAAAGGGTAATGAGAAATCCCTTTGCCTGATCCGAGGTACCAAACAAGTGTAGGAGTTGGAACCAAGGTACATTTCCCTCTAGACCTGTCTTCTAGAGTGAATAAGTTGATTTCGACAGAAGGATGTCCACCATAGGTGAGGCAATAAGGGATCCCCAACTAAGGCACGAGAGAAAATAGTAGAGCGACGAACAGAAAGACACTAATGATGATGATGAAATGGGGGATACTGAGTAGCGGATGGACGACTTCCCTTGTTAGAGGATAAAGGGCATGAATGGCTTGGCAGCGACTAACACAATATCATGAGGGATAGGGGACAATGGGACTGAAGGCGATAATGTGAGACACGAGAGAGGGACCGAGCAAAGAAGGATGGAGGACTATAGTGGGATACAAAGGGACTCAGGATAGACTCCATGAATGCGATGATGACTCAACTCGGATGCTCTAAACAAGGGCGACTCAATGGTGCTACTGGGGACAAGAAGGTCTGTGATACGAAGCGGAAAAGTAATGGAGCAATAGGGTATCTCATGACGAAAATCAACACGAACAAGGACAAGTAAGGAGGCAAAGTGGTGCCCCAAGTACAAGTGTTGTAAGTGAGGAAATTCGATTTGGAGGAGAGGTGAATAGGCCCTTCGTGGAAAAAATGTGTCCTAGTGAGGTATCAAAACATGAAAAACTAACAGATACCCATTTGAGTGCTCGAGGAGAGATTTCCAACGGTGCAGACAATGTGTCAAACGGGGTTATAGTTTGGTCGCAGCAGGCGAAAGAAAAAGCAGGGGTTTCTCTTCTAATAAGGCATTTTCCCTCCAAATACATTCATTTGCTTGTGTAGGTGTGATGAATATGGAGAGGAGAGAAGGCCCTAAATCTTGCGGCGAGTGTAGCGGACAAACCGACTGTTGGAAACAAGATCCGTCAGTTGCAGGTAAGAGGCCTAATCCTACTCTTTGTTTTTTATGGATTAAAAGTTCAGATTAGGGTCCCAAATCTCAGGAACAATCCCTACCTCATCTTTACGGCCGGGTCACACTTTTTGGGGCAAAAAATGCGACTTAGGAAGCAGGTTTGGGCCTAAAAAGTGTGACCTATCCCAGGATTTGGCCAAAAAGTGTGACCTGTCAGAGGGAGGTGATTTTAATGCTGTTGTGGGCTGAGATTCAGGTTTTGTGTAACTGAATGTAGTTTTTCCTATTTGTAGACTGACAAAGATGATGGTTTTGTGCAGATATGGCAGATATATGAATCAAGTGGAGAGAGAGAGACCTAGGTACATTACGGTCAGAAATCCAAGTGGATCAGGGTGTCCGTCATGCATTGGCCAGGTTTGGGGTTCTGAAAATTGTGGAGAACCCTCTGATGAGAGCTGGGGAGCCCCTGTTGTACCGGATTGTTAGTTATTGGGATCCAGATCATGAGGTATTTATAGTGCAGGGGCACAGGATTGAGCTGACAGTCCAGGATCTGTATTTCCTGACTGGTCTCCCACCATTAGGGATGGTGGGAAATACACTGCCAGTGTTACCGCGGGGGCATAAAATCATGGAGTTCGTAGAGCGACATTGTCAACCAGGTGTTCGAGGCAAAGGGACTTGGATATCAATTGGGGATCTAGAGAGGTTGGAGACCCGCGCAGTGGCGGCAGCAGTGTTGCGGATCCTGGGCAGCCAGGCGCTCCATCACATCACTGGAGGGCAGATGATGATTGTAGAAAGTGTGTTGAGTGGGACCTATTATGGGTGGGCCTAGATGATGTTGGTGTCGTTGAAATGACAGCTGTCGCTTTGTAAGTGGCAAGTGAACCATGATTGCTCTTATGGGACTGTATTGTGCTCCTTCTTTTTTGAGAAGATCCCAACCTTGCGACCTCGTGTACAGCTACCTGATGGGGGTCCGAGAGAACCCAGGATGTGTCAGCGGGGGTGACTACTGTGCAAAGGAGGAGGAGGGGTGGTCGGACGGGTGTTCTGACCAGAGTTCTTCGCCCATTGGGATCAGATGTCGTTGTACATAAACGACTATCCCTATAGTGGGATGAGTTATTGGGGAGATCCGGACTTGCCGCTTCTGCCTGGTCGAGTATGGGGGCCTGATGGTAAGTGATAAGTAACTAATCTATAATGTGCATGTTAAAGTTTGAGAATAGTATTTATGGTACTGATCCTCATACTTTTGGTATGCAGATATAGCTCCGGTGAAACCGGCCGGATATATGGGATGACCTGCAGTAGTAGGAACTACCGGTGCTAGTGGATCGAGAATGGCACAGAACGAGGATATGACTGCGCTGTTGGAGGAAATTTTTATTATATGTGAGGGGTTGCTGACCGGTGTTTCGGAGCAGGGTTGGTAGGACTTAGACGACTAGTACATAGAGCTATGTATTGGGCTACCCTCGGAATGGCGAGGTATCATGCGGTGCATGGCGATGGTTGGTCAGATTATGCGTGATTTACGAGCTGTGGGAGCAAAGCCATTGGCTCAGGATCCTCTAGAGAGTGATTAGATGTAGGGCAGGTGGTGCCCCCCAGTGTGTATGTAGGGGCAAGTGGTGCCCCCCAGTTTTTGAGTTTTGTTTTTTGTAACATGCTATGGGCATGTCATATGTTTCAGAGTATATGGACTCTAAAAACATGTTAGATGATATATATTATGCATATGCATTGTGTTGATGATTTGAAATGTTATTGTCTTGTGTGTGATAAATGCCAGTCTAGAACATGGTTTGCAATTCTATCTACGTAGTGATTTTGACTTCTAGGTACATGGTTGAAAGTAATGAATCTAAATTCACGTATCAAAAGTTTCACTCATAAATATAGTCTAAACAGGATAGGGTTTTGCACACGATAGACACCATTGATTTGTAAGACAAGAAGCAGAGAATATAAATGAACGTGTAGATGGAGGATGCGATGAGAGAGGGCATCAGCTAAGAGGCCACGTACTGCATCATATTCGGCCTGATTATTGGTGGCATTACCAATGAAGACCCCATTAGAAAGAATGAGGGTATGCAAGGGGGTAAATATGGCCCAAGCTGCCGAGGTTAGATTCCGGGAATAACGACTTGCCCCATCGGCATAGCCAATATAATGTGTGGACAAGAGGTCCGACGGAATAGTGTCACAAGACAATAAATGGGAGGAGGGAGAATAATGATGGTAGCATGAGTGTAGGGTAGACATAAATTGACAACTATGGGAGGGAGTAGTCTGGGTAGGATGGTTATGACTCATAGATCGACTAGAGGGTAATGTTTGAGGGCTATGGGAGGAAACGTTGGAGCTCATGTTGTGGAGGACATCATAGATACAGATGGTATCATCTTGGTTATGGGTGGGAAGGAAAAGGTCGAGGAAACCACATGATGCTGCAAAGCTACCTAAATCATCAACATGGGAATAAAGGCTCACATATGGATCGTCATGGGGGATGATAGAAGAACATGTAAAAAGATGGTTAAAGAATTTAGAGCCCAAGAATGTTGCTGAAGGGGAATCAAGCAAAACAGATGGAGTGGATTCAGAGGGAATGTAATCTGAGGGTCAGACGGATGATGATAGGTATAGGAGGGGGCAGCAGGTTTCGACATCTCAACATCAGGGGGAGGAATATCAATGGTAGCAGGGGTTTCCTCGAGTTGGCCTAACGCATACTACACGAGGATAGGAGAGGCGGATTGATTTTTTTCAACCTCGTACTCACGAATGACCTCTAAAGAGGCTCGGTAATGCATGAGGTGAGGAAAATGGTGAGAATAATGGCCATGGACACCACACAGAGCATAGGGTTTGTTGGTGCGAAGGGTCTTTGGGTTCTTGGCTGCAAACGAGGAAGAAAGAGAGGATTCATGGACCATAGATTCAGGGAACGTGACTTTAACCATGCGTTTGATACGGGGCAACTCAGGACAAGTATGGGTGGCATGACCGACACCATCACACAAGGCACAAGGCTTGGTGGGTGGAGGAGGGGTAGGGTCAGGCGAGGTGGCCTTGTCTTTGGATGCCCCCTTGTGAGCTTTTCCTTTCTTTCCCGTAGCTGTCACATTAGGAGGATGGTCTTGTTGAGGTGCTGGTGGCACTGTAGCGATGGAAGAAGCTAAGGGAATCAGTTGAACTGGTGTCAAAGAAAGGTATGGTTTGGGGTGACCTGGTGGGGTAGCAGCTAGAGGGTCAAGGTACCAGACAGGAATTCCCAGGGTTAGATTGGGGAGGGAAAGGGTGGCCATGATGGGGACTGAATAGACTCCGAGAGGGGGAGCAAGAAAGGGTATCTGACCAGCAGGGTAATGGCCAGGAGGGACGGCGTCAAGTTGGTTGAGACTTGGGGGAACCGACCCAGGAGGCTAGAGAGGCTCATGGGTACCAGTTGTAGGGGAAGGGCCAGAAGGAAGAGGTCTGGTTGGAGGAGGTGAAGGGATAAAGAAGGTTGCGGCAGGCGAGGTTGAGGTTGCTGACTAGCTGAAGCGGGTCGCTTGAGGTCGGCCCGAGACGATTGCATCATGCAAACATTCACTGAGCTGGGATCAAAGACAAGAGGAGGAGGAAGACCAGGGAAGGTTCCAAGAAAGGAGGAGTCTTTATAGATGCCATGGGAGACACTGGTCAAAGAATCGATGGTTTGCTTATTGGCTACAGAAGAGATGGTCGACTCTATTAGAGTCGGTCCTTACAGCCCTCCGTCAGAGATCATTTCGCTTTTTTGCATATCATTTGTAGGTGTCTCGCTCACTTCACTTCGTTGCATTTCTCTAGGGGCATGCCATTGACTGACGAGAGGGTTTGGTCTTCTTGTATTCCCTCATGCTTGTACTTGCTGGGCTAATTTAAAACTTTTCAAAGTTCATCGAAGTTCAGGTCACGTCATTCATGGTCATAAATGATTATTTTCGTCAACAAGAGTCTTTTAGTTTTAGAGTCTAGGGTTCAGTCTTTTGATGTATTTAATAAATGCCCGTAGGCCATGAGGATGGTTTCAAAAAGGTTCTTAATTCAAATTTTCATCATCAAACACATCTGAGGACATTTTTTGTTCAAAACTCTGTTTTGAACAAGAAATTGTCAAATTCATTCTTTGTAATAATCATGTATTTTTTCCACCATAAAAAATTTCAATGCAGCCTCTGGTCTTTGCCAAAGTCCAAATGCCAAAATCCCTGCAAAAATCAAATCATTTCATCAGTCCAAAACTCAGAAAATCAGTGAAAAGCCAAAGGACAGAGTTTCATTAAATGATAAAGTGCCAAAAATTGCAAAACATTACAAAATGGGTTGTGGAGGAAGAAAAAATTAAATCCAACTCTTGCAAGACATTTCTCCAAGTTATATAAACCATTTGAGTTAAGTTACATTTTCAAATTCTCACAGCAAAGTCGAAGTTGGAGGTTGTAGACAAATTTCATTGTTGAAGGGCCGGAATTGTGCTGACAGTCAGCGCGCAGCGCATACAAAGAGCGCGCGGCGCATAGGATGCACGCGACGCACTGGGCAAGTTTGTGCAGTTCATTTTTACACGCGCACGACGCACCAAACCCACGCGGCACGTTGGGCATGCGCGCGGTGCATTAAGTCATCAAGCTGGAAATTCACCCAAACTCTTCAAATTTTCAAATTCCAATCATCTTTTTGCCTCCAAGTAAGTGTATTAAAGCCTGCTCAATGGTTTTTGGATATGCTGTGGTGGTTTAAAGGCGGAGAAAACAAATGTTTGAATGGTGCAAAACTTAACCCTAGGTCCACTTCGAAATCTGCTCCATAGGGTTTGAGGAGTGATGATTGTCATTTGTAATTGGTGTCAAAACTTGCATTTGCCAAAACGCTCTTACGCCATTGTAATGTATGCTTTTATCACTGCTATCATTATATCATTTTCCTCATTGCTGTGATCACTATTATTATACCACAGTCCCATTGTTATACCACTGTTTCACATCCTTCATTCCCTTTGTTCCCATGTGGTAAAAATCTAAAATTTATCACCTGTTATCCCTTCCCTCCATTGACAAAATTTTAATTGCCACAACATTCAAAGATTATGCCTTAGATTTCACTTACATTTTGTCATTTCACCCATTCCCATTCCCAAAAATCCTCACTATCACTATTTTCCTATATCACCTGTAAATTGCCCATATCCCTAAACCCCTCAAACAGTGGTTGTCCCCACACTTGACAGTACTTTATCACTGTGGTTTTTTTTTTTCCCCATAGCACTGTATTTCATATGTGACACATTTGGCATATACTGAACTCTTGTTTTCACCATACCTATATCAACATATATTTTTCAAACATCTTGATTTCAGCGCCATGTCAGAGACGGATTCAGTTTATGAGCATGAGGCATGATGGGGGATCTTCGCTCCGAATTTCAGCAAATTTGGAGAATTTTTTGTCATTTTTGAAAATTTTGGTCTCAAAACAGGTTTTTCCGCCCAACGCGTAGCGCGTCCCAATGCACGCTTATGATTAGGACACTTTCTGGAGGAAAACTTTGTATTTTTGGATTTTTCATGGTAATTTATGCATGCTCAGAAATGGCTGAAGCATTTCATCAAGTTCTGGATGATCAAAAGGGCCAAAACACCATGAAAACCACCTTTCTGCCACCTTTTGCACGAGCAGGAAGTACTTTTGGGAGAATGAAGTTTTGGAGGGGAAAATGAGCTCCAAATTGAAAAATTCCACTTGGGTTGGATAGCCAACATCTAGGGCTTTCCAATGAGCTATCATGAGATCAATTTGGACTCTAGGAAGTGCCCCAAAAATAGGCTGAAAGTAGCACGATGCATAGAGCTTTGGCGCGCGACGCATAGAGATTTTGGGCATGTTTTTCACCTTCCAGCTCAGGAATTCGGCTAGTTGTGACTAGTTTCACCTCTTGATGTAATTTTTGGTTTTTCTTGAAGTAATTTGATGTACATGATGTAAATTTGGCACTTATTTACTTGTTCTAGATGATTCATTCACAAAAAAGTGAAAATCAAGTGAATGGATCAGTATCCTAGCTTATAGAGGCAAGTTGTTTGGCTGCCTAGATTTTAGCTCCTTGTTTAGAATTGGTTCAAACTGCTCCTAGAAGCATGAGCTCGTCCCCTAGAGGCATGGGAAGGGGTTAGAATTTTCTATTTATTGTATTTTCTGAGACACTTTCAGGGTTGGACTCTTGGGAAAAGTTTGGCACACTATTGTACACATTTTCTGCATTTTTGGCTAAGGAAAGATCAGAGGTTTTGCAGCACCTGTTGGGATTCTTATGGCTTTCAGTTCTTGATGGTGTTTTCTCTCAGTTTTTTGTAATTTATTTCATGTTTAATTTATTCCATTCCCTTCTTTTTCTTCTGAAACTAAATGAATGAGTAAATGAGGTAGAATCCGTTGATTTCAGTGCTCTGCCTTTAAATTTGTTTAGTTTTATATGTTTTCGCCAGTTTGGAGAGGATCCTTGTTCTCCCTTGCCCTCTTCAGCTCCTTGTCATTCTGATCCATCCATACACATAATAAAAAAGCATCAATACTACTTCCTACCTTGCCCCTACTTGAAATCTGCAAAGATCTGGCCTCATCCCCGAGCCCAAAATTTTTTTTTCCCATTTTTCCAACGAAAACCCAAAAATTTAAAAAAAACCTTCCTATCTATTTACTAGCCTAAAATCAATATCTATTATAATTCATCTCAGCCCCTTTGAATACTTTTTGCCGAGATAGACCTGGAGAGAGCCCTCTCCTGTCCTCGTAGGGCTAGCTACGAGGCTGAGCTTGGTTTGATGTTGCCTTGAACCTCGCCTTCCTTGAGCCTAAGGCAGATTCGAGCACTAACATGACCAACCCATCACACAAGGCACAAGGCTTGGTGGGTGGAGGAGGGGTAGGGTCAGGCGAGGTGGCCTTGTCTTTGGATTCCCCCTTGTGATCTTTTCCTTTCTTTCCCGTAGCTGTCACATTAGGAGGATGGTCTTGTTGAGGTGCTGGTGGCACTGTAGCGATGGAAGAAGCTAAGGGAATTGGTTGAACTGGTGTCAAAGAAAGGTATGGTTTGGGGTGACCTGGTGGGGTAGCAGTTGGAGGGTCAAGGTACCAGATAGGAATTCCCAGGGTTAGATTGGGGAGGGAAAGGGTGGCCATGATGGGGACTGAATAGACTCCGAGAGGGGGAGCAAGAAAGGGTATCTGACCAGCGGGGTAATGGCCAGGAGGGATGGCATCAAGTTGGCTGAGACTTGGGGGAACCGACCCAGGAGGGTAGAGAGGCTCATGGGTACTAGCTGTAGGGGAAGGGCTAGAAGGAAGAGGTCTAGTTGGAGGAGGTGAAGGGCTAGGAGCAGGTTGCGGCAGACGAGGTTGAGGTTGCTGACTAGCTGAAGCGGGTCGCTTGAGGTCGGCCCAAGACAATTGCATCATGCAAACATTCACTGAGCTGGGATCAGAGACAAGAGGAGGGGGAAGACCAGGGAAGGTTCCAAGAAAGGAGGAGTCTTTGTAGATGCCGGGGGAGACACTGGTCAAAGAATCGACGATTTGCTTATTGGCTACAGAAGAGATGGTCGACTCAAGGGAGGGCTGAGATTTTGGCTCATGATATGTCAACTAGTCAATAGTGACTATCTTTCCATTATGAGGGAAAAAAATCTTGCGATGAACCGCGGATGGGACATCAGACATGGCATAGGTTTAGCTATGCCCCAAAAGAATGTTATAATCAAGAGAGGCGTCGATGACTTCAACATCAACGCAAACCGTCTTGCCTACAAGGGTGATAGGGAAATTACGGAAGAGGCCAATGGGCTGGGAGGCATGGCCATCCCATGCACGAAGGGTGATGGTGGAAGGGGCCAGCTCAGGAGATCCGAGTTGTTTCCAAATCGAATTAGACATCACACAGGTAGATGCCCCCTCATCAATAATACACCGAGCTATGTTAGCGTTCCGGATTTTGACTGGGATTTGGAAAGCAACGGAAGTAGGAAGAGGAGGATGATCGGATTGGCGGGCGTTGAAAACAATCAATTGGTCATCAGCAGGATTTACAGTGCCCATGGTAGATAGTAGAGCCTTCTTTTGAGAAGGACATGACTGGAGAAGTTCTAGTGTTGAAATGGCAGCAGGAGACTGTGCCAAATCATCTACTATGCTATACGAATGAGCAGCTTGACCAGAAGCAGCATTTCGGCATAATGGACCCTTAGGAACTTTGATAAAGATCTCAACTTTAGGTTGAGGGATGTGCAAAGTACCATTTGGTGTCGACAGAGGCTCTATAAGACCCGAAGAAGGTGACTCGGGGACAAACGGAGCGGGAGGTGTGGGGTACTGACGAGACCGAGTTTGAAGGTTAAGGTCGATGGTGAGAGGTTGGTCAGAAGTCATCATGAGAATCTGGTAATCAGAGGAACCAGAAGGGGAAGGTTGAGTGGTTACCGGGGCATGAGGTGGTGAAGTAGCCATGAATCCTTGTTGAGGGAAAGGATCGGTAAACACGGTGGGTTGAGAAGTAGCCGCATTAGGGGGAACAATAGGGGTGGAATGATGTCCCCACAATGTAGCCTGAGACTCCCACATCTTCCGCATCTGTGGTAATAGGGGAAAATCGTGAATGTAATGACCATAAACACCGTAACACGAATAGGGCTTATTGGTGTGAAGAGGCCTATCCAGCTTGGGCTGAGAGCCCTGTGGCTGGTTAGCAGTGTTGGATTCAATACTTGGAGGATTGGATCCACGATTACTAGAGGCAGGTTGATTTTGATTGCCTTTCTTCTTTCTTTGAGAAGAAGGAAGATTAGTCGCGCCATGCTGTGCAAATACTTGCCCTAGAGGGGGTAGTAGTTGCTGTTGCGGGGGTTGAGAAGGCAAGGGAGTTGGAGGTCCAAATGCTGGAGGAGCTGGGACACCAGGCTGTGGGTAAGGGTAAGGGTTAGGATGGGCAACATTGAGGTAAGCAGGAGGGTGGGAAAAAGGAGGAGGCATGGCATATCCTGGATACATGCTACTTGGAGGAGGGAAAGTGCTGGAGGTGCTGGCCCCTCCTAGAGGGAAACCATAGCCCATAGAAGGTTGAGCATAGGTATGTGAAAGAGCTCCAAAGATACTGTTGATAGAGTGAGATGCCCTTGGGGCGTTAGCGCCATCGGGTTTGGGGAGGTCAGGAAGGATGGTATAAACATAACTAGATTAAGCATAGATAAGGTCATATTTCAAGGCTATTTGAAGGGCAGCTTCTTCGGTTTGAGGGAACTGGGATGCGACATCTTTGCCAATGGCAGGTAAGAGAGAGTGAAGGAACCAGTCCATATAAACCTGATCTTCAAAGGCGAGAGCTCGAAATAAGCTCCTTCTTCTCCACCATTCCTGGACATGAGCGAAAAGGCGGGTCGAAGAGGATTGATGGAACGAAGTCAAGAGTTCTGTACCAGTGTCGTATCAGAGAGGGAGGTAGAAATAAGATAAAAAGGCTTGGGCAATGGTCGCAAAGGTGGTATGGGAAGAGGTGGTCTAATCAACATACCATTTATAAGCTTCGCCGGTAAGCGTGCATTGGAAAAATCTAAGACGGATGGAATCATCAGTAATGGAATTGGATAAACACCACATGTGGAAAGATCAGATATGGTTGGAGGGATCTTCACTAGCAAGGCCTTCAAACTTGGGAATTTTGGAGGGGAGCTTGGTTGGCATAGCAGGCCAACTAACATCGTGGTGGATAGGATCATTTATCAACTGATTGAAATCGGGGAGACTGAGACCGACCATATAGGGGATAAAAGGGACAGTCGAGGTAGTTCCCATAGTGGTTCCACTAGAAACAAACCCAGCAGTAGAACTGGGGTTGTCGCTAGCATTAGGCCCTGAACTAGACATGGTGAAGGTAACAGGGGGAGAACCAGAAGTAGGGGGAGAACTCGAAGAATCGGAAGAAGATTCAGAGTGTAGACTCGGGGGAGGACTAACTCGACGACAGCGGGAAGGAGTAAGTCGACCAACCGGAAACTGAGGGTGAAGGCCAAGAAGTCTCTAAGATAAACGCCTTGGAGGCGCAATAATGATGGGAAGAAGAAAAACCAACAATGGCAAGAAGGTGCAGAATCAAATGAGGTCAGTGTCAAAACAAGGGCAGAGAGATGCAGTGTCAATTGATTTTAAAGTCTTTGCCATGCGGTGTTAACCAGACTCTTCTTCACTTAAGGTCAGTGTGTGGCATGTGTTAATTTTAATTTTTAAACCCAGACGTTTTGAGAGTAAAAGAAAAAGTGTGCTGTGTAACTAGAAATAAATCTGCAGAGAATAGTAAATAAGACTGAAATAACATAAAATTAACAGCTAACAATGCATCGGTCTAACCCAAGAAGGTGGCTCTCTCAAAACTAGTCTAAAAGAGGGAAAAAATATAATCAAAACACACACTAAAAAGAGGCCAATAGATCTAAGGTTGGGACGGACAGGGATCTAAAGGAGAAATCTGTTGAAAAGAGGTGCAGAAAATAGTAAAGAGGCAGAGGCAAGGATGTTGCAACAGAGGAGGAAATCAGCTAAAGGTAGAAGGGACAAGGCGGTGACCCTAGAGGGAAACCCAAACAAAACTATATGAGGTGATTTGAAAGGGATAAGAGCTGATCTAGAGGGATCTAAAAATGAGGTATCAGATCTGAAAAGAAGAAGGCTGAAACTCTGAAAATTCAGATGTCTGAAATAGCTAAAACTCTTCCACAAAAAGTGGAGGGTACTAAAGCACCAAGGGGTGAGATTCCCACTTAGGTGAGTGAAACAGATCAGAAACAGGTCTAAACGGATGGAGACAGAGGCTAGAAAAACCTGACAGAAGCTTCAGACAAACCCAGAAAAAGTGTTGGAAAAGTGCAGAAAAAAGTGCAGGTCGCAGGTTCTGACCTGTTTTCAGTCTAGGTCGCAGTTTTTAGGCAGAAAAGTGCGTCCTCCAGTCTAGGTCGTAATTTTTTGGCCGATCAGTGCGACCTGCAGATCCGGGTCTCTCGGCGGCAGATTTAAGAAAAATTTGTCATCTCAGTTGCGACTGAGGTCTATCACCTGCGCAATAGGGTCAGAAACACATGGAAGTTAAAAATTTGAATGTTTGAGGGTTTTAGAGGTGAAAAACACCATAAAAATAGGAAAAATAAAAAACTGAAGAGAAACCCTAGGGTCTAAAATAGCTGGATATGAAGGAATATATAAAACGACAACGGTCGCAAAATAAAACCCATGTGGAGTCGCCAATTGTTAGTATGAATCTTTTGTCGAAAAAAGACCACTTTAGCTACGCATAACAAATAGCCCTAACATCAATTATGGCTACCAATATCTTCAAATCTGCAGTTAGTTGATCCAAATAAAGCTACACAAATCCAGATCTATGCATAAAAAGACATTAAGTAGTAAAAATGAAATGTTGCTCCATGCATCCAATAGATAAGACAAGAACAATATGTTTGAAAGAATTTTTATATTAAAGGGGCACCTAAGAGGAAAACAAGAAAGGTGTTTCTAATTCTCCTCAATGGGATGGGTTCTTGAAAGTCCTCAGCATTTTAGATCTAAAATTTCTCTCTTGTTGGTGTAGAAAACCCAGAAAAACATAGAACTCAGAGGGAGCTCACAAAGCAAATAATAGAGAATATGACAATGATAATGGTTCAAAGTCAGACCAAGAGTATAGATATAGAGTGATCTAATGCAAATGAAAGGTGACCAATGAATTGGAAAACCCTTCTATTCATAACAAA
The DNA here is from genome assembly GCA_034641835.2 of Pinus albicaulis. NCBI lineage: Eukaryota > Viridiplantae > Streptophyta > Pinopsida > Pinales > Pinaceae > Pinus > Pinus albicaulis. Next base: position 145,612,934 of record CM076576.1, read on the forward strand.
ATATTAGGGCGGTCTAGAACTTGGTGCATGAATAAAATATTATTAATCAAATTCTAGAACCACATTTTAGGAATATTTTATTATATTTGTTGGAGGGGAAAGGATTTTTGACTTGGGTCAATTCCTTTATTTATAAATAATAAATAGATAAATTATTTATTTATTATTTTAAGGAAATGGTGGAAATATAATTAAATAAATAATGATTTATTTAATTATTTATAAATGATTTAGTCAAATTTAACTAGGAATATTATTTAAATAAGGATTAAATAACTTATTCCTAGGAAATAATCAAATAAATAAGAATTTATTTAATTGATTTCCTTGTTTTGGGTTAAATATGACTAGGAATAATAATTAAATTGATGTTTAACTAATTATTCCTTGAGGAAATATAAACAAATATAGATTTGTTTATTATTTCCGTTTGGGGTTTCCTGTTTAGACCATAAACAACTTAATAAAGGTGTTTTACTAAGTTATTTCACATAGTGAAAGAAATTTTACTTAGAGTGAAATTGGTCTTACATGGTGTACTTAGGTCCATCTAATGATAATAGGTTAGGTGACCAAAAAATGGTGTAACACCTATACTGGAAAACAACAGCCAACAAAATCTTGAGGGCTGGTTACTATTGGCCTACTCTCTTTCATGATGTACACAAGATGATCATTGCCTGCCATACATGTCAACTTTTTGAAGGCAAAAGTAAGCTGCTACCCTTGCCTCTGCATCCAATCATTGTTGAAGCCCCTTTTCAATAGTGGGGACTTGACTTCATAGGTGAAATCCATCCACCATCCTCTGCCTAGCATAGGTGGATTCTCACTGCCATAGACTACTTCACCAAATGGATGGAAGCCATTCCTTGTAGGTAAGCCAATGATTTTGTTATTATAAATTTTATGGAGACTAACATCCTCTCTAGATTTGGCTGCCCCACCAAAATCATCACTGATAATGCAGCAGCATTTGGATCGAAGAAGATGGTTGAATTCTGTCACAATTATCAGATAATATTGGGGCATTCCACAGCCTATTACGCTCAAGGTAATGGACTTGCAGAATCCTCAAACAAGAGTTTGGTGCACATAATCAAGAAAATATTGGAGGACAACAAGAAGTCTTGGCACACAAAGCTTGTTCATGCACTTTGGGCTGACAGATTGACTTTGAAGAAATCTATTGGCATGTCACCCTACCAGCTTGTGTATGACACAGATGCAATTTTTCCAACCAGCCTTGGTGTGCCAGTTATGAAGTTAATTCAAGAGGTTCAGTCTGAAGATAATGACATGATCAGAAGGATAAATCATACTATCCACCTTCAGCAAACCAGAGGGGAGGTTTATAACAAAGCATTGCAGAAGCAGGACAGCATTAAAAATATTTTTGACAGAAGAACAAAGGCCAGCAATTTCAATATTGGGGACAAAGTTTTGAAGTGGGACTCAAGGAGGGAAGACAAGGGAAAGCATGGAAAATTTGACAACTTATGGATTGGCCCTTACTCTATTCATTCAGCTGCTGGTAACAATGCCTATTTCTTACAAGAGTCAAATGGAGCAGAATGGTTTGGGGGTCCTGTCAATGGCAGGATGCTTAAACATTACTTCTCTTGATCCATGTCATGTTCTGAAAGCCCTTTTATCTTTTTTCTCATTATAAATATCTCATATACCATTTCATTCAAAGTTATAAAAATAAAAAATACAAAAACAATGAAAGAAAGAAAAGAGGGCAGATTGTAAAAACAAGAAAGGTACAACCCCCTACCAAAAAGAGAAACAAAGTCCGAAAGTGTACGAGCTTAAATGCCACTCCTGGAAAACACACTTCTAATTAGTCATACAGCCTAATCTTGAATAATTAGCTTTAAATTTTCTGTTGATTAGATAAGGAATTTGATTTTCCAAATTGTTTAATCTTGGCTTATCAGTAGATAGATTAGGATAGAAATTAAAGGTTCAAACATGCTCAAAATCTGAACCTAAGTTTCCAAAGAGAATGACTCAAATATGTTTCAAATTCTGAGTCAAAAAAGATGTAAATCTGGTTCTAATTAGCTCAAAATATAAACCAGGGGACAAGCAAAGAACAGCTCAAGTAAGAGTCAAACCAGAGCTGTGAAAGATGAAGGAAGTGCTTGAACTTTCAGATCCTAAGCCTTCCATTTTGTTTTAATTTTCTGCAAAATAAGATCTATGAGAAGCTTGTTTTTTATGCCATAGATCAGCAACAAGTTAGACTGTTCAATCCTGACTTGTATGCTTTTGAATTTATGTTTTAGAAATTAGTGAATAAAATCTGTTGGACAGTTTAATCCCAACAGATGGTAGATTAGGTAGAGAAGCGTATGGACTCAAGTGTTTAATCTGAGTTCATGGAGAGATAAGGAGTAGAATTAGATTAGTTTTATGCTTTCAAAAGAATAAAATGTTGTAAAATATTTTGCCAATCCAAGTGCACTCTAATGAAGAAAAAATGTTAGATCAGTAGGATTGGGTAGGTAGAAAGCTTGTTGATGAAAGATCCATTGTTTCTGTGGTTGCTAATATGTTTTCAGAGCAAGATCATCCCAGGAAAGGAAGGGCATCCCAATGGATGAGGCACTAATCAGCCTCCCAGAGAATGCAAGTCTGAAGTTCTTTATGTCTTCAAGAAGGCACCATCCCCAAGTGGAGCCACTGTTAGCCAGCTACAAAATTTGTTATATCAAATGCTGGCTAAAACATTTTTTGAGTTTTCAAGGAAAAAATTTTATTGCTACAAAATGTTACCTCTTGAAGCCTCTTGAAGACATCATACCTTTGTTTCAATCTTCACTATTGTTTCCATCTTCAAAGCTCTGAAATTCTGCTGATTTCATTGAGGAAATACTGCTCCAAAGGCCATTTTCCCCCTCCTTCCACTTCCAAAAACTAACCTCATTTTTACCCCTTTATTCTCCATAACAAATCCGTCATTTTCATATCTTTCCCCTTTCCCCTCCATCAAAACCCCTTTGATAAGGTTTAAGACTCTTTCTTTACCTTATCGAAACCCTCAAAATCCTTTAAAAACCATTAAAAATATATGAAAAAAAAAACCATTTTTGTATTACAGACTTAAGCCCCCTTGGGCTAAGTCCTAAACCACTTCTCCACACATTCTTGCACCCTAGAACTAGGTGCTAGACCCACAAAAGTGCTTATCGCATCACAAAGACTGAGTGCATAAGTCTGTTTGCCATGTTTAAAAAAAAAAAAAGTTCCAATGCGATTAATCCCATGTACATATCCCCCGATTGTGTTATCATTTTGTTTGTGCTCAACTTAGTGTTCCTAAATTGAGTTCATTAATTGTCAACCAGGGTTGGTAAACTGTTGAAGTGTGGTGCACTATATGTGCCTAGGTATTTGTTTCTCACTACGTTGTGTTTAGTGTTTTATAATGTTTTTGGTTTTATGGTTTTATGTTGAAAAGGGAAGGAACTAAGTCCTGGTGAAAAGAAGCTATTGATTATGTTAAAAAAGAACAAAGCCTAAACTATGGATGGAAAACAACAAATGCAAAGCTTGATAATGACTTCATTGCAAGGGAATATTTCACAACATGAACTTGAACTTATCCAATTCATTCATTAAAGATGTGTTGGAAGAGCTTGAGAAATGGACAAGTTAAGTGTAAATGAAGTTCTCCTAACTAAACAATCAAACAATCAACTTACAATGTTACAACATCTCATCCATGGTTAAAGGTTTATTGGAACATATTTGGAAAAGAGCATTTGTAGCATAATAAGATTTCTACTCTAAACTAGCTTTTAATTATGTTCTACAACTCAATCTAGCACCACTAGGCCTCACTCAAAAGTTATAAATTTTCTTTTAAAATAGTCTTTGAGAAAATGCTTATTTGTGAAATGGTAAAAAGGTTGCAAAATACTCCAGGTCTTAGACTGATACTAGCTTCTTTCCAAATGATTATGTATTAATATGAGGTTAGAACAAAAGAATTTTTGTAAATAATGAAGACCGTGGTATTTAAATTTAACAACTAATACAATTTAAAAATGCAATGGATAACAACTAAACTGGAGTTCTAATACAGTGAGCTAAGACTAAACTAGAGTGCTACTAGTCTACTTGAAGTACAGTGAATAGTGTTAAATTAAAATGTCATTATCAAACTTTAAATGTAGTGACAGAGCTGAACTAAATGCATTCTACCTCCGGAGTGCTGTAACTAAATTAACATGCAACTAGTCTATGGAATTCTACAGCCCATCTTGTTCAATATGAATGATATTTTGGAAGAGTTTGTGAAAACAAGTATGGCTGTATTATTCAATGCAATTGAACATAAACATAAAACTGAAAGCAAATACAACTAGAATCTAAGACACCACAATTGTTTCTTATTCGTTGTTAATGATGTTTTGGAAGAGTTTGTAAGAGTAAGACCGACTTTGACACTTAGTGTAAACAAGCAACTAAAACCTATAATACCACAGCTATGCCTTATTCATCGTGATGATATTTTGGAAGAGTTTATTAGAGTAATTCTAACTGTGATAATTAACGAAAGGAAATGCAACTAAAATCTACAACACCACAGCTATGCCTTATTTATCGTAATGATATTTTGGAAGAGTTTATAAGAGTAAGTATAGCTGTAATGATTAATGAAACAAGTATGAAACATAAACTTCAGAAATCTACTTAAGCTAGAAATGAAAACGAGACTAAAATACTTATCTAAACCGTATAAACAAGGCTGCTCAGGCAGCAGGGGCCCTCTACCACCAGAGTAGCACGAAATCTACTTCAAGATTGATTCAACGCTTTCAAGGAAATGATGCTTCTTTCATTAAAGAGAAATTACTTCAAAATAGAGTGTTTTTGGACTTCTGAAATCTAGCAATCAACCATAAAATCTAACCTTGTCCCTCGGTTTCCCGAGCATATTTATAACAAAATTACATAAACGTATCTGAGATAACATAGGAATAATTGTCTTTCCTAATTAGAATCGAACTAGAACTCTGAAGGTGGTCTCGTAATATGATTAAGGACATCTGGACTATCCTTATCCTATTAGGAGTCTACCTCCTAATTTGAGTTCCCATGTACATAACCACCTACAGGATTCCATTCAAACTTCGTGGAGAGCAACAAATGATAAGGAGATGATGTGGAATACGACCATATGTGCTTTTGTCTGAGATGACACCTAGAACCTGTGTATACATGAAGACGACTGCAGAATTGGCAACTAGCTACAGAATGTCTGCATTCTGTAGCTAGATTTAGTTCAAAAAGTACTACAATGACAAAATCGTAAAAACATAGCAAGTTAGTCATGATATTCATTCTCAAAGCAATTTTAACTAATTCTATTGATCATTTGAGCCTGAGATTAACAATGGACAAAAGAAATGGAGTGGAATGTGGTGGAAGAAAGAACATTCTTGGAGCTCAACACATTTCATGTAACCGAAGGGCGTGCAATCGGGCACTAAATCATTGAAATAATTCATTCCTGATTGTCTCTTTCCTTTGTTAAAATCATAAAACCCACTTACCCAAAGTTTTGGTCTAATGTGCCAGAGTTATGTTTTTTAATGTAAAAATGGGTTGATTGAAATAGACCTGCATCATTTCTCCGATGCAATTAAGTCCCATATATATATCCCGCCCTCGAAGCATTAAACCTTTGTTTTATTAAATTTTTGGGTTTTCACTTATTATAAAGGTTTTCCGCCATGAATGATGAAAAACAAATCTCCTTCGTTGATCTTAAGCCGATCAAATAGCCCACGCAACATCGCATCGCGATTTTCATTTGGTGCATTGGATTTTCACCTCCGATTGCGATGGCCCAATCGCACAATCGCATCGGTGATTTCTATTGCACCCTTACTCTCTCCCCACCGATTGCGATCTCCCGATTCATCTCCCACCGTCGATCTGATATGCAGAGCAACAGTTTTAATCTAATCGCATCGAGGTTTTCCATCGGGTGTGTCTAATTACTTTACTTTGCCCCCCTCCGATTGCCGATTCCCAATTTTTTCACCACCGTTGATCATTACGTGATCGAAGGTTCCGACTTATTCTTCCCTCTGCTCTCCTTCTTAACCTTATCTTAACTAATCTCGATTGTTGGATGTTGCCACCCAACGACCATGCTCCTCCCCGCACCCTCTGAAGCAGTAAAACCCAAAAACGCAGGATTTTTTAATATTTTTATGTATTTTTGCAAGTGTTTAATGGTTCTCCATTATATTGAAAGGAATATCGAGGGCCAGGCATGACGATTCTTGTGCCTTTGATTCATCAAAGGGAACCATTTGCAGGGCTCGAACTCCACATCTCATCAATGTTTCATGAGGCATTGATGCCATATGAGCCCTGCACGGCCTGCACATCAATAAGACATGGTGTTATTTCTAAAAGAGTATCAATGTCGAAGATAGAACATACCAGAACAGAAGATTGAAGACATATTTGTGAGGATTACGGCTAAGATTGATTATCAAAATCCTAATCCTCTAAATTAAAACACAGTTAAAGAAAATCATAAATGTTTTATCAGACAGAAAGGCCTCCACCGCCACATCTGAGGCAAATTGATTTCTCCCAGCTACCAAAAATCCACCTGTGCCTCAAAGCATTCAAACAGAGGCCGAAGTTATTGATCAAAATCAGATATTTGCCTCAACGCAGCCGAAGAATTAATTCTGCCAAAGGAATTTAATGTAAAAATATCAGCAGAGTTATTACATTCATGATACAGAGCCTTAAAAGTCAACAAAAGCTCCCACCGAGCTTAAATATTAAATGTAAATCAATTAATACAGTGAGAATACCTGTGCACTTCTTCATCGAGCCCCTCAAAGGCTGAGAAGCCATTAAGACTGTATTAATTATCTTGGGAGATCTTTTATTAGATCTCACCTCCTCATTCTTCTATAAATACTTCTATAGAAGATGAGAAATTGTTGGTTTCAGAACTTTGAAATATACTTGTGCTCGAAACTTCTACTTGTAAATAGTGTTCAAAGGCTCTTGAAGCTCTTTTTGTGATCTAATAAGTTAGGCTGAGAAGTGAAGATGATTTCTGAACTGAAACATTGGACTTGAAGATGTAACTAGTTTGACTTCAATATACAAGTTGTTTCTTGGGATCCTCGTCTATGTCACTGGTGAAGTGCCTCTTTCTTTGTTATTTGTTTTCCCTTTTCATGTATGCCACATTGTCCATTATCCTCTGATAAAGAACAACAAGCATAGAGTTGGGACTTACTATTTACCAGTACCCTTCTCTGACTGATAAGCTTTATCTCAATGTTTTCCTCCAATTTTTTTATTTAAGAATGATTCAATACAGTCTAAGCAGTTAGGAATGCTGGAGTTCCCTCGTCCTATTGTTTGCTTTAAACATTGTTCTTGAATGTGATTTCCATTATTTTCTTATTAAAGTTGGACTAGAAAAGTGATGGTGAGCCCTGTTTTCTAGTTTCTTGCTCCAAAGGTAGATTCTGAAAGTTTTCCTAAGTGTTTGCTGAAAGCAGACTAGGTTTAAAAGTACCTTATCTGATCTTAAGTTGCACTTTGTTTCTCTTATGTGTTTTCATACTTTCTGAAGGTAATTATGCGGATTACTGGATTTTTTTTCTCTTGATTTATCTTCAATACAAGCTTGTCCAAAGAGGTTTATGGTGAGCCCTGCCCTTTGGTTGGTTTTAAACAGTTGCGTAAAGGATTTTTCTTGTTTGGACTGACTATAAATACTTGTTGAAATTATTATCAGCTTCCACTCCTCTAACACTTTATTGTTTCCATTCCATCATTTTATCTCAAAAGATATTGTGATATAGATGACTTGCCCCTCGGATCACTCTTGAATTGTTGCACAATTAAAAGCCCTATTATGACTCCATAGCCCAATGGACTAAAAACCAACGTTATATCTATATTTTTAGCCAAAGCTTGTTTTGATCGCTTGAAAATTCTCACCTTTGAAACTCTTTCCATTTAGGGTTTCCCTCAAATAATAATCATGCTCAACCATCCAAAAACAAAACAAAACCCTCGTCCTTCATAACTAGCCTAATATCATTACCCAAAACCTTAAAGATAAATCCATATTTACACTTATTGGAGAGATCCCTCTCTGGATTCAGGAGGGCTAGATCCTAGAATCCCAAAGTGGTTGAAATAATGTTGTTTCTATGATTGGAATTTGCCAATATTGCTAATTATAGATTCCTAACAAACCTAAATTTGGTGCAGAATCTAATGAAATAACAGGAAGATCAACATCACATCGAAAGAAGTTTTGAAGCAGTCACAGAAACAAGAACTCGAAAAGTACGTTCAATTTCAGAGTATCTGAGCAAGTGGAATAAATTTACTGTAGAAGATTCCACATGGGAGGATGAGAATTTTATACAGAAGCATCAGGAAATAATCAAGCGTTGAGGACAACACTTGTTTGAAGGAGAGGGGCATGTTAAGTCCCTATATTAATAGTGTAGTCCCTTATTATGTTAGTGTAGCCTCCCTTATTTTTATTGTTGTACCCCTGTAACCCCCATATTGTTATTATTGTGCCCTTACATTATTATTTTTAGGTTGGCTAGGATTACATTGTGGCCCCACTAGGATTATATTGTGGCCCCATGGACTCCTATATATAGAAAGGAGGTTTTGTCATTTGTATCATCCAAGAATTGTTCATTCATGTAATGTATTGGAGGTTTCCCCCTCGAAGTGGCTTATTTCTAACGTGTTGATATCTCTTTTCTTCTATTTTTAGAGATGGTTTCACAAAAAAAATAAACTCAATAACTCAAACCAAACTTAACTCAAAGAAAACTCATGTTGGGAGGAGATTTCAATGGATTTTATCACAGGTTTACCTAAGTTCGAAGGGAAGAGTGTCATCATGGTGGTAGTTAATATACTTACCAAGTATGCACACTTTTGTGCATTATCTCATCCATTTAAATCAAGTACAGTTGCTACTGCATTTATTGAAACAATTCAAAAGCTGCATGGAAACCCAAAGATTATTGTAAGTGACATAGATCCCATTTTTACTAGAAATTTTTGGACGGAATTATTTTCTTGTTTAGGTACTCAACTAACTCATAGCTCATCTTATCATTCTCAATCCGATGGTCAAACTGAGATAGTGAATAAATGTTTGGAAGGATATCTTCATTGTTTTGTATCTGATAAGCAAACACAATGGGTCAAGTGGTTACCTCTTGTTGAATGGTGGTATAACACTTCCTTCCATACTGCAGCAAAAATGACCCCATTTATGGCACTTTATGGATATCATTCACCGTCCATCACATCATCTTTAAGAGAAAATTCTAAGGTTCAAGCAGTGGAAGATCACATCGAGCATCAACAAGAATTTCTCCAGCTCTTAAAGGATAACCTGAATTTGGCACAAAATTGAATGAAACAATAGGTAGATCAACATCACAACGAGAGAATTTTTGATGTAGGAGACTAGGTATTTTTACATCTACAACCATACAAACAAATGTCCCTCAAGCAAGTTAAGAAGGATAATAAATTATCGCCAAAGAACTATGGTCCTTACAAGGTGTTGCAAAAGATTGGTAGTATGGCATACAAATTGGAGCTTCCTGCTTCTTCACGAGTGCATCTAGTTTTCCATGTTTCACGCTTAAAGAAGGTTATAGAGGACAAACTTCCAACAACAATATTTCTAGAACCTAGTTGAGAAGAAAATCATATTGAACTTGAAGCAACTACTTAATTCCGAACTCACAAGTTGCTTAAATCGATCAATTTTGGTATCCAATGAAAATGGAAGAATCCTACCCACTCAAGATTCTACATGGAGGATGAGAATTTTATACAGAATCCACCTATAATACTCAAGCATTGAGGACAACACTTTTTTGAAGGAGAGGGGCATGTTAGGTCCCTATATTACTAGTATAGTCCCTTATTGTTGTTAGTGTAACCCCTTATTGTTATTATTGTACCCCTGTAACGCCCATATTGTTATTAATGTGCCCTTAAATTATTATTGTTAGGTCAGCTAGGATTACATTGTGGCCCCATGGACTCCTACATATAGAAAGGAGGTTTTGTAATTTGTATAATTCAAGAATTGTTCATTTATGTAATTTATTGGAGGTTTCCCCCTCAAAGTGGTTGATTTCTAAGGCATTGATCTCTCTTTTATTCTAATTTTGGAGTTGGTTTCATAACAAGCTCTAACAAAAGAATTCTAGATTCATCATCAAAAGAGTACAACATATCACTCACAGACGAATGGTGTGGTGAATATTTTAATAAGATATTGGATACCACACCCACTAAGGTCTGCAAAGCTAATCAAAATGATTGGGATGTGCACATACCTGCGGTTCTTTCGACATACAGAATCACATGCAATAAGTTGATAGGAAAGACACCGTTCCAGATGGTGTATGGAAAGGAAGTTTTTATGCCTATGGAGTACATTGTTCCAATTTTGTGCATTTTCATGTTCACTAATATTGTAGAACATAATATTATGGAAGAACGATTGTCACAGTTGGTCGCACTGGAAGAGTATCGCTTCATTGTAGGTTTCACCAAGAAAAGAAGCATATCATGGAAAAGGCTTGGCATGACAAGCACATTAAGAAGAAGGAATTTAAGGAAGAGGATTTGGTCTTGTTGTATGACAACAAGTTTGCGCACCACCCTGGGAAGTTGAAGATGCACTGGCTCAGACCATATGTTGTCAAGGAAATCACAGACAAAGGTGTGGTATGCTTGGCCACTTTAAGCAAAGAAAACCTTCCTGCGTATATCAATGGAAGTCAATTGAAACCATATAGGGATAACCCTCTCCTTGCGCGAACCAAATGACTATATGGCAGAAATATGGATCTCACAGAAATCCACGATGGTGGATACTGCATGGGCTATGACGGTGCAGAATCGTGGTTGAGTATATTGAACTGGGTCATAGAGGCACTAAAATAATAATCATTGGAACAAGAATCTGGACAAGACAACATTTTTACCATTTGGAGGAGTGGATAAATTGCATTTAATGAGGATATTATGCCAACTTTGGAGTCATTTTAGCATTTATGAGGCTACATTAATGAACAGAAAACCGTTTAAGACACACCTACGTTCTAAATATGACCGAAGGTGTCACATTAGTTCCCTTTTATTTCTATGCTATTTATACGATTTGTGCTCTCTGATTTCTGAATATTGTCTGAAGCTTATGCCTGGCCTTGATCCAATCTTTGAGGAGGAGATGCACCGTCAAGGTCTGGGTCACTTGATTCCACCAAGCATGACTGCAACTTATCCCACACCTTCTACGATTCCAGTCAAAGAGACCCCTGCGACGATCCAAAATAAGAAGGGGTGGTCCTCGGGGTCCCAGAAGTCGTCTCGCAAGAAGACCCCAAAGCCACGCTCAACTACTGCACAGCACTAGAAGAAGCCTATGGTGGACTTGCTGGAAACTATCATGGAGGAGGACGTCATAGAAGTTGTAGATCCCATCTCACGGTTGCCTACATATGTCATGCCACACAAGGCCTTAGTCAAGGTCGCTAAATATTTGGATAAGGTGTGGTCATATATTAATATGTTGATGTTTCCAGAGAATGTGCCTGTTCAAGGTGATATGTTCGCCAAAATTCCGCTGCTAAAAATGGAGGACTAGGACCTGGTAGACCAAGAGAAATTCCCAGAGCTCGCAAACTAGGAGAAGATCACCTATGACAGTGGGGTAATGCGCGTTGAGCCGAAGTCATGGGCGCTGGGCCTGCAAAAATTAGGATTTCTGAGCCTCCTACATATTCCGCATTTTGGGTGCCCAATTAATGAATTTTTTCTGTGACAGTTTCTTTCCCTCATTCACAATGATTATTTATGGCTAGGAGGGCCAATTATGATTAATTTTGAGCTAATCCATCGGATCACTGGATTGCCCGACTAGCGGGAGGACCTTGCAATGAATTTTGGTGGGAAAATCTAGGAGTGCAAGGTAGGAGAGGATCTTAAATAAAAATGTAAGGTTTCGTGCAATACCCGCGGTTTCTTAGTGCATGAAATCAATGATCCCGCAGTTCAAATGGACACGCTGATCCCTACATGAAATATGATGAGGAAATGCATGCCAAAGGAAGTTCCAACCCATATTATTGTGCTAGCCAAGCTATGTGAGAAGGGTATGCAGCTCAATTGGTCTCAATACCTATGCACTGAGCCTTCTAGCTAAAGTGTGTGAAGTTCAAGAGGAAGGGAAACACTTTTACTTTTTTTGACTATTACTCCTTATTGGGCTCATTGGATGGAAGACATATCAAGATATGCAATTCCCTGATATAGAGACAGACATGGGCGAAGCTGTGCGCTACACAACACTGTGGAACTCAAAGATCCCAGCTAGAGTCACAAAGAACAAATTTCTTTTGGGTGCTATTCGACTCTGCTCTTTCCCAATCCATCCAGTCCAAACCAAGGCTATCGCCAACCTTGTATGAGAAGTATAAGTTGATTTCAAACTTCAAAGCTACATTTCACAATATGCATATCCACGCGAAGGCACTGTGGAAGGTGTCTAGCATGACCTACCATACTCAATCCATCCAGTATAAGCCAAGGCTATCTCCAACCTTGTATGAAAAGTATAAGTTGATTTCGGACTTCAAAGATACATTTTACAAGGTGTCTGGTATGACCTACCATACTTGGTCACGGATGATGATCTGGTACACGTCACAGTGGAATGGTCGCCTACTTGGTTAGAGACACGCACCACTGGAGGTGCATCATCATCAGTGTTTAAGACTCCAACTAAGCCACGCACTACCAAAGATACACAATAGAAAGGAAAGGATGCTGAAGCAGAGCCTGAGCCTACTACGACAAGAAAAAAAATAGATTTGGAAAAGGATACAACATAGAGGAATGGTGAAGCCACCGAGGGTCCTGAGACCCAGACCACTATAGGCACTAAGCACAGTTCTCGGGCTGCAGGAGGTCCGCGCAAGAAAAGGAAGGGGTCTAAATTGACAGGAACAGAGGATCTCAAACTCACGAAGGGCGACTTCACGGAGATCCAAAACATAGTCAAGTCAGGAACAAAGGATATCTCGAACGACAAGCTTAGTATAAATCTATGCTCGAGGGAGTACATTCGGGTATCAAGGAGCTCAAAATGCAAGCAAGCCAGATATAAAAAAGCATGATGCAAGCGATCCAGCTATTGTCACTCTATAATTTATAAGGTTGGAAATAACAAACGATAGAGGACAACATAAAACCACTTTAGAGTCTAGGGCCTAGCCTTCCTGGACTCAGAGAGGGCTCTCTTTATCTCTGATTTGAATTTAGCTTTAATATCATGAATGTTGATGTTAGGATAGTTACAGTGACAGTAGTATTGGTTGTTTTTGATTGATTTTGTTGGTTGGATGAGAAAGTTTGCAGTGACTATTCCATTGGGGTATGGAGTCAAAGGGTGGATTGGCACATCAACGCTCAAGAGAATCACAGGGTAAGCTAACTGTGCTAAATGGATATTTAGAGCTGTATGAATTATGAGGTGAAATAAATAGTAAGGTTCAGTAGTGACTAAAGAGAAGTTAAGAATTATTTAATCAGACTTCGGCAGAAAAAATTAAGATTTTAATTGCAGAAAAAATTAAGGTTAACCGATAGAAAATATTAATCTAAAATTTCTGATTTACAATTAGATGAATAGATGCACAACAGGGAAAACAACGGAAAATTTTAAAATAGAGAAGTAGCACATCGCCATTTTATCAAAGCTCAAGAATCCTGTAAGCGAACTTTGATTATTGATGTCCAGCTCCAAAATTACAATGCTCCAATATAGTAGTTATTACAATGCAAGGTTTAACAATATCCAACCCTTCATAATGGAAATTCAAGCATTATTAACTAAAACTTGAGGCAGATGCCCTAATCTACTTTGGAAAACTTCATTAATTACACAAACTGAAATTAGACAAGTGTGGCCATGCAACGCACGAGAAAAAAATCTCTGACAAAACACCGCCTGTAGAATTAATTTTGGGCAGCTCTTCATGGATCTAAAAACTTCAATGACTCTTCATAAGATCAAAAAGTAGGCTTGAAGGTGACTATGATGATCATTAAGAGGCAAAGAATGGTGGCTCTGACATCTGGCTATGCTTTTTAGAAATTCGGCGTTGGGTAATTAAATCTAGTGCAATGCTAGCCACTTTCATTGATTGATGATGGTGTTGATGTGTTTACTGCCTTTTCCACTTCTGCTGGTATACCATAATAGTTCTATATGAACGCCCTTTTCCCAACTCGACCTCCTTTTCTTAAGCTCCTTGTCGTGGCTTATTCTACCACAAGTTGTTATGCCATGTTTAGGCTATTCTTCATAAAACAACGTACAAAATTCATACGATCAAACTTGAAATCCTTTAGATTTCAGCTTGGAACAACATTTCATCCATGCCAAAATCGCACTTCGCACTCCGTTGTTTTTTAACTTTTCCTTTAACACTTGTTCTCTTGAACCCACGCACTGCGATATGCAATTGGGTCCCACCCACATCGCATATCGCACTTCGGCGATTATATCACGAACCTTTGCAACTTATATTTTAAAATTTGTGATCGGGTCCCACTGTCATCACATATCGCACTTCGACATTTTCTTCATGCACCATTTCACTTATCTTTTAAGACTTGTGATATGTGATTGCGATCGGGTCCCACCTGTTAGCCACCTATAACATTTTGTTATACCAAAATGTGGCTAAAAAATTTTGGAGCCTTCAAGGAACAAATTTTGTCACTAAAAATTGTTGACTCTTGAAGTCTCTCTAAGGCCTCATGCCTCTGTCCAGATCCCTTATTTCTGTTTACATCCTAAAAGCCTCTGAAATCCTTCAAAAATCCCAAGTTAAATACTGCTGCAGAACCCCTTGGCCCCCTTCCTTTTCTTCCTCACTAACCTCATTTTCTATTCTCCATTTCCCATGAAAAACCCACAAATTCATGTTTCTCCCTTTCCATTTCATTAAAATCCCTTTTATAAGGTTAAAAACCCACTTTTTAACCTTACCAAAACCTTCATTTCCTTCAAGAAACCCTTAAAAAACCATGAAAATACATGTTTTTATGTATAGGACTTAAGCCCTTAGCCCCTTTCTTCCATACGCCCGCACCCTGGAACCGAGTTTTAACCCTTTGGCGCTTATCGCAAAGCGCAGATTGCAGAAAATCCAAATTGCAGTTTCATTTAAAGGTGTTCATCGCAAAAATATGCACTGCGATCCATCGCATATCGCAAATCACATGTTTCATTATTTAAAAGGTTTGATCCATCGCAAATATTTGCGATGCGATCTGATCGCATCACAAATATTTGCGATACGACTACTCCAATCGCAGTTTCTGCCCATCGCATAATCGCAATATCACATTTTCTCTCCGTCGCATAATCTGCCATCGTGTTTTCAACTTTTGCGATTTGCGATCAGTCCCGCCGGGCCCACCGTACGATACCCCCGCCATTCATATAAAATATGCCTTTTTCCTTTGTAAAGTTGAAAAATTCCATTTTTCGTTGTTTACAAAGGTTTTTTCCATTACGTCCCTCTGTTGCATCTCCGTCGTTGATCTGCGCCCCCGCTCCATGATTCGACAGCCACACTCCTCTCCCACCCTCTGAAGCAGTTAAAACCTAAAATGCAGGATTTCTTAACTTTTTTTGTGTTTTGCAGGTGTTTTAATGGTTTTCCAATTGTATAATGAAAGAAAGCCGAGGGTTGGGAAAGAAGTTTCATGTGCCTTCAAGCTATTACAGAGAACCATTCACCGAGTTAAAATCAAATGATTTATCAATGTTTCATGAGTGTTGATAGCATAAAGAGCCTTGTGCGGCCCTGCACATCGAAAAGACACTGTTTTATTCAAGAGAACAGTTAAAGAGTATCAGTTTTGAAGACAAAGCACATCAGATGAATATTGAAGACAGTTTTTACAGGGATTATGGCTAAGACAATTATCAAAAGCCTAATCCCCAATCTAAAACACAGTTTAAAAGAAAACCTAAAGTGTTTTATCAGACAGAAAGCCTCCACCACCACATCTGAGGCAAATTGATTCCTCAGCTACCCCCGAGCCACCTGTTGCCTCAAACCTTTCAAAACAGAGGCCGAAGTTAATGAAGAAAATTAGATATTCACCTCCAGCGCAGCCAGGGAGTTACTTCTGCAAGGAAATCAATGCAGAAAATATCCACGGAGTTACTCCACACGATAACCAGAGCCTCAAAGTCAAATAAAGCTCCCGTCGAGCTTTGATATTTATTGTAAAAGTTAATACAGTGATCCACTTGTAAAATTTCTCCATCGAGCCCCTCAAAAGGCCGAGAAGTCCTGTATCTGTATTAATTGTCATTAGAAATATTTTGTTAGGTCTCACCTCCTCATTCTTCCATAAATACCTCAGTAGAAGATGAGAATTTGTTGGTTGAGTTGCTTACAGAGCTTTGAAATACATTTGAGCCTAAACTTCTAATTGTAAATAGTGTTCACTGGCCCTTGGAGCTCTGCTTGTGATAGATTTTTTAGGTTAAGTAGTGAAGATGATTGCTGAACTGAAACATTGGACTTGAAGATTGTAACTGGTTTGACATCAATATAAAGCTATTTCTTGGGATCCTGGTCTATATTACTGGTGAAGTGCCTCTTTCTTTTTTAATTGTTTTCCTTCTATGTACGTTATATTGTCCATATTCCTCTGCAAAGAACAATTTAAATAGGGTTAGGATCTACTGTATATCAGTAACCTTCTCTGGCTGAGAAATCTTTATCTTAATGTTTTCCTCATATTAGTTTATTTAAGAATGATTCAATACAGTTTAAACAGTTAGGAATGTTGGCGTTCCCTCGTCCTTTTGTTGGCTTAAAACATTGTTCTTGAATGTGATTTCCATTATTTGCTATTAAAGTGAGACTAGAGAAGATATGGTTTGCCCTGATTCCTAGATTCTTTTCTCCAAAGGCAGATTCTGAAAGTTTCCCTTGGTGTTGACTGAAAGCAGACTAGGTTTAAAAGTACTTTATTTGATCTTAAGTTACACTTTGTTTCTCTTATGTGTTTTCATACTTTCTGAAGGTATTTATGTGGATTACTGATTTTTTGTCAATTAAGCTGCTTTAATACAAACTTGTCCAAGAAGTCAATGGTTAGCCCTGCACTTGGTTGGTTTTAAACAGTTACTTAAGAGGCTTTTCTTGTTTGGACTGACTATAAATCCTCTGAGAAATTATTATCAGTTTCCACCTCTCCAACACTTTATTGTTTCCATCCCATCACTCTAATCTCAATAATCTTGTGGTATAGATGACTTGCCCCTTGGATCACTCTTGATGTTGTTGTTCAATTAAAGCCCTGTTATGACTCCATAGCCCAATGGACTAAAAACCAGCGTTATATCTATCTTTTAGCCATAGTTGTTCTTCCCTCTTGCAACTTCTCACTTTTGAAACTCTCTGCATTCAGGACTTTCACCTCAAACAGTAATCATGCTCAACCATCCAAAAAAGCAAACAAACCCTTGGCCTTCATAACTAGCCTAATACCATAACCCCAAACTTCAAAGACAAATCCATCTTTGTACATATAGGAGAGATCCCTCTCCGGATTCAGGAGGGCTAGATCCTAGGATCCCAAAGTTGGTTGAAACAATGTTGTTTCTGTAATTGGACTCTGCCAATCTTGCTAATAAATTACAGGAACCTAACATTTCTGGCGACTCCGCTGGGGACTTGAGTGTTTTTAATACCTTTTTAGAGACCTCAGAAAACCCTTGATTCAAGAAGACTTTGAGAGTAAGAAGCAACCTTTTCAAGCACTACCACAGAAATGGTAATCATGATGAAACTTGTTTGAATCAGTTACAAACTAGGTCAACCCTAGGATTCTGACAAGGCTTCATATAACCTTGAAAAAAAAAAAACAGCTAGCTTAGCCATAAGAGTAGACTGTCTTCGTCTCATAACCTTAGCTAAGTTTTGAAATAGAGTTAGGATATTCTTAAAAAACCACAATACTAAAAACAACTCAGAAAAACCTAAAAAAAAAAATTCAGATTCGTATTCAATAAACATGGTGGTGGACCATAAAACCTTTTACCTCCAAAGGAGCTAAAAACTTTCACTTGGTGACTCCACAATCCTTAACAAATCTTAAGACTCCACTAGGAAGAACCCTTATCATCATAACATCATTTAACACTCAGTTAGAGGACTGTGGGATTAAATTTGCATAAACAGATTAGTTAACCTCTTAAAGATTGTCATATCTGGTTGAACTTGTCTTGTTTATTCGGTCTAAAAACACAACATAGTGGCTTCTAGAAAGATTCACACTAGAGCCCATCCTGACCCTAATCCACCTGAGATAGTTGATGACCCAGAAATTATCCTTTGGAAGTCTCCTAAGGTTAAATTATCAACTGTTTTCAGATCACCCTTGAGAGCTAATTCAGTCCCTAAAAATCTTTCGTCTCTACAACAATCAAAAGTTGACTTAGTAAATCCATTCAGAACTAGGTCATTTGATGATATAATATGGCTAGACTCTGAGTCTTTACTTTCATCCTCGGAGACAAGTAAACGTCCTGGTAGTAGAGAAACAACACCTCCTGATTTACATTTCCTTCACAACCTAGGTGTCTCTCATCCAAGATCAGCTCAGTAGTCTACTCCTGATCCATCCACTTCTACTCATCCTACTTCCACTGTTCAAACCACCACACCTCAGCCCACTTTCCCTTTGGTTAATACACCTCTTGTGAATCCACCTCCACCTCCTACCATGGCTGCATGGTATGCTCCCTTAGTTCTTCCTGTACCGTTAGTCAACCTTCCATAGGACTATCAGTCCAAAATTCCATTATATGATGCTAGCAATACTACAACAACATCACAACATGTGGACAAGATGAATGACTACTTTGACAGAAATGAAATTGATGATGATTTTGTCAAACTCAGATTATTTGCTCAAAGCTTAGGGGGAGAAGTAAGAAAATGGTTTAAAGCCTTAGCCCCCCATAGTATAAATGATCTCTAAGGTTTCCATCAAACATTCTTAAACAAATGGGAAGTGAGGAAGAATCCTCTCCAAGTCCTTGCTGACTATAAAAATCTCCATAGGAACCCAGGGGAAAGTGTGCAAGCCTACTGCACCAGATTCAACAGTGTATACAACGCACTTTCCCTAGAATTAAAACCTCCACAAGGTTCAGCTTTAAACAAATTTCCCGAAGGTTTTGATGCTGACATGACCTATTCACTAAGAGAGAGAGATTTTGCAACTCTTGAAGACATGCAAAGGGGTGCTCTTTCTGTGGAAGTCAACTTAATGGAGAAGAGAGCAAGGATGAAGGCTGAAAAGAGAGTATCTTTTAGAGAGGAGTCCACACCTTCTACTTCCAACTCAAAGATGGAAAGGATTATGGAAGAGATGATGAAAGAGATGAGCATAATTAAAAGAGCACAAGCAAGTCAAAATCAAACTGCTCCTCAAAACAGAAACCAAAACCAGAATCAGAATGTTAGAAGGAACCAACCTCCAAACAGACCTAGGGAAGATGATCAACAGATCACTCCTCCCTTTCATTAGAACTATATAAGTGAGGTTAAAGAAACAGAAGACATAACAGAGGAAGATGATATCAACATGTTTGAGGTCAATAATGATGATTTTGAGATTCATCATGATAAAAAACAAGGTCTATATACACCGTATGATGACAAAAGAGATGATGATGAAAATCATTATCAAGACATGGAAAATGTCATCATAGAAACTCAAAGGGAATATGACCTCAGAAGCAATACTAATCAACAAACCCCCAACACCAAAACCTCTGACGAATCTTCACAAAACATCACGTCAACCAAGCCTAAAATGGTCAAATACAAGAATAAAACGGTGGTTGAAAATTCTGAGAAAGGTAAAGAGAAAGGCACTCAAAACACCGAAAAGTAGAGTGCAGACTCTAGCAGTACTAACACTTCAGCTAGGACTCCTAATACAACCGTTATGTCAAGTGTAAATAAAACAAATCAGCAAGCTGTTTTTGCTGATAAAGTGACAGCTAACAAGGCTGAAACTAGCACTTCAAAGAATCAAATTCCTTTCAGCCTGGAACAGGAAATTTCCAAGATTAAAATCTCTGTTCCCTTAACTGAGTTAGCTACCCAAAACGTATATAGAACTCAAATTTTGAAGGCTTTAAATATAGAGGAAAATGGAGATACATTCAATCTTAGTGATGACCAACCCGAGCTTATTTTTGGTCCAAAGATTGAAGGTAGATACCAGGAGGGACCTGTTCCTCCTTTTTACGTGAGTTTAAATGTTCATGAAAAAATTTTGCACAACGCTATGCATGATTCTGGGGCTTCTCATAATTTAATGCCTAAAGCTGTGATGGAGAGCCTCGTGCTAGAAATGACCAGACCTTACAAAGACCTCTACTCCTTTGACTCAAGTAGAGTAAAATGTCTAGGATTGATCAAAGACCTCTGTGTTAACCTAGCTCAGATTCCAGCCAAGTGTTTAGTTATGGATATCGTTGTGGCTGATGTTCCCCCAAAATATGGAATGCTCTTATCAAGATCTTGGGGGGCGAAGGTACAAGGTACCATGCAAATGGACATGACCTATGCAACTATCCCTGTTTTCAATCAGACCAGAAGACTTTACAGGGAGTCCCATATGCAATACACTGTCACAAGTCAAGACAGACCTCAAAACTCTCCTCTCTATTCCGTAAGTACAGGCCTTGATTCTTTTATCATGTTTAACAATGAAGCACTTAGTGAACAAATCACGTTATTAGGATTTACGGCCGATAGAGACGAGGAGGTAAATACCACAGCACTGTCGAAACAGTTTGCTGAACCTGTACAATCTAGTGAACAAAACACAGGTCTCGAGCTACAAACTATGTGTCCTTTACCTTTGAACATTGAGGGTCAAGAAAGCGCATCTCCATTCACTGAAAAATATGAAGAGATAAAACAAATTCAATGGGATGCTACTAATCATGAACAATCACAAGGCATCGTAGTCGAAGAGGACATTTTCCAAACAGACAAAACTGAAAATAGTCCTCTATGGAGTATGCATTTTGACGGGTCATGCACTAGAAATAATGTTGGTGCAGGTGTCTGGATTCGCAACACTGAAAGTAACCACACCAAATGTATTTCTTGTAAATTAAACTTCCAGTGTTCAAATAACATAGCAGAATATGAATCCCTTCTCTTAGTCTTGCATTTCTTGAAGAAGTTAGGAGCCAGAAGAATTAATGTGTATGGGGATTCCGAGTTAATCATTAGGCAAGTCAACGGGGAGTATAATGCAAATCATCCCAGACTCAGGGCTTATCGAAATGATGTCATGGATCTTTTGAAAACATTTGAGGAATCCAACCTAAGTTTTGTCCCAAGAAAAAGTAATATTTCCGCTCATAATTTAGCCTATGCAGCTAGAACATGTCTAACGCCATATGAAATCGGAGACAACACAACTCCAATAAAATTTAGACCAGTCGTTCCTGATAACAAAAAATATTGGCAGGTGTTTGAAAATGACAAACAAATATAAGACATCATGCAATTCAGAAATGAATTCGAACTACACGGTTCGGACTCAGATCATGATACAGACTACAGCGAAGAAAATTTTCTTGATGAAGAAGAACCGTCCCCTGAACTCGCTAATATAAACCTGTTATCTGGAAAACTTGAAAGTGAAGCAGAAATGAATGCAGAGTTAGAAATAGAGGAGTTAGAAACTCTGCACTCCAAAGACGAACGTTTGCCCAAGGGTCTGGCCCCTTTAGAAGAGTTGTTCGATTTTAACGATGTGGCAAATAAACCAAAACTAGAACTTGTACAGACTGAAGTGGAGGAATGCAATATAGGCAGTAAGGAAAAACCGAAAATGATTAAGCTGTCTAAAAATTTGCCAGCTCACATTAAACTCAAATACATAGAGCTGTTCAAAGAGTTTTCTGATGTTTTTGCATGGAGTTATGAATATCTTAAGTCCTATGACACTGAAATAATACAACACAAAATCCCTCTTAAAGAAAACCAAAAACCATTCAAACAGAAACTGCGCAGAATAAACCCTGTACAGTTTCCTTTGGTTAAAAAGGAAATCATGAAGATGTATGATGCTAGTATTATTGTCCATATTAGATATTCTGAATGGGTATCTAATCTGGTGTCTGTTAGGAAGAAAACTGGAGAAATCAGGCTTTGTATAGACTTTAGAGACTTAAACAAAGCTTCATTAAAATACAACTACCCTTTACCTAAGATGGATCACATTCTACAAAGGGTGGTAGGGTCTAGAAGAATTTCTTTGCTGGATGGCTATTCAGGGTATAATCAGATCTTAGTCCACCCTGCTGATCAGTTAAAGACAACCTTCACTACACCTTGGGGCACTTTCATGTATGTGAAAATGCCTTTTGGTCTAATGAATGCTGGAGCCACCTTTCAAAGAGCCATGGACATAGCATTCTCTGAAGAATTTGGCTTCTTCATCATTATCTATCTTGATGATGTCACTGTGTTTTCAAAAACAGATGAAGAACACTTAGAACATTTGAGAAAATTTTTCGAGAAATGCAGAAAGTTTAGAATATCTTTAAACCCTAAGAAGACTCTATTTCGTCTCCAAGAAGATAAACTTCTTGGGCACATTATTTCTGAAGAGGGTATAAAGATAGATCCCCAGAGGATTGAGGCCATATTGCAAATCTCTCATCCTCGAAACATCAAGGAGTTGCAATCTTTCATTGTGAAGATCAACTTTTTGAGAAGGTTCATCCCCAATTTGGCTGAGCTCCTTAGGAATATCACAAACATGTTAAAAAAGGAGCAAGGGGTAAGATGGACCTTGGAAGCAAAGACATCCTTTGAGTTGGTGAAACAAGCATTAACCAAAACACCGGTTCTCATAAGTCTTGATTTTTCAAAAGATTTTTATATCTTCTCATTCACATCAGAGCATACCATAGCTGCTGTCCTTCTACAGAAAAATCCACAAGGACAAGAGCAGCCTATTGAATTCTTTAGTAAGGCATTGAGGGATGCCCCATTGAAGTACAACATTATGGAAAAGCAAGCGTTTGCTTTGGTTAAGGCTTTAAAAGACTTCAGGGTATACGTCCTTCACTCACACATCATTGCCTTTGTCCCAAATTCAGTTGTTAAAGACATCCTAACACAAGACCCAGATGGTAAGAGAGGTAAGTGGATTTCTATTATTCTTGAATATGATTTAGAAATAAAACCCACTAAGCTCATCAAAGGCCAAGGTTTAGCTAGATTAATGGCTGAATCAAATTGTGAAGTTCTTGATATTCATATGATTAATGCTTTAGATGATCAAGAGGAAATCTCGACACCCACTGTTGAAAACCATTTCATCAATTCCTCTTGGTATGCTGATATTGTTTATGTTTTGCTTAATTTAAATACACCTCCTGGTTTATCAAAAACAAAGGCAAGGTTCTTGAAGCTGAAAGCAGTAAACTATTGCATTATTGATAGATGTCTTTATTGGAAAAATGCAAGTGGTATATTGCTTAAATGTTTGCTCGATTTTGATGCAGAGAAGGTTAAGCAGGAATTCCATGAAGGAGAGTGTGGGGGTCATTTGTACTGGAAGTCAACAGCCAACAAAATTTTGAGGGCTGGCTTCTATTGGCCTACTCTTTTTCCTGATATACACAAGATGACCACTACTTGCCATAAATGCCAACTGTTTGAAGGCAAGAGAAATTGCTACCCCTTCCACTGCATCCAATCACTATTGAAGCTCCTTTTCAACAGTGGGGACTTGACTTCATAGGAGAAATCCATCCACCATCTTCTACCCAGCATAGGTGGATTCTTACTGCCACAGACTACTTCACTAAGTGGATAGAAGCCATTCCTTCTAGGCAGGCCAATGATTCAGTTATCATCAAATTTATGGAGACTAACATTCTCTCCAGATTTGGCTGTCCTACCAAGATCATCACTGATAATGTGGCGACATTTGGATCAAAGAAGATGGTTGAGTTCTGTCACAGATATCAGATATCATTGGGGCATTCCACAGCCTATTACCCTTAGGGTAATGGACTCGCAGAATCTTCCAACAAAAGCTTAGTGAACATAATCAAGAAACTGTTGGAGGACAACAAAAATTCTTGGCACACAAAGCTGGTCCATGCACTTTGGGCTGACAGATTAACTTTGAAGAAATCTATTGGTATGTCACCTTTCCAGTTTGTGTATGGTACAGGTACAATTTTTCCAAATAGCCTTGGTGTACCAGTGATGAAGTTGATTCAAGAGTTGCAGACTGAAGAAAATGACATGATTAGAGGAATAAATTAGACCATTCATCTTCATCAGACCAGAGAGGAAGTGTATAGCAAAGCATTACAGAAGCGGGACAACATCAAAAAGCTTTTTGATAGAAGAACAAAGGCCAGCAATTTTAATATTGGGGAAAAAGTTTTAAAGTGGGACTCAAGGAGGGAAGAAAAGGGCAAGCATGGAAAATCTGACAACCTATGGCTTAGCCCTTACTCTATTCATTCAGTTGCTGGTAATAATGCATTTTTCTTACAGGAACTGGATGGAACAGAATTGTTTAGGGGTCCTGTCAATAGCAGGATGCTTAAGAATTACTTCTCTTGATCCATTTTATTTTATGAAGCCTTTTTATCTTTTTCCATTATGAATATTCCATCCACC
The DNA here is from genome assembly GCA_034641835.2 of Pinus albicaulis. Taxonomy (NCBI): domain Eukaryota; kingdom Viridiplantae; phylum Streptophyta; class Pinopsida; order Pinales; family Pinaceae; genus Pinus; species Pinus albicaulis. The sequence continues at coordinate 145,637,791 of CM076576.1, forward strand.
ATTGCATTCAAAGTTATAAAAAATCAAGAAATACAAAAACAAAGGAAAGAAAGAAAAGAGGGAAAAATGAAAACAAGAAAGGCAAAGCCCCATGCCAAAAAGAGAAACAAATTCTGAAAGTGTGCAAGCTCAAATGCCACTCCTACTAAACACACTTCTAGTTAGTCAAACTGTTTAATCTTGACTAATTAGCTTTAAATTTTCTGCTGATAGGATAGTGAATTCGATTTGCCAAACTGTTTAATCTTGGCTTATCAGTAGATAGATTAGGATAGAAATTGAAGGTTCAAACAAACTCAAAATCTGAAACTAAGTTTCCAAAGAGAGATGAATCAAATATGTTTTATTCTCTGAGTCAAAAAAGAGGTAAAACTGGTTCTAATTCGCTCAAAATCTGAACCAGAAAACAAAGAAGAAACAACTCAAACATAGTTAAAAACAGAGGTGTAAAAAGAGAAGGCAGTACTTTGAAATTTCAGATCTTAAGCCTTCCATTTTGATTTTAGTTTTCTACGAATAATAATCTATGTGTAGCTTGTTTTTATGCCATAGATCACAGCAAGTCAAACAGCTTAATCTTGACTTGACTATTTTTAATTTTTTTTTGTAGAATTTAGAGAATGAAGGTCTGTTGGACAGTTTAATCCCAACAGACAGTAGATTAGGTAGAGGAATATCTGAGCTCAACTGTTTAATCTGAGTTCAGGGAGAAATAAGGACTAGAATTAGATTAGTTCTTATATTTTCAAAAAGAATAAAATGTTGTGGAAAGAGTTTGCCAATCCAAGTGCACTCTGATGAGGAAAAAATGTTAGATCAGTAGGATTGGGTAGGTAGAAAGTTGTATTGATAAAGTCTAGTATTCTTTCATAAATGATGCTATTTTTGAAGCAAAATCATCCCAATAAAAGAAAAGCAGCCCAATGGATCAGGCACAAGTCAGCGTCCCAGAGAAATCAAGTCTGAATTCTTGATGCCTTCAAGAAGGCACCATCCCCAAGTGGAGCCACTGTTAGCCACCTATAATATTTTGTTATACCAAAAGGTGGCTAAAAATTTTGGAGCCTCCAAGGAAAAAATTTTATCACTAAAAATTGTTGGCTCTTGAGGTCTCTCTAAGGCCTCATGCCTCTATCCAGATCCCTTATTGTTGTTTACATCCTAAAAGCCTCTGAAATCCTTCAAAAATCCCAAGTTAAATACTACTGCAGAACACCTTGGTCCCCTTCCTTTTCTTCCTCACTAACCTCATTTTCTATTCTCCATTTCCCATGAAAAACCCACAATTCCATGTTTCTCCCTTTCAATTTCATTAAAATCCCTTTTATAAGGTTAAAACCCCACTTTTTAACCTTACCGAAACCTTCATTTCCTTCAAAAAAACCATGAAAATACATGTTTTTATGTATAGGACTTAAGCCCCCTCTAGCTTAAGCCCCTAACCCTTTCCATCCATATACCCGTACCCTGGAACCGAGTTCTAAACCCTTTGGCGCTTGGCGCAAATCGCAATATTTCAATATCGCATTTTCCGCGGTTTGTTTAAATAACCCATCGCAAAAACTTGCGATGCGATCGTTCTGACCGATCGCAAATCACAAGCATCGCATATCGCATATCACATTTTTCATTGTTTGAAAGGTTGATCCATCGCAAATATTTGCAATGCGATCTGATCGCATCGCAAATATTTGCGATGCGACTGCGCAAATCGCAATTTTCTCTCCGTCGCATAATCCGCCATCGCGTTTTCAACTTTTGCGATTTGCGATCGATCCCGCCGGGCCCACCATATGATACCCCCGCCTTTCGTATTAAAACACTTTTTTCTTTTGTAAAGTCAAAAAATGATATATTTTGTGGTTTACAAAGGTTTTTCCCATTACATCCCGCCGCTGCATCTCCGCCGTTGATTTGCACCCCCGCTCCATGATCCAACGACCCTATTTCCTCCGCACAACCTCCAATGCAGTTTAACCTATAAACGCAGGATTTCATAACTTTCATTTGTATTTTACAGGGTTTAACATTTTCCGCTATATTCAGAAGGAAATTCGAAAGATGAGGGTGATGACCCTCCCTCTTTTGATTTGTCAAAGGAAATTGGCCACATGGTGCAAATTCACGTTTTCATCAGTGTTTCATGAGGCATTGATGCCATATAACCCTGTGCGGCCCTGCACATCAACAAGACACTGTTTTATTCAAGAGAACAGTTAAAGAATATCATTTTTGAAGACAAAACACAACAGATAAAGATTGAAGACAGTTTTTACGGGGATTACGGCTAAGACAGTTATCAAAAGCCTAATCCCCAATCTAAAACACAGTTTAAAAGAAAACCTAAAGTGTTTTATCAGACAAAAAGCCTCCACCGCCACATCTGAGGCAAATTGATTCCTCAGCTACCCCCGAGCCACCTGTTGCCTCAAACCTTTCAAAACAAAGGCCAAAGTTAATGAAGAAAATCAGATATTCGCCTCCAGCGCAGCCAGGGAGTTACTTCTGCAAGGAAATCAATGCAGAAAATATCCGCGGAGTTACTCCACACGATACCCAGAGCCTCAAAGTCCAATAAAGCTCCTGCTGAGCTTAATTCATAAATGTAAAACAATTAATACAGTGTTCCACCTGTGAACTTCTTCATCGAGCCCCTCAAAAGGCCAAGAAGTCTTGAACCTGTATTAATTGCTTCGAGAGATCTTTTGTTAGGTCTCACCTCCTCATTATTCTATAAATACCTCAGTAGAAGATGAGAAGTTGTTGGTTGCAGAACTTTGAAATACACTTGAGCTGGAGACTTCTATTTGTACATAGTGTTCACTGGCCCTTGAAGCTCTGTTTATGCTAGAATAGTTAGGTTGAATAGTGAAGATGATTGCTGAACTGAAACATTGGACCTAAAGATTGTAACTAGTTTGACATCAATATAAAAGTTGTTTCTTGGGATCCTGGTCTATATCACCGGTGAAGTGCTCCTTTCTTTGTTAAATTGTTTTCCTTCTATGTGTGCCATATTGTTCATATTCCTCTGTAAAGAACAATTTGAACAGAGTTAGGATCTACTGTACATCAGTAACCTTCTCTGGCTGAGAAATCTTTATCTTGATGTTTTCCTCAAACTTGTTTATTTAAGAATGATTTAATACTGTTTAAATAGTTAGGAATGTTGGCATTCCCTCGTCCTTTTGTTTACATAAACATTGTTCTTAAATGTGATTTCCATTATTTGCTATTAAAGTTAGACTAGAGAAGATATGGTTTGCCCTGATTCCTAGATTCTTTTCTCCAAAGGCAGATTCTGAAAGTTTCCCTTGGTGTTGACTGAAAGCAGACTAGGTTTAAAAGTACTTTATCTGATCTTAAGTCACACTTTGTTTCTCTTATATGTTTTCATACTTTCTGAAGGTAATTATGTGGATTACCGGATTGTTTGTCAATTAAGCTGCTTTAATAGAACTTGCCCAAGAAGTTTATGGTTAGCCCTGTCCTTGGTTGGTTTTAAACAGTTACTTAAGAGGCTTTTCTTGTTTGGACTGACTATAAATCCTCTGAGAAATTATTATCAGTTTCCACCCCTCCAACACTTTATTTTTTCCATCCCATCACTCTAATCTCAATAATCTTGTGGTATAGATGACTTGCCCCTTGGATCACTCTTGATGTTGTTGTTCAATTAAAGCCCTGTTATGACTCCATACCCCAATGGACTAAAAACCAGTGTTATATCTATCTTTTAGCCATAGCTGTTCTTCCCTCTTGCAACTTCTCACTTTTGAAACTCTCTGCATTCAAGACTTTCACCTCAAACAGTAATCATGCTCAACCATCCAAAAAAGCAAACAAACCCTTGGCCTTCATAACTAGCCTAATACCATAACCCCAAACTTCAAAGACAAATCCATCTTTGTACATATAGGAGAGATCCCTCTCCGGATTCAGGAGGGCTAGATCCTAGGATCCCAAATTTGGTTGAAACGATGTTGTTTCTGTAATTGGACTCTTCCAATCTTGCTAATAAATTACAGGAACCTAACACCACCGTCATCGCATATCAAACTTTGGCGATTTTATTATGAACCATTGCACTTATCTTTTAAGACTTGTGATTTGCGATTGCGACTGGGTCCCACCTGACATCACACATCACACTTCGATGACTATAACATGAACCCTCCATGGTTATATTCTAAAATTTGTTATTTGCGATTGTGATCGAGTCCCACCGAATTCGCAGATCGCACTTCGGCGGTTTTATAACATGAACCCTCCGCAGTTATGTTGTAAAACTTGAGATTTGGGCCCACACAACCAAACTTCAACTCTTTTTCAGCTTTTATAGACATTGCATTCAAATCATGGTGGTCTTTCTTAAAGGAACTTATGGTAGAGTTAATCCTCTTTCTCAAGTCATTGGCTATAGGCAGTCATCCTGTAAGAGCACCGTTTATCCTTTCCTTATTGCCATCAATTATTTTAGTCGACTTCCTTTTCAAGTCTCTAAATTACTTCTTCTTAAGACCTAACCTGACTCTATCCTCTAGTGCACATGTTTTCTCATAGTCCTCAAGTAACGCTGCATCTCATTGCTTTAGTTCTGCTTGAATATCATCATGAAGAAGCCGCTCCATTTCCAGTAAAATCTCTTCATACTCATGTTTATCAAGTTTTCTGGTTGTTTCTGATGGTTCATAATCCCACAACGCGTCATCATTATCAAGAATAAAAGCACTCTGACTATCCTCATGACGTGACTACTTGGATTTTTTAATCTCATCCGAAATTATCTGCTCAAAAGAAGAAACTGCAACTTCTTTTGGTTCTGTTGCTTCTCTACCAAGTTGAATTTTCCAAAGCAACTGACTTCTATTCTCTCGCACCCTTGATAAGAATCCCACCCTAAGATTCTCCTTCCATTGTGACCATCTAGCCTTAAAACACCTCCTAAGATGGTGACTTTCCATTTCTTTACCTATTATCAATAAAAATTTCAAAGAATAATCAATGTCTCACTTGTCACTAAATTGCAATGTGGGAAGAAGGATATAATCATCATTTTATAAACCTGTACAAATCCATTCAACCTATATAATTATGACCAGTTTTTACCTAAACCAACTGGTCCAAGACAAGTATGGTCACTTTTGGTTTGAGATGGAGGTTCAGCCCAATTTCTTGAGTTCCTCTTTAACTCGCTCTTCATCCCAAGATGCACGCAATCCATCATGGAATACATACTTAACCTATGCCATTTGTTCCTCATCAGGCTAAATGGAAAAATCAAAAAATGCAACCTTTTCACTCTTGTCACAAAAAATTTTGTATACGTGTATGCAGCCATATCACATTAGTGATTTTAGAAATCCAAGAATGCAAAACCTCAATTTTCCCCTTCAGTTTTTGGATCATTCATTAAGGGCATTTCTTCAATGTTTTCAACTCCATACTCATGTAGATTTTCTCTAACACAAAATTAATTAAATAATTTTATAATTAATTAAATAATTATATGTTTTAAATAAATATGATTTCATTTGGAAGAAAATTTGGTGAAGCCATTTCAAACTTGTCCCATTTTTCCTAACGAATTCAAAAAAAAAATATGCAAGACAAAGTGTAAATTTAAAATTTATCTTGTGCCAACATCGACTACTTCTAGGGATGGCAGCTCTCGAGGAGGTGTCAAGAATCTCATATCTCTAGATTCGCAAATCAGTGCCTTATCCATTAGGCTGATTCCACAACTTATGTCTTGATATGTCATGTAACTCAGTGACTGGAAGCTAGCTGATTATTCCTTCTGACTTTGGATGCTAAAGATAGACCACATGCTTGCTTAGCCATCTTGTATTCATAATGTAAATTTGACCTGAAATCTACAACTGAACTTATCCACTGTAACCATCAAACTAAACATACTATTGCACCCAGGAAAACTGAAAGCAATCTCAAACTAAAACTAAGAAAGTTCTCAAAATAACTGAGCTTATTTTCCTACCTACCTATCCTAACTCTAACTTGGAGATGATATATACACTAAGTGAACTCTTTTTTCCAATACACCAATCAAGTAACTGACTACATGACTGATTCTTGTTCTATTTTTTTAGTAGGCTGAAAAACAAAAGGGCCACCCACATCTTACTTTCCATTGAAAAACAGTGTTCAAACCTTTCCTTAAACTCGGAAGCAAACCATTCATGGCATATAATACTCCTTCCATATATTATTCTAAAAGGACAACAAAAGGATCTTGGAAAAATACCTAGCGCTGAAGATTCAAAATAACAAACTTCATCTAGGACTGCTCCTTGTTCCACTTTGTCAGGTTCAGGATCCTTCTGAAAGAGAATATCTACACATTCTACATGTTCATCTGACATGGCATCCTCATTGTATACCACTATGTTTTTCTCAAGAAAACCTGATCTGTCTCAACTAAGTTGGCTAAATTCTGTTTGAAGGCCATCATTTTGATGAACATAAATTTCTGGCAATAAGCCTTATTGAGAAGGTAGAACATCATCAGTATCAATCTATTATACATCTTTTTTTTCATGAGAAAACACTTTAGTACATAAATCAACAGTAGGACACATAGAAATAATCTCTCCATTACATAAATATTGAGAGGTTGGTTGCATGCTTAGAATCAGATTAATTTCTTCTTCAATTAAAGGAGGAGGCAATCTTTGTTTTCTTTGGATTGAACAACAATCGTTTTCTTTCTCTTGTGAAGACTGATCCTGAGACTGAATGTCTTTTTTAGCCTCACACAAAAGAGCATATGAATTATCATTTTTCCCACAGAGAGACCCTGTGAATCTATTTTCGTTTCTTGATGACTTTCATTTTCAATTAACTTCTCTTGGTTATCATGACAGTTAACTTGAGGATGAAATTCATAAATTGCTTCTAAGAGATCCTCATGATGCCAATTTCCTAGATCTTCATCAATATTTACAAGGTATTATATGAGATCCTCAGACTGATTACAACAATTTTCAGCTAATGATAACAATGGAGAATTTTTTTTTTTTAATTCTCATAAAAAGACTTGTGGAAATCCTTTAAAGAAAACAAACTACCAGTATTCAAGCCTTCATACCATTCCCTCGCTGTCCCTTCTAATTTTACCATGAACATATTCATGAGGAAATCCTCATGCCATTCGACCTTAAACTTCCATGAATGTATATGAAATTTAATGAGATGTAATGAAGCATCATCAACATTCTCATCTTGAAAAATAGGAAGAATTCTTTGCCAATCTACCTGAGGAATTTTTTGTGGGAATCCGGGAATGTGATCTCTGTACATTGGAGCATACCTGTGTTGTATTCTTGGATTCATCTTTTCAATCAGTCAGAGAATGGGGTCACTGTATATTCACAACCAATCTGGATTCTTCTACTAGTGAAGCCTTTAGGTCAACTGAAAATTGTGGAGTCGCCAGGTGGATGATTTCAACCTTCTTGTGTCTGGATGTTTTCCACCATCAACAACCATATACCAATCTTGGAACATGCTTGAATCATACAATGTTTTGATTGGGGTTTCTAAGTTCTTATGAAATATTAAGCTTTTTCAATAATTCCCCAGTATGGTCGCAGTATGTTGTCACTCTATAATTTATAAGATTGGAAAGAACAAACGATAGAAGAAAAAGTCAAACCACTTTGGATTCCAAGACCTAGCCTTCCTAGACTCAAAGAGGGATCTCTCTATCTCTGATTTGAATTTATCTTTAATAGCATGAATGGTGATGTTAGGCTAGTTACAATGATGGTAGTATTGGTTTATTTTTATTGATTTTGTCGGTTGGATGAGCAAGTCTGCAGGGAAAATTCCATTGGGCTATGGAGTCAAAGGTTGGATTGGCACATCAATGTTCAAGAGCATCACAGGGAAAACTAACTGTGCTAAATGGATCTTTAGAGCTGTATGAATTATGAGGTGAAAGAAATAGTAAGGTTTAGTAGTGACTAACGAGTAGTTAATAATTATTTAATCAGACTTCGACAGAAAACATTAAGATTGTAAATGCTAACAGAATTAAGGTGCTATGATAGAAAATATTAATCTAAAATTTATGATTTACAATTAGATGAAAAAATGCATAGCAGGGAAAAAAATGGAAACATTTAAAACAAAGAAGTAGCACATTTCCATTTTAACACAATTCAAGAATCCTGTAAATGGTCTTTGATTATTGATGTCCAGCTCCAAAATTATAATGCTCCAATATAATAGTTCTTACAATGCAAGGTATAACAATATCCAACCCTTCATAATGGAAATTCAAGCAGTATTTAACTAAAACTTAAGTCGATTTCCCTAATATTCTTTGGAAAACTTCATTAATTACAAAAAATCTGAAATTAGACAAGTGTGGCGATGCAAGACCTGAGAAAAAATCTTTGACAAAACACCACCTGTAGAATTAATTTTGGGCATCTCTTCATGTATCTAAAAACTTTGATGGCTCTTTGTAAGATCAAAAAATAGGCTTGAAGGTGACTGTGATGATCACGAAGAGGCAACGAATGGTGGCTCTAACATCTGGCCCTGCATTTTAGAAAATCGGTGTTGCGTAATTAAATCTGGTGCAGTCACTACAAGGAAAAGACCCTTTAGCGGAGGTTATAAAGGAGGTTTTTAGTGTTATAAAATTGGCCAAAATTTTCAAAAAAAAAAATTCTACAACATCTGTTTATGGTTACAGAGGTTTTGGTAGAGCTTTTAATGAAATTCAACACAACTAAAAAAATGGGCAGCCGAAAGTTATTATGGTTGTTTTCTTCATCAGTGCACTACTCTGGTTTCAATGCATCAGTGCATGTCATCTAGAAGGTGACTCAGGGTTGTCGCAGGTGCATGCACCGGGCCGTCAAGGTATAAAAATGCACTGGGCGCAATGTTGGTGATACAATGCACGAGACCGTTCTAATTGGCCTTGGGATTTTTGCAGTGTCCATAGGCCGTCTCAACGCACTGGTACGTAGAATTATAGAAACACACCGTGTGCAGTATCACACCAATGCACCGAGATTTATAATTGGTATCGGTATTTGTGCGGTGCCCATACATCGTATATATGCATATGTGCGTAGTGCCACATAAACGCACCAGTGCGCAGTATCACACAAACGCACCAAGATTTATAATTGGTATCAGTATTTGTGCAGTGCCCATAGGTCGTACAAATGCACTGGTGCGTAGTGCCACATAAACGCACCGGTGCGCAGTATCACACAAACGCATAGATATTTTTAATTGGTTTTGGTATTTGTGTGGTGCCCATAGGTCATAGAAACGTACCAATGCGCTTCAACATACAAACACACCAGTGTACAGTAACTTACACGCACTGATGTTCATTTTTTATTTTTTAGAAACATCCACCTGTGATAGTGCAATTATTTTGATTTTTTAAAATTCTTTATTCATCAAAAGTCGACACATCTTATAACAGTATTCATATTAATTAAATTTTTATTGATGCATTTTAATGTTATGTTTGAATTAATTTGTTATATCATATCATAATTATTGTGATTTTTTTAAAATTCAATATTCATCAAAAGTCGACACATATATATCTTCTAACAGTATTCATATGAATTAAATTTTTATTAGTGCATTTGAATGTGATGTTTGGATCAATTTTTTATATCATATAATTAAATTTCACATCTCTTCATTATAATATTTAATCATCCATAAATTTAATCAGTGGTGTTACATTTCACAGCGACAATGGAGAACACAATAGAATAAATTAAAACATATTTTATTATATATATATATAAGACAGTCTTTGTCATACAAATTGGGATAGTTATTATTATCCATTTATCTTTCAATTGGGACATTATGTCCATTATATTAAACAAAATGTCTGATTTCACAGGATAATATTTCAAAAAATACAAATTCTTTCATTGATATCCAAACATAGTGATCATCATTCTTCGCTTGAACTGTTGTCACTGCCAGAGCTACTCCCATGAATTGGGTTATTTCCAGGAATGTTTTGTTCACGGTGTTGTTTTTTTTCTTCTTCTTCACCTTCCATCTACAAACATAAAAATAAACTGTAATGAGTGTATATACACTGCTGAGAATAATGAAAATTGTAATATTAAATAATATACTTCAATGTGAATCGAAAAGAAATGACGTACCATTGCAACAATTGACTCATAAACTATATACATTCTTTCAAAACCATTTAAGATGCCATCTTTCAAGATTTCATCTATTGGCGCAGTTCCATACTTTGTTTCCTGCAAGTTTTATACCCCATAAAAAATCATATATTTAATATAAAAGATTTGTTTGTTCTATTAATTATAGGCGAAGCTAAGTAAAAGAAGATCAATAGATGCTTACAAATTCCACAATTAATCTATGATATGCCAACATATACTCACAACCCATCTTCAACCTAATTTCAATCAATTTGTCTGATGGTTCTTCTTTGAATGTTAACACCTGTTTGAAGACATCCAATGATGATTTTTTTAAAACAACTTAAAAAATACAAAAATGAAATCTTGTTAAGTTGTTATAAGGAAGTAACAATTACTCACAAACTTATATATCAACCCTTTTCTTCCTTATCTTCCTGTTTTATGTGCTGAATGGGTTCCATTTTCTTTTATTTTCTGCAAGAAAATACTTGAAAATTAATATTTAATGCTAAATTGTTTATTTATTGTACCTAATGATCGAAAAATTCAATGATTACATATTACATTTGAAGCACGTTGTTGTTGAAATGGCTCCTCCTACGATGCAATTTTTTCCATTTCTTTGACAATCTCTTTGTACACCTTTTTGGACATTCCTACTGGCATATTTATGATATCAGCTCGTTCATCTTTTGATATTTTCATAATCTTCCTGAAAATATAACATGACAATAAACTATTTAATTTTTATATTTATATATGAAAAGTAAATACAACAAAATTGATATTTATAAATAATTATAGACAAGCATTTAAAGGAATATTACAGTTTCATTCCTTCTTCTTCTTTTTTACGTTTTTTCTATTAATAGTCTGAAATGTCTCATTGACCAATTCTCTAGAAACTCTTTTTGTAGTTTAGATAAAATTTGGTTCTTGGAATCATTGGATTTATTTTTGTATTGTAAGTGGAAAGAACTTCTATACATTCGTTCCACTAGCTCCCTCAAAATTTTGTAAATTTTTTTCCCCCTTTCGTTAACCTCTAGCACCACTCCAGATGAGCTAAAGAGCAATTCATTTTCATTTGCATGTTCTATTTTTTTCTTTTCTTAGAACAACATTTCTTTTCTGAGTTGTAGGTCCCTGTAGAACATTAAACATATGTGAATTAATAGATTTTTTAACACATGTTATCTAATAATTTTAAGTATATTATTAATGAAAATTAAAAAAACAAACTCATATTGGATCGATAGTATTTTTTTCATTCACCTCATTCATCCTTTTGCAATTTTTCCATCAAGTTTTTACAGTCTTCTGGTCCTAGATCAGAAATAATCTTATCGAGCTTTGTCATTTTGTGGCTCTGCATGATACATAGTAAAAAATACATATTAGTTAAACTTACATATAGTTCAAAAATAATATTTTTTGTAAAGAATTTGCAAAGAACTTGCATTTTTTTCTTTTCTTGATGTGTTATCAGTATTTTTGTTACTTGATCTCTTGTCAGTCATTTCTTTATAAATTTGAAACCTGTACTATATCATTCATTAATATATTTATAAATAAATTGTCAACTTTTCAGGTAAAAAAAAAAATCTTAAGAAACCAGTGCGCCATTCATGTTGTACACACTGACGTCAGTGCGTGGGGGTATTATAAACACACCGCACAAACAATATAATAGACCGTACAGTGATCTATATCAACAAGTAGCATCGGTGTGTTACATGTTAACCACCGCACCAATTAATATAGAGAAAATAATCAAAATCGTCCAGTATTAGTTTTTGTAGCATAAATTCCCCATGCAAACAAGGGAACACCATACGGTGCTCTCTGTCTACTAGGAGACCCGGTGTGGTGCGTTATATGTTACATGGTGCACCAATTAATACAATAAAACATTTTTTTGTGAAACATCACATTGGTGGTGCGCCATAATGAAATAGCGCACCGGTGCCATATTTTACATATGGCGAAATGATAAAAAAATTGCTTTTTAATTTTTTATCACAACACTTTCGCAGTGTGCTAGGATAAAACAACGCACCGGTGCACTAGGTTACGCAGGGCACACCGATGAAAAAAAAAAATCTATTTTTTTTTTTAAAATTCACGCAAGGGCTGAGATAGATTTGGATCCGATTATGCAAGTCATCCTGTGGTTTGGATGTCTTAGGCCCATATATAGCAATACAAGCCCTATAAATCTAAAATTAAAAGCCTTAATTCTGAAATCACAGAAATAGGGACAAGAAAGGGAAGAAACAAAAAGAATGTAGGGTTTCTTTCTAAAAATGGATTTTTTATTTTATTTTGTTTCTGAAAATGAGTAAGAAATTGAAATTTTTTTCTTACTGCATTAAAAAAATTGTAGAAAAGTAAAAAAACAATAAACATTGAAATTTGTTTCTTACTGCGTAAAAACAACTGCAGAAAAAGTTAAAAAAAAAAAAAACTTTAATCATGAGATCGTTTGAAATTCTATGCTACAGGGTTTGAATCACTAGAGGTTTGGAATTCTAATTGTCTGAATACTTCTGTTTGAATGTATTTCCCTGCTCCACAGTGCTCTAGTGCTTTGTTTTCTCCAGGTATGTCTCCTGCAAATATCTGGCTGAAAATTTTTGCAAAAATAGTGAAATAATGAAAAGTGTTTAGTATTTAAAGAATTGATTTATGAAATTATATTTTCGAAAATATTTTGCTTCCCATTTTTCAATTTACCATTTTTTTTCACTCAAAGAAAATAGAGCTGTTCTTTTTTAATTTGCGTTTATTCGTCACCAGTGCGTCACTTAATAGCACCGCACCGGTGCATCCGTTTATAAAACGGCACCATTGTGCAGTAATGAAAACGCACCGGTGCGGTGATCTGTACATTAGCAGTGATAACAAGAAGTCCATTATTAAGGCACCAAAATTACTTTTAGGTGTGTGCACCAAAATTTATTGTGGATTTTGCTCAAATGTAGGGAGAAAATATCATAATTATATCGAATGGAAAATTCTTCAAAATCCAGCTCGTTCCATAATATTTCTCAAATTCCATCGTGGAGTTCTCCCTATCCATCTCAAGACGTAATATTTACTTCATATTTTATTTATATTTTCATTATCTAATTGAATTTATGTTTTTTATCCATGTCAATCATGCACAACTTAATTAAATTTATAATGTATACAAATTTGCAGTTTCATGCAGATTGAACATCGAGTTCAGATGCACAAAATATTCAAACAACTCCAAAACGTCAGAAGCTCTTATCAGGAGCAACATACTGCAAGGTGCATTTGGTAGATGAAAATGGATAGTCGCTTCACCCTGCTAATTGTGGCAATATTTCATCTTCTAGCCACAATCCTGGGACAATGATGGTAATAATTATAATTGTTTGGTATATCAATTAATGTAATTATTTCAACGTCAAACCAATTAATCATGCAATATTGTCAACGTGGTTACTAATTGATATCATATATTTTTTACTAATCATGTTCAAATATTTTTTTTAAATTATTAGGATTCTAGTGATGATGAGCGAACTACCTACCATCTTCCATTATACCCCATGACAATTTCAAATAGAAAGAATACTAAATTAAGAGAAAAAATCGAAGAGGAACGATATGAAGAATGGTTGAATCAACCATCGATTCAATTCTCGCTACGTCCAGATTCACCAATTAGGAATGACTACAACAATAGTAGTTCTTCACAAGCTAGCAATGGAGGCAATCAAATAGAGTTTGGTATGGATGATTACTTAAGGGATACGACTGCCATGGAGAAAATGTTGTTAGATGCATTCCAAAACGATGATCAGCTAGGTGATGATGCTCATATCGCTGACACCTTTTTCGAAAGCCTTAAATTTGCTTCCACCACCCCTCTCTTTGGACTTGGCGGTCAATCAAAGTCTACCCAGTTGGGGACAATGATGTTACTGTACAAATTGAAAGCCAATTTTGGCTTTTCGAATGCATGTTTTTTGGAAATTTTGAGGTAAGAACCATAAATTACTCCCTTATATAAATTTGAAATATAATCAGTACATTGCAATGAACATTACAAATGTTAAATTTTATGAATTTTAATAATTATATCGACATTAATGTACATTTATTAATATATTTTTCCATGATCACCAACTACAAGTTATTCAAAGATAAGGTTATTTCGAGTGATAATGTCTTGCCCAGTAGCTACGAAGAGGCAAAGAAATTGTTGAAAACGTTGGGTGTTGAGTACATATCATATCATGCATGTCCAAATGATTGTATTCTATATAGAGGAGAATATGTAGACAAAGCGATGTGTTCGAAATGTGGGCATGATAGGTATGATAAATATAAAAAGAAGGGTAAATCACGTACTGGTCCTCCTTTTAAGATATTGAGGCACATGCCTATAATCCCAAGGATTCAAAGGCTCTTTCGTTACAAATAATTAGGTATGTTGAAGGGATGGCATGCCTCACATAGAAGTGAGTTGGGAGTTATGTGAATCCCAACTGATTCAATAGCCATGAAGCATATAGAGGATACATGGCTTGAAAAATTCAAGGATGAAGTATGAAGTCTACGACTCAACATAGCCATGGATGGTGTTAACCCATATTCCCTCCAGAACACCAAATATTATGTTTGGCCTATAGTAGTGATCAATAACAATATCCCCCCATGGTTTTCCATGAAGAACGAACGTTTTATGTTGGCTCTCATAGTCCCTGGTAGAAGACAAGTGAAGAATATGGATGTCTGCTTACAACCACTGGTAGATAAATTTAAGGAATTATGGGATGGGATAAATGTATACGATATATCAATACCCATCGCAGTAGAGAGGAGTTTTACATTGTATGGCATATGTGCTTACACAACACATGATTATCCAGGCTTAGGAGTTTGCTTTGGTAAATTACATGTTTAATTTATTGATTTGTTTATATACGTAACAATATTCTTTCGCATATTAGTTATTTAATTTGTTGTAATTGTTCTGATCTTCATTATATTCTTTAACGTTCCATGCATATTAATTGTATACAATAATCTCGCAGGTCTTGTAAAAAAATGGCATTTTGGATGTAAATGTTGTGGACCTTCTCTGAAAGCTAGATGGTCCAAGGACCTATGAAAGACAGTGTATGATTGCTCCAAGGTATTCCTCCCAAAAGAACACCCTTACAAAAGATCACCATTTGCTTTCAATGGTAAAAGAGAGAGAACCCAAAGGCCTCCAATAACGACACCAGCTAAATGGCTTAGAGGATATGAGAGAGAGAAAGAGAAGGAATTCATAGAAATGTTCGATTCAAATGGGGAGCCTATGTTCGATGATTCAGAATTCTTTGACACCTATGTTGAGAAATTGGCCATTGGGATGAAAAGGAAATCTATCTTTTATAACCTCCCATATTGGGAGCATCTTAATATTACCCACTTATTAGATCCCATGCATATATTTAAAAATGTTTCATCTTCTTTATGGAGGTACATATCACCGAAAAAAAGTGACACATTAGCTGTTAGGAAAGATATTATTACTTCAAAAACTAAAAATAAAAATTGGCCAAGACGATTAGAAAGTACAGGATCAGAGGTAGGCAATGTTCCCTTTAATTCATGGTTTTTCGAAGAAGGTGATGTCCCATGGATTTTTAAAAAAGATGATATTTCTTTGCAAAAGGAAATTATAATGGGTGTGAGGGTGCCAAATTCATATTGGTCTTCACTACAACGCTTCTTCACCATGGATGACCATTTGTCAGGGTTGAAATTGATAACCATTTGAACCTTCTAAGAGTAGATATAATGTCAAAATAGTGATTTTATTATTTTTTATTTTAATAAATTTTATCCCATGCAGGGAACATAAAACACAACTAATTTTGTATATTATTTCACTTGTTTATAACTTTTCAGTGTCATTATCCTTTGTTCATGCGTGGGTGTGTGAAACATGAATTCCCTCAAGACCTGGGACATGCCATATCTAAATTATCTGCATTTGTACGTTGGATCACGTTAAAGGAGATTCATGTGGCTAGAATTCCATGGTGGTGTCAAGAGATAGTTGAGATTGTTTGTATGTTTGAGAAGGAACTACCGACGAGTTTCATGGACTTACAAGTTGAATTAGTTGGGGTGTTTTCTTATCATCGGACGTTCTTCTTAGAGAGGTACATGAAGAAATTGAAAGGTTTTGTTCGACAAAGGGAAAAACCTGAGGGGTCTATGGCAGAGGGGTACATATCATATGAGTCTTTCTATTATTCCAATGAGTACATAAAGTAGATCGAAAACAGACCAGGTTGGGTGATTTGAGACGATGAAAGGGATGAAGACAAAAGAGAACGGGAGTTGCTCCAAACGAGTGGAAAAAAGCACTTGATAAAGAGTAAGCGACTTATAATTTTTTAAATTTACACAAAGTTAATATTCATGTTGAACTTTGATATAATATATATTTTGATCTCTAAGTACTATATAATGTTGAGTTGATTTCATCAACGAATGCAGAAATTGAAGCAATCAATAAATTCATACTTTACAATTTTGAAGCGACACAACCAAGGGTCGCATTGTATGAACAAAAGAGGATGAAATGGGATAGTGAAAGGATAGAATTCAAATGTTTGAATGGTAGAACTGTGCCTTATCCCAGTCATTTAAAATAAAATATGCCAAAAATATGCCCCAACAGTTGGGTTGCTGACCAATTCATAGAGAAATACGATGCAACCGGTCGTTACCCGCATGCTGAAGAGGATGTGCTAAACGTAGGTATTGGGTGTAGCAACTCGGTAATAATAATTTTAATTTATATGTAAATTTGAAACTTCTAAGACATTTATATTTCATATTTTAACTATTGGGTTATTATAAGACACATGACACTATGATTTTTTTTTAATTTTTTATAATAGGTGCATTTGTTTCCATCTATTTGGGCATATGGACACCAATTTCGCACAGAAAATGTCCATGTTGGAAACATCACATTAAACTATGGAGTGGAAGTTGAGTTCGATCAATCTCATTGATCTAGCCACCATGATCAAAACCTAGTACGAGGGACGTTAGGTTACGTCGGAAAGAGACAAGAGATCATTGAAGTGGATTTCTCTTCTTTCCATTGTGTTATTTTTAGGTGCAAGTGGTGGGACACATTTGATCGAAACAATGTAAAGTAAGATCGCGATAGTAAGCTGATATGTATCAACTCTAGAAAGATGTGGGACGAAGCTAAGGAGCCCTATGTTTTCCCCAAACACTGCAACCAGGTATTTTTCTACCCAGATGTGTTGGATAGGGATTGGTGATTTGTATTGACACATGACCCTATATCAAAACATAATTTTGAGAACAATAATGTTATCATGCCATGCAAGCTGGAAGATAATGAGGGTGATCATGAGAATCGAGAGTGATATGGTAAATGTGTTATTTCATCAATATTTATACTTCTTAAGATGTTTTTTTTTAAACATTATAATATGTATTTTGAATTAATTGGTAATTTGCATTGTGTTAATGTTAAAATCAATATTTCACTTGATAATTTGCAATTATGTTGATCTCAAAAACAATGGTGTACTATATAAAGTTTTTTTTTTTTCTATGTAAGATCATAATAAAATAATGATAATTGTAAAGTACATGAATTTATTTGCATTATTTTCTAAACTTTATAATCTTACAATAATTCATATTATTCTAGATTTATTATTTTACAATTATTTAAAATTTTACAAATTTAAAAATTTTAATAAAATCATTTCACATTAATACAATTAAAATTTTCACATTAATACAATTAAAATTTTACAAATATTTTACATACAATTACAATTAAAATTACAATTACAATTACAATTACAATTATGATTGCAATTTTACAATTTCACATACAATTACAATTAAAATTACAATTACAATTTTAGAATTTTTCTTACAATTACATTTTTAGAATTTTACATATATACAATTACAATTTTACAAATTAAAAATTTACAATTACAATTACATTTTACAATATCATAATCATTTAATATTAAATTAATTAATAAACATCACGTTCATGATAACCATCGTAGAAACATCATATTTGACTAAAAAACACATTCAAAATCGCTAACATCATCGTGATCATGATCATCTAACAAAACACAATTAACATTATATTAACATCATCACAAAACAAACATCAAATATACATCCCATGTGAAATAACTTCTATCACATACACATCTATCTGCAAGTTTCACATTAAATGAACATATCTAACATGACCTAACAATGTACACATCATGATGATCACCAACATGTAAATTAAGTAAAACTACAACATGAACATAAAATAAATGGACCATATATATATAACTGAATAATGTCAAAAATATACAACTGTAACATAATTTCATGGATCAGCTGGTGGTACATCATCAATAGCAATACTAGTAGAGGCATGCTCAGTCAATGGTGTGGCCTCATCGGTCGATGGTCCAACCTGCTCATGATCATGAGTACTAGTGGATGTTACAGGTTGCTGACTGGACGTGGTCGATGGTCCATCCTTCTCTCCATGATGACTACTACTAGATGCTAGTGGAGGTTGCTCATCTGGCGCAGTGTGAGGTGAATGATCATCAGATGATGAGTTGTTGCTTGTGGACTGTCAATCACGTGCTGCATCTTGAACATGCCTATAATGTGCAACGGTCCTCCTCAGTCGCGTAACTAAGGTCGTAACTCCTATGACATGCCGCATCAGGTTGTAAATGTCACGCAACATGCCTCTCCACATATGTAATAGCCTACCATCAGCTTGTATGTCTCTCATATTAGAGAGCCTGATGCCCACCTCAATAATCAATGCAGTAAATTGGTCGCCCAACTCCATCCTCTATATGCTATCAAGTCGACCGCACCTAGCAAAAGGTGGTACTAGCGCACCAGCAGGAGTAGGTCCCTTTGCACCAGCCTCTTGATGAACCTCGGCATCTGAAATGCCCTGATCGTCATTAGGATCCACACCTGGATCATGTGGTGGTGTCGGCATGTCCTCGTCATCAAAAGACCCAATGTCTAAAAAATATATACAAGTATACAACAATAATTAGACAATTTCATTACACAATTTAATAAAAACAAGTTAAAGAACATGTTAGAATAAATATAAATAAAATAGTAATATTACCTCTATCATCTGGTGACTCATCATCTGTGAAGAGGATGTTGGCACACCCTCGCCAATCCAAACCAGCATAAGGACAGGGGACCATAATGAAGGGATGCTCGTCAACACTAGCTATAAACTCCAGTGCATCATCCAATATCCATGTTGGAAACACAGTCTCCCCCCTCTTGGGCATCATCTGCCCCCACATGTGCATCTATGCCTCTAACATCGGCCTACAAGGCCACCAAACAAAAGTAGGCCTAGTCTCTAGAAACCTCTCAAAAAATAAACAAAAAAACTCTGAAGCAAAAGGGAAGTTGACCCTCCCTTATCCATGACAACGACATCTATCTAAGGTTGTACAGAACTGCCGCAAAAAAATGGCAAACCACCTGACAAGTCGTGGTTCCTGTACTAAAGAGTCAACATAATATAGAATCAAGCAACTAATGCGTTTCCCATCACTAGTGTTTTGTGAAATGTTCAAAAATCAGAAGTGAGAGGCACCTCACCTCCTAACTACCAAATGCACCAATATGTAACTGACCTTCAGAGACCTGAAAATCTGAAGGAGACAATATATCTACGCTAATGTATCTTTGGGAGTACACTAACTGACTCCCTGTTGCATAGCCAACTGGAACCTATGGGAATGAGGGAAAATCCACCCCTCTCCTCGATAACCCAGTAATGAAATATATGTCCTCATCAGTGGGCGTGTACCACTGGTTACGACCAACCCGGAAAGCCTGTCAGTGGGCATTCCACCTACGGATAAGATGTCTCAAAAATAAACCATGGCCCTTTAGGGAAGTAGCCTCCTCATAGAACTTGAGGAGGCCTACCTACCTTAGGAGCCCTTGTGTAGCTGTTATAATAGGGCAAGTGTATGCATCTCTCTCCCTCTCTCGTACCTCCCACAGGCGAACCATGTTATACTAGTATGCATGTTGTTGTTTTTGTTCCCCCTATTCTCTCCTTTCATGTCTCTGAATGATTAACATATTAAATAATTTTTTTTTATTAAATGAGACATGTATTTAGGAATATACATGTATAATTTGTTTTTGGAAAAACAAAAAAAATTAGTTGGTGTGCTACAAAAAATAGGCATGTGCCAGTACCGGTGCGTGGTGCTCCTGAAACTTTTTAGCGCACCGTTGACTATGTACGGTGTCAGGAGTGCAGTGTGCTGACTAAACTCTACACCCCGGGGCATATAGTTCAGTCAGCACACCGACCTCCTAACGTCATTACATAGTCAATGATGCGATATTCTACCAAGCCGCACCGTTGACCCTATCAAAATGCAAAATGTGATGCATTGACAAAAATACCCGCCCCGTGGCAGATATTTAAGTCAACGCACCATGTTGCTGCTATTCCACTTGGTCAACAGTGCGGTCGGGTAACTGACAGCACCGCACTTTTAAAAAAAATTTAAAATAACACGGTGCATCTTCGGTACTGCCCCGTAACTGGTGCAGATACTGTTAGCACTGGTTTACCAGGCCGCACCGTTGACCCTGTCGAAATTTGAAATGCGGTGTGTTGACAAAAATAACCGCCCCGGGGCGGAAATTTACATCAACACACCGCGTTGCCGCTATTCCACTTGGTCAACGATGCGGCCGGGTAACCAACCGCACCGCAATTTTTTTAAAAATTTAAAATAACACGGTGTGCCTTCGGTACCGCCCTGGAACTTGTGCGGATAACATTAGCACCGATTGCACCGCAAACTGGTGTGAGTCGAACGTATCGAGCGCACCGCGCGACAATTTTTTTCTTTTAAATGGTTAATTTTAAGGTAATTTGAAACTCTAATCTGCTAAAATACATAATTATGGAAAAACAAGAAAAATACATGTAAACTTGCCCGTCGATGAGGCATATTGGTTATAGAATTTTCAAAAGAAAATTTGCCCACCGTTTTGAAAAATTCAAGCTATAGATTGGTGGGAAATGCAAAGCAGTAGTGCGTGCAATGGGTGCAATGGGAGCACCGATGTTAGAGCGGCTCAAACAAGGATAGATTGCACCGGTTCTTGAGAGATCTGGAGCACTAAGAAAATTGAAAAATGCAGTTTTTTTTTTAACCCTGTTCCGGTACGCGAGGTTTTATAGGTGCACCGGCGGTTTCTTAAGACCGCACGAGGTAGCTTTTGTTTTGGTGTGGGGTTTTATGATGCACCAATGCAGAAGCTTTGTAAAGCATCGATGCGCTATAGTAATAAGATGCACCAGACGAGTGTGTACGGAGTGCATGGTGTCCGGTGTGCCAATGTTTTGTGCGCACCAGTGCTTTCTCTTGTTGAATGCACCAGTGTCGTGTAGGATGATTAGTGCACCGGACAAAAAACATCTGCAAAAACCTCTGCCCGCCAACCTCCTCCAGTAACCTCTGCTAGAAACGGATGTCTGGGGTAAATTTATAAGGTGTTCCTCAAAAACATCCGTTAGAGGGTCTTTTCCTTGTAGTGAGTGCTAGCCATTTTCATTGATTGATGATGGTGCTGATGTGTTTATTGCCTTTTTAGCTTCTGCTGGTATACCATAATAGTTCGGTATGAACGGCCTTTGCCTAACTCGACCTCCTTTTCTTACGCTCCTTGTTGGGGCTTTTTCTACCACAAGTCCTTTTATCGTGTTTAGCATATTTCTTCATAAAACAATGTACAAAATTCATACACTCGAACTTGAAATCCTTTAGATTTTAGCTTGGAACCACATCGCATCCATGCCAACATCGCACTTCGCACTCCTCTGTTTTTTAACATTTACTTTAACACTTGTTCTCCTGAACCTGCGCACTGCGATATGTGATTGGGTCCCACCCACATCGCATATTTCACTTTGGCAATTATATCACGAACCTTTGGAACTTATCTTTTAAAATTTGTGATCTTCGAATGCGATCAGGTCCCACTGTCATCGCATATCGCACTTCGGCATTTTTATCATGAACCATTGCACTTATCTTTTAAGACTTGCGACTTTTTATTGTGATTGGGTCCCACCATCATCGCATATCGCACTTCAACAATTTTATCATGAACCATTGCACTTATGTTTTAAGACTTGCGATTTGTGATTGCAATCGAGTCCCACTTGACATCACACATCACACTTTGACGACTATAACATGAACCCTCCATGGTTATATTCTAAAACTTGTAATTTACGATTGTGATCGGGTCCCACTGACATCGTACATCTCACTTCGGTGGTTTTATAACATGAACCCTTCGCAATTATATTCTAAAACTTGTGATTTGGGCCCACACAACCAGACTTCAACTCTTTTTCATATTTTATAGACTTTGCATTCAAATCATCATGTTCTTTATTAATGGAACTTACGGTAGAGTTAATTCTCGTTCTTAGGTACTTGGCTATAGGCATTCATCCTTTAAGAGCACCATTTATCCTTTCCTTATTTCCATCAATTATCTTAGTCGAATTCCTTTTCAAGCCTCCCGATTCCTTCTTCTTAAGACCCAACCTGACTCTATCCTCTGGTGCACATGTTTTCTCACAGTCCTCAAGTAACGCTGCATCTCTTTGTTTTAGCTCTGCTTAAATATCATCATGAAGAAGCTGCTCCATTTCCAGTAAAATCTCTTCATACTCATGTTTGTCAAGTTTTCTGGTTGTTTCTGATGGTTCATAATCCCATAGTGCATCATCATTATCAGGAATAAAAGCACTCTGACTATCCTCATGACATGACTGCTTAGATTTTTGAATTTCATCCGAAATTAGCTGCTCAAAAGAAGAAACTGCAACTTCTTTTGGTTCTGTTTCTTCTCTACCAAGTCGATTTTTCCAAAGCAACTGACTTCTAGTCTCTCGCACCCTTGATAGGCATCCCTCCCTAAGCTTCTCCTTCCATTGTGACCATCTAGCCTGAACACACCTCCTAGGATGGTGACTTTCCATTTCTTTACCTATTATCAATAAAAATTTCAAATAATAATCAATGTCTCACTTGTCACTAAATTGCAATGTGGGAAGAATGATATAATCATCATTCTGTAAAGCTATACAAAACCAGTCAACGTAGAGAATGCTAACCAATTTTGACCTGAACCAACTGGTCCAAGACAAGTACGGTCACTTTCTGTTTGAGGTGGACGTTCAGCCCAATTTCTTGAGTTCCTCTTTAACTCGCTCTTCATCCCAAGATGCAGGCAATCCATCAAGGAATACATACTTAGCCTGTGCCATTTTCTCCTCATCAGGCTAAATGGAAAACTCAGAAAATGCAACATTTTCACTCTTGTCACAACAAATTTTGTATACGCTTTTACGCAACCATATCACATTGGTGATTTGAGAAATCCAACAATGCAAAACCTTTATTTTCCCCTTCAACTTTTGGATCATTCATTAATGGAATTTCTTCAATGTTTTCAACTCCATACTCATTCAAATTTTCTCTAAACACGGAATTAATTAAATAATTATATATTTTAAATAAATTTTATTTCATTTGGAATAAAATTTGGTGAAGCCATTTCAAACTTGTCCCATTTTCTCTAATGAATTTTAAAACATAAATATGCACAAAAAAGTGTTAATTTAAAATGTATCCTGTGCCAACACTAGCTACAAGCAAGCATGACAACTTTCAGTCTCGGGTATACGAGTGCGCATTTCATCAACACGGTGTTGCCATATCCCTTGGATAGTCGCCTGCTTCAAATCCTCGCGCTAGTAATCATAGTGGAGCCATCTACCTTGTGCACTTCCCTACGAGCACGCAGAGAGATTAGCATCAAAATGGCGATGCTACCAGGCAAAAAGATCCATGCGATCCACAACATAATAGTAGATGAATTACAGTACCAGGAGGCCCATGTCTTCCACATTGCCATTGAGTCTGAACAGAAAGCAACAGCCGAAGAAAACTACAATAGAAGAGGCGTGTCGTGAAACTGAGGACTGTCTTGCAACATTGGAAACTATGATTGATCAAGTATGCAGTGACCTGCCAAAGGCCACTGTCCCTGCATTAGCCGCCAACCGCAAAATTAGAAATCTTGGCCATTTCATTCAAGGAATCACGCACCTAGATATAGACCATCCAATCTGAGTTTGAGAAACATATTTATGAGCTGCAGATGAAGCTCCAACCTGAGACACCACCGAAGGTCAGAGAGCAGCGCACAACAGAGCTAAAGGCTACCACAAACAATGTAGTAGTTGTAGTAAAAAAATGTGGAATATTATTGGATGAAGCCATGGGCATTTAGACAGCTCTTAAGAATGACTCAATGGTCGATAATTTGGAAATGAGCTTCGCATTAAGGAACATCAATTTACCAAAATTAGGATGGCGGCGCCAAGATTATTAAAATCGTAGAGGCTTGCCCGACTATATGAAGGCAAGGAAATTCAGACAGAAATTGAATACCTACACTGCCGAGAGAAGCTATTGCAAACCAGGATGCAACCTTGGGCTTAGGAAGCCTTGCAGCTCTCGTAGAATCTTGGTGACACCCTTGAAAGCCTCCTGCAAACACAACGAAGAAACAATTTGGTAGCTGAGGGGACGATTACAACAAAATTGGTCGATGAAGCACAAAGTGCTGCCATGCAGAGCGTTGAATCCATCCTGCCACTCTGGAGATCTGTCGAAGCACTGAAAGTGAAGATGAAGGCAACCACCCTGAAGTGACTCGGGACAAGTCACGAGATTGTGTTGGGGGTCTATTAGAGAGGGGTCTCCTAAGGTGCCTTTTTGGGTTAATTTTATCTAAGTTTTGTTGTACGCACCATGAAAAAATAGTTAAAAGGGCTTTGGGATGGGTCAAAGTCCCTTAATAATTATAGTGGGTTTAAAAGGAAAAACCATGAGTCTCAAACCATGTTTTGAGACCATGGTATGTGCGCGTCTATGATAGTATAAATATGTAAGGATCGAGTCAAGAAAGAATCAATCAAGATCGAATGCATGTTTGTTGTTAATGTTTTGATCTAAGTCTGGGTTTGTTTGGGTAGAAAGGCTCCTACTGGTTGTGTGCACGGAAACCTAAGTCCTAGCTGTGTGTGGAATCTATTGGCTATGTGCATAGAAATATTGGATGTACTTAATTGAAATATCACTTAATAAATTGTTGGACATTGGGTTCAACTCTCCCCGTCTATTTAACAACATGGACTAACAGCCTCTTGTCGATCCTAAATTTGCCAATTGTAGTAGAGACTAACGTCTACGGGTTTTGGTCTAATGGCAATCGTGATTCCAACAAGTGGTATCAGAGTGACAGGTCTCAAGTTCGAAACTCACCCGAATCGCGTTGGGGGCGAGATTGTTGGACATTGGGTTCAACTCTCCTCGTGTGTTTCGCAAAATGGACTAACTGCCTATCATGGATCCTAACTCTAGTGATTGTAGAAGAGAATAACGCCTGTGGGTTTTGGTCTAATGGAAATCATGATTCCAACATAAAGAAGGCATTTTTGGCGAACCTGGATTCGTATATGGTTTACTGTCTTGATTATTTGTATTTTCTTTAAGATCTGAATCTGTTATGTGTTGCATATTTACTTCTGTTTATGGTTGACTGCTTCTGTGTGCGAATATCAGTTGATGTTAGATGAATAGATCTTATTAATGTTAATGTGTGCAAGATATATTGAAGTATTCTCTGATAAATCTACAAATGGTTAGATTTGTTGACCGTGTATGCACGAATCTGTTATATTATCTACACTAAGTCTGATTAGGGCCACTGCATGAAAAGCTTCCTTAGGGTGTGGAAACCTAGTTCCAACAGCCCCCCATACTTCTTCGGGTGAGACTTTGATCTGCGCAAGCATATCACTATCGAAAGGGCCAATAGTTGGAGGGTTTTTTTGGTTTTGCGATAACTCCGGAGTCTGAACCTCAGTTAGAACCACTCAATCCAACATGGCCACATTTTGTAAATCACCTGTTGTAATACAATTGTAAAAGTGATGATGTGTTTTCCATCACTTATTAAAAGCAATGATGATGTTTTGAACTTTTATTAATAGTTGGGGTATTGGTTTCTATTATGATTTAAACTTGACCCAAGAGTGTTTGTTATAAACTCTTGGCAATTATGGGGTTGTTTGATTCATGTTTGGTTTTGTATGTAATTGCAAAGAATTTACTGCAGATTAGCATGAGATGCATACGTTGAAACTGTCGCTCGATAAGGACACATGCAAATTGCATGATGTGTTCATGCTTTTGGAGGAAAAAAAGCTCCTTAGTGGGAAGGAATGGTCTAGGTGGCTATGGAAATAGAAGGGGCTTTGAAAAAAATCAAAAATAAAATTCATCATATTGAAGTGAAACTGGGATGACATCATAGTTCTCTTCGTCCTCATTCCAACGTCGTGAATGACATTGAAATTCAAGTTCATATGCTCAAGATCTTCACGGTCAAATTTATGGTGCAACTAGGCCCAGTGGTAGCCACTAATGAAGCAACAACTTGGAATTTTTAGATACATAGATTCCAGCTGTCGGAACGGGCAAATTTTCAACCTCGTTAATTTTTCCAGTGACTCTTAAAAATCAACAGATTATTTTTACATAGTTGGTTATATATATATATATATATATATATATATATATATATATATATATATATATATATATATATATATATATATATATATATGATGCCACCACACCATTGTATATATATATTAAAAATAAAATGGTGGGTGGGCCACCCGCCGGCGACCCTGGCCCACTAGCCGACACAGATATAGTGGGCCAGGTTCGCCGGCGGGTGGCCCGCCCACCATTTTATTTTTAATATATATATACAATGAGAGGGTGGTGAGGGTGGCATCCCGCCACCCCATATATATATATATACGTTGACCACCAAAACTGGGGTCGATGGGTCTGGAACCCATGTCGGATGGTGGTTGACCTGCCCCATGCGACGACTCCACACCACATTGTGCCAACGACTATGCCACTTAAACCAAAACTGATAATGCTTAACTCAAAATTCCAATCGTGCCCATATTGAAAACACCCAACTGACAGTTATAACAATGCACTATACAAAACATTAAACACCAAAAATATTTCGTTATGGGAGTTGACCCCTGGTCCTCTACCCACCCAACCAACGAGCCAACAACCTATGTCTTGATTAATCTGCCCATAAATTTATATAAGAACCACCATTTCTCATTTGTCAAGAAGAGAACCGAGTGTAGAACCATGAGCAGAACCGAGAAGCAGTTTTCAAGCACAAATTTTTTGGAGAGAATATTCTAAGGGAATATTCCACAGATTATTTTCATGCAGAATCTTGTAGGAATCTGAAAGATTCCCTAGAGGGTGATTTTTCACAATGATAGAATCATGCAAAGTTTATACTCAAATGAACCAGAATTTCATAGGGAACATGATGGTGTGATCGGTTTCCTCATCTAAGCATAAGTTCTTCAGTCATATTCATGGAGGGATATTTTGGGAATCATGATGAATCTAAGAGATTCCCTTGGGGCCAAATTTTCATAGTTTCATAACTAGGCCGACTTTATACTCATTTTTCTCAGTTTTACACAAGGAGTGCAGTGGTGAAGTCAGATTCATCATATCAGGAGCAAAATTCCATTCAACCAACAAGAAGAAATCTTTAGGGGAATATTTGAGATTCCTGAGGGGCCATATTTTGACCAAGTCAGAACGGGGTCCACTTTATAGTCATTTTTTACAATTTTGCACCAGGAATTCAACGGTGCAATTCATTTCTTCTATAGAGGTGTGAATTTTAATGCAACCCCCAAAAGTGGAGGTATAAGGTGTCTTTTTACACATGCATGTAAATTTATTTTTACTGAATATTAATGAAAGCATCCTTTCCACTTTGAGCAAAGTCAAGAGACGTAACCCAACTTGGGTGAACTCTTTTACCAATCTATTGTGTTTTTCTTTTCATGGTTTCATTTCATTTCTACTTATTTCATATGAAATTCTTCCATGGTTACATGCTCTTTTATATGCAATTTTGTATGCATATTTGAAGTAAAAATATATGGATCAACTAGCCACTATAACCATTAGTATATTAGAATGTCCCTTCATGTACATGGTTCATTTAACCATCATATCTTCATACATGTACTTGTACCTTTAAATTTCCCCTACATCATCATCATCATCATCTTGGGTCCAAATCCTACTCACTATTATGCTTCTGATGCACCTACATCTAACTCCCAAGGGACAAAAAAACTCTACGAGAATCCATGTCCATATGTTCCTTGTCCCTCACAAACTTGTATTTCTTCACCACATATGCAATTTTTTCTTACCATGAACAACACATTAAGTGAGTCTTTCTTACTATAGGCATCGTATCAAGTGGTTTCATATGACCACAAACCATCGCAAAATGGATTTTTTAGCTATCTAAAAACTTTCCTCTATCATGTCATTTCTGGCTTGCTGCAAACTTGCACAACAAAGTGGTTTTTATATTTCTGCAAACTTTACAACATAAAGATTTCAAGGTTATACATGAATCATTAGATTTACATCGGCATTGACTCCAATACATACAATGAAAATATCCACTCATGGAGATACCATGTACATACTTAAACATTCCCTGGAACCACTACATCAACTCAAACATCACACCATAGACTTACTTACATATTCAATGTGTAACACACTATTACAATATAGTTTTGATTCTATTCCACAACACTCAAAAAAAATTACCTTCATTGTCCACCATCATTTGACTTCTAATGTTGTCATCTTCATCACTATCATACACATTATCATGAGTTGTTATTTTCTTATACTTTGTAGATCACATCCTCATTTGCACTTTCTTCACTATGTGCATTATTCTTCTTATTTTTGTACATACACAAAATTTATTATTAATGTCCATATTAAAAAACATCATCTACTAAGATACATGAGTGTCATCTATTATACTCAACGGCTCTCTGGGAATCCATTTCAAATACATACATTTCATCAACATGTTAAAATCTCTCTAAATTGATCCCAAGCTTTTGATATTATTTTATCTCATATTTCTCCCTTAATCGAAGAATCAACTTCTCTTATTCCACATCAAGCTTAGATACAAGTCCATTTTCCACCCATGTAACTATATGAGTGGTTGATTCCACAATATATGTCACATCTTCCCTATAAAAAGATACTCACAACATGATTATATGTTCTACCAAAGTAATCTATGTAGGCTTAACTCTAAAGGGGTTACTAACACATGGAGAAATCAAAACATTTATAACCGTTGGACCAAAACTTTGGGGTGTTGGGTAAAGATAATCAAACACCCTTTACATTTCAACCATTTACATACACATCTTTATTTCATTTCAAACCAGGTACAACAAACACTCAAAATGATTTACAACAATACAAAGGATCCCCTCACTCAATTGTAGAAAATCATATGTCAAAAATATAAGCCCAACTCATCTCCATGTAGCACTTTTATTTTGCCTCTGCCACTAGAGTTTTTTTGTCAAAATATTTCTCTTTTTTGTATTTCATCATGAGCCCATCTTTCATCAATTATTCTTTGCTTTATTCTTAGTATCATGAAACACCAAGAAAAATGGAGGTGTCTAAAAACACCATTGTTGGGATCCCACTAGCCACTAGGACCAAATTTACGTATATCCCTTCGACCTTTAAATAGGCTATAGTTCCTCATGAATACCATGACTCACAAGAAAAACCATGGGCTATAACAAACATGGAGCTAAAAAATTTCTAGTAACTTGACCAAGTTAACATTCACGCACTACTATATAGAGGGGGGTTTTAAGACAATATGTAAGTAAATTGTCTTTAGGTGAGACAAAAAGAAACTTATATATTGTCTTAAATATTTTATTTAAGCGAGTGTCTCAAATTATTGTCTTAAAAATTTGTCTCTATAAAGATAATGTTGAACACGTGAATTATTGTCTCTTAATAGACAATTTCATTCATCTCACTAAAGACAATTCACTTTTGTCTCTCTTGAGACAATATGAACAAATATATTAAAAAATAAATAAATTATTTTAAATATTTTTTTATTACATTTCTTAATAAACAATTACATTTGTCTCACTAGAGAGAATTCATTTTTGTCTCTCTTACAATATGAAAAAATATATTAAAAAATAAAAAAAAAATTTTAAATGTTTTTTACTTATATTTTTGTCTCTTTAGAGAGAATATGAAAAAATATATTAAAATAATAAATAAATTATTATAAATGCTTTTTTTTTAATTAGTTGTTTCTTTTTACTATATGAACATAAATTTGTGCTTAAAGCACAAAACAAGATGATATTTATAACGTTGACAAACAAAAGATGATGATGATATCTCAAATATGATTTCAGATGATGAATGAAAACGGAAAAATTGATAACCTTGTATTAGTAAGAAACCTTGAAAATCCCAAACCTTATATTAGTAAGAAACCTTGAAAATCACGTCTAAGTACTCCCCATAGACCAAGTGTGACATTAAGGGATTGGGTACGTTAGAGAGTGTTATGAGATTTGTAGTTCAAATACTTGCCCTACATAAACAAAAATACGCAATAAGGATATATTTGAAACTCAATTTAGTGGGGAGATAACTAATTATATTATTTAGCTTTTAAATTGATGTTAATAAATCAATTTTCTATTTTCTATTGTATAATATGTGAATGGTGTGTTATTATTTTAGGTGATTTTCTTTTATCAACAATGCCTCCTTTAAGCATATATGCCCCACTACCTAGTTAAGTATTTCGTATAACATTATATATTACTTAGTAGTTTCATTTCTATAATTTGGTTTCTTTACATTGTTGGGACTCTTTAACTTGATAACTTACTAAATTTTTTTGCAACTCACCAACTCGATAGTTATTTAACCTTATAAGTTGTTGCAACTTTCTAGTTTGATAAGTACTTGGTTTTGCATATTGTTGCTACTTATTAATCAAGATAAATAGCTTCGTCCCTTTGTGTTGCAGATAAATTTGAGGAGTAGGTCTATTGCAACAACTCACAAAACCTACCTACAAAAATTTTTATTGTTTTAAGTTGTGGCATATATACTTAGATTATGTGTGTCAATTGGGTTTCCCTCAAGTGGTTAGGAGGAATAACTCTTATGCTTGACTCTAAGGCTCAATTCCCATAAGTGAAATGCCAAGCTCATAATGAATATATTGTTGTAGTGGCATCAAGCATTGTTGTTAATTATCTACCATCATAAAAATGAGGGGAACTACTTGGTGGGAAATGAAGGGAATTTCTTGGGACTTTTCCTCAAGCTTTATAACTTAAGAAAAAAATATTTAGATTATCCTAATATTTTTTTGTGATGAAAATTTATTGGCATGGCCTTAAGAGCTTTGTATTTAATTTGGTATTAAAACACGTATACATAGTATTTAATAGTCACCTATGTACATAGATATAGTAAACCCAATGCATGCATTATTTATAAATGAGGGTGAATTCAATGGTAGAAAATTAGTGTAAAATTTTTGATCGAACTACACTTAAATTGGTAATGACACAAATCTTTTTCATACCATATTAGAATGTGAAACATTGATTACAAATATGCAAAACCAAAACTTGTAATTATGATTAGTTTTATGTAATAGTTGGATTGAGAATTTTGATTTGCAACTAACCCCTATATTATGAGTTATTTATTAGTATGTATTTTAGAATTTCAAATTTGTCATGTTGGAATACTATGGATGATATCCTAATAAAAATATATATAAATAAGAAAAATCAAAATGATTATTTTATGAATAATTTCTTCTCATATTGATAAAAGTTGTAAATTGAAAGTTCTATCCATTATAAAAAAATTAATAATTAGTAGTTAAATATAATCAATAATTTCTACTTAAATGTAAATTATTATTAAATATTTCATAAATTTATATTCACACTTTCAAAATTATATTGATGTATTTTTAAAATTTTACTTCTAAATTCTAATTTTGTATTTTTAATTATACTCTTACACTATCAAAACTCAATGTCACATGTCTAAAATTTCATTTTATAGTTACAATATATTGGTTTTAAAAATCAATGTTGAAAATTTCATTTCACCACATGTTCCCAACTTGTTTAATTAAGTTATTTCATAACTAATATTTATTTGGTATATCACACACACACACACATATATGTAAAAAAAAACAATTATAAATCATTTTTAGTTATATGTAAATATAAAAATAACAAAATTTACTTTTAATAAATTACCTACTATCATACAATTACATTAATTTAAGTCTCATTAACGCTCACATGAAAAGTTAGACAATCAGTTAAGTAAGATTCGAGTTGTGTGATAGATTAATTTGGCAAGAGAGTTAGAGAGTGAGTTAAGTGAGCATTGAGTAAGTAAAAGTTATGTGATAGATGAGTTTGGTAAGTGTGTGCATGTCAAACAAGTCAAGATAAATACCCTTTACCGGGTTCATTATATTTAGCAAGAGAGTGTGATTGAAGTTAGTGTGATTAATAAAGAGCCATAGCTCGTTTGTGTTATTGTGTGAAATATTTGTGTAATTTGTGCCTTTACTCTTCTGCCTTTCCAACAAATTGGTATCAGAGTGAGGTTACAAAGAACCAGGGAAAGACAGATCAACAATCATCCGTGTGTGAGAGCAGGATTTTTTTTTCTTGCTTATTTGGGCTATAACACACCCTGGAGTGGTATACATGGAATTATAACACTGGTGCACTAATCATAGAGGCATGATACAGGTTCTGAGGTATTAAAGGAGTAGTGAAATATATGAGCAGATGAAAATGATCCTATCATGGATCCCATCCTATCCATCTGGCCCAAATAAAGCAGGAAATTTCCTAGATATTCGGTCAAAGGAATGGTCAACTAGGTTTTGAAACAAGTGAGTGAGGAGTTTGAAGCCATCAGGCTTCACGATTCACTCTACCACGTAGAAAATCATGAAGAAAAGTAATTATACTTTCTATTTTAGAGTTAGAGGTAGAATTTTCTAGTTCTAATAGGCGTAAAAGCCTCGAGACAGTTAATGACAGGCTTTTATAAATACCAGGTTAGTAATTGTATTGACAATGCGAATTATTGCGTGACTGTAATTTCATTAAAAATGTGTTTTTATTTCCTATTTGAATGAAGAAGAGTTCCAGAGATTCAATGCGCAATTAGTAACGATTAGACTTGAAGCCATCTATTGTGGAGGGCCACTGCAACAGAAGAGGTTATGTTTCATTTATGTTTTTATAATTAGATTTTATTCATAGCTTCATCTTTATTTCTCAAGTTATGCTTTCATTGTATTTCGTAGCATAGGTATATGTCTTTCTTTCGTTTTTCATTTTCATATTAGAAGCTGCAATCATCTCCAAACTTCTGTAGTATAGATGTTTGGTTTATCACTTTCATTTCATTACGTTAATCGCAATCATCATTCCATGAATTTTGTAGTATAGATGCTTGGTTTGATTTTAACATTCTCATTCATTATGTTAGATGCTATAATCATTTCCAGAATTTCATCTTGTTAGAATAGATGTTCAAATAATTTGTTTTTGTCATTTGATGTAGGTTTATTTTCTAAATAGTAACAACACATAGATAATCGTAGTTTCTTTTATGCATCAGTGATTTGTCATAGATTAGTTCTTATTTTGTAAGATACATTTTAAATTTCCTTTTGAGTTGTCAATAAAATTATTCTTTTAAATTTAAGTAGTTTTATTTTTTAATAGTGACTTAGAAATTTCCTTTTTGAGCATAATAGTGTAAATAATTTATAAGTGATTCCTTGGTTCAAGTTTCATTCACATAAAATTTCTAAAAAGACACAAAAATATTAGTGTTGCCTTTCTTTTCTAGAATGTTAAGTTTTCTCAAATTAATCATTAGTTACTAATAGATAAACTAGTTAATATTTTTGTTGTAGTTTTTAGGGGCATAGTTAAACTTGGGTTTAGTTTACTCTTCACAAACAATAGTTCAGTTTCTTAAATTCATTCAAGACATCCAAAATAAAAGCATCTTCAAAAACGACCTTCACATATAAAATCACCATAATAAAATAAGTAAGAAAGGCTTCTAGCATATATAGTGCACTTACACTTCAAAAGATTACCAACTTCGGTCGATAATTTATAATAGCTATTTAAGAACATTAAATTAACTAAACGGTACTCATTATGAGAAATAAGGGCATGATGAGGAGAATTCTTGGAAATTGCATACATAATTGAGGCCTAAGAGGAACGATATAAAAGAGAAGCATAAGGCTATTGCAACTGTGAAACAAGACCAAGAATCTGAATCATAGGAAGGTGAAAATATCACAACTGCAGGATTTACAGGTGTTGGCCCAACTGACCTAGGATCATACTCAAGCGACGAAATGAAGATTGCAGCTCTTGGGATTGTAGAAGATGGACCTATCAACTTGGGTTCTGTTTCAGACGATGAGGGAAATATTTCATTAGAGATTGTGCCAAAAATTAATAGGGCACCCAACGTGGCATGGCTCCAAGAACTTGATGAATTCAACCAAAGCATTCAAGTGGAGAATTTTTAACTAATAATAATCCTCCAAAAAGCAAAGAAGGATAAATAAAGGTTGTAACATCAGTTACAATCTATGAAGGAGGCCTTAGAAAAGTTGCAGCGTAACAAGCCTGAGGTAAAAATTGATTCTTTAATTTCATGTTCTTTTTATGATGATGTTTTCACTACCTTTCAGAAAAATACTACAGGAATTGGATCAAAATTGTTGAATAAAATGGGGTATCAAGGGAAGGGCCTCGAAAGTAATGGAAAAGGAATTGAAAATCCCATCAAAGTGGAGGAACTGCCTCATTACGTAGGACTTATATATCTTAGAAAAGTGGTTGGGGAAGGCTCCAAGACAACCAATGACCAAATAATGACAGATGATGAGAGAAATACATTGCGATCCAGTGTTAGTGAGGATTCCATGGGAACTTATCAAAGGCGCACTAGGAATAAGTGTTCCGAGATGATCCATAAAGTTTGGAGGAGGAAGAATCATTATAGTTATTCCAATGAGGATGGACGCCACAGAGTCACGTGTCTGATACTCCATGCCTAGAAAGAACCAATGAAGAAACCAACTGGTGAAGATGTTCAACAAGAAAATCCACCAGAGGGAGATGACCCATTCACTTTGTTGAGTAAGATATGATTTTATTAGATATAGTAGCTTGTCATGACCAAATTTTGTAAATCATGTGTTGTAATACAATTGCAAAATTGATGATGTGTTTTCCATCGTTTATTAAAGGCAACGATGATGTTTTTTCTTTTTATTGATAGCTTAGGTATTGGTTTCTATTATGACGTAAACTTGACCCAAGAGTCTTCATTATAAACTCTGGTCAAGTATGGGGTTGTTTGAGTCATATTTGGTTTTGTATGTAATTGCAAAGAATGCACTGCAGATTGGCATGAAATGTATATGTTGAAACTATCGCTTGATAAGGACACATGCAAATTTCATGATGTGTTCATGCTTTTGGAGGACCAAAAGCTCCTCAGTGGGGAGGAATGATCTAGGTGGCTCCAAAAATAGAAGTGGCCTTGAAAAAACTCAAAAATAAAATTCATCATATTGAAGTGAAACTAGGACCAGATAAAAATTCCTATTGTCCTGATTCCAACGTCATGAACAACACTCAAATCCGAGTTCATACACTCAAGATATTCGCGGTCAAAGTTTTGGTCAAACTAAGCCCAGTGGTAGCCGCTAACGAAGAAACAACTTGGAATTTTTTGACACACTGATTCCAACTGCCAGAATGGGAAAATTTGTTGCCTTGTTAATTTTTCCAGTGACCCTTAAAAATAAACGAATTATTTTTAAGTAATCGGTTATTAAAAAAAATTAAAATATTAAAATGGGGTGGTGAGATGCCACCCTTGCAACCCTCTCAATATATCTATATATATGTGTGTGTGTGTGTGTGTGTGTGTGTGTGTGTGTGTGTGTGTATTAAAAACAAAATGGTGGGTGTGCCACCCACCGACGAACCTACCCCACCAGCCGAGATATAGATATATATATATATATATATATATATATATATATATATGCACACACACACACACATTAACCACCAAAAATGGGGTTGTTGGGACTTGAACCCATGTCGAATAGTGGCCACCCCGCCCCACGCGATGACACCACACCACACTCTGCGAACGACTATGCCACTTAAACCATAACCACCAATGCTTAACTCAAAATTCCAATCGTGCCCATATTTAAACCACTCAATCGGTAGTTATAAAAATGCACCATAAAAAACATTAAACACCAAAAATATGTTGTTATGAGAAGTGACCCCTGGTCCTCTACCCACCTAACTAATGGGCCAATGACCTATGTCTTGATTAATCCACCCATAAATTTATATAAGAACCACAATTTCTCATTCACCCGCAAGAGCACCAAGTGTAGAACTGTGAGAAAAACCAAGAACCATTTTTTCAGCACAAATTTCGAGGAGAGAATATTCTAAGGGAATATTCTATGGAATATTCCATAGAATATTCTCATGCAAAATCTTGGAGGAATGTGAAATATTCCCATAGGGTGATTTTTCAGAGTGATCGAATCATACCAACTTTATACTCAAATGAACCAGAATTTCGCAAGGAGCATGATGGTGTGATCGATTTCCTCATCGAAGCAACAGATATTCAGTCATATTCATGGAGGAATCTTTTGGGAATGATGAGGAATCTAAGAGATTCCCTTGCGGCTAAATTTTCATAGTTTCAGAACTAGGCCGAATTTATATTCATTTTTCTCAGTTTTACACAAGGAGTGTAGTCCTGAAGTCAGATTCATCATATGAGCACTAGAATTCCAGTCAACCAGTGAAAAAGAATCTTTGGAGAATCTTTGAGATTCCCGAGGGGCCAGATTTTGACCAAGTCAGAACGTGGTCAACTTTATAGTATTTTTTCACATTTTTGGACCAGGAATTTAATGGTGTATTCCATTTCTTCAGTAGAGGTGTTCATTTTCATGCCATCCATAGAAGTGGAGGTATAATGTGTATTTTTGTACATTCATGTAATTTCATTTTTACTGAATATCAATGAAAGCATCCTCCACATTTTGAGCAGAGCCCAGAGATGCAGCCCAAACTAGGTGAAATATTTTACCAATCTATTGTATTTTTATTTTCATGGTTGCCTTTCATTTCTAATTATTTCATATGATATGCTTCCATGGTTACATGTTCTTTTATATGAAATTTTATATCCATATTTGAACTAAAAAGATTTGGATCAACTAGCCACTATAACCGTTAGTCTATTAGAATGTCCCTTCATGTACATGGTTCATTTCACCGTCATATATTCATACATGTACTTGTAACTTAAACTTTCCCTTACATCATCATCATCATCATCTTGGGTCCTATCATCCTACTCACTATTATGCTTCTGATGAGCCTACATCTAACTCCCAAGGAACAAAACAAAACTATGAGAATTCATGTCCATATGCTCCTTGTCCCTCACAAACTTGTATTTCTTCACCACATATGCAATTTTTTCTTACCATGAACAACACATTAATTGGTTTCCTTCTTTCTACATGCATCGTATCAAGTGGTTTCATATGACCATAGTCCATCGCAAAAATAAATTTCTAGCTATCTGCAAACTTTACTCTATCATGTGATTTTTGGCTTGCCGTAAACTTGCACAACAAAGTGGTTTTTACATTTCTACAAACTTTAAAACATAAAAAATTTCAAGGTTATACCTAAATAATTAAATTTATGTTGTCATTGACTCCAAATACATATAATTACAAACTCCACTCATGGAGATACCATGTACATACTTAAATGTTCTCTGGAACCACTACATCAAATCAAACACCATACCATAGACTTACTTACATACTCAATGTGTGACACACTATTACAATATAGTTTTGATTCTATTCCACAAAACTCACAAAATTTTACCTTAATTGTCCACCATCATTTGACTTCTAATGTTGTCATCTTCATCACTATCATACACATTATCATGAGCTTTTATTTTCTTTCACTTTGTGAATCACATCCTCATTTTCACTTTCTTCACTATGTGCATTATTATTCTTATTCTTTTACATACACAAAATTTATTGTTAATTTCCATATTTAAAAAAAATCATCAACTAAGATACATGAGTGGCATCTATTATACTCAATGGCTCTCTAGGAATCCTTTTCAAATACATACATTTATGTCTATGGAGTGTCTCAATTTGTTGTCTTAAAAATTTGTCTCTATAAAGACAATATTGAACAAATGAATTATTGTCTCTTAATAGACAATTTCTTTTGTCTCACTAGAGACAATTCATTTTTTTCTCTCTTTAGACAATATGAAAAAATATATTTAAAAAATAAATAAATTATTTTAAATGTTTTTTTGTAATATTCCAAATTTTACATCTGTTTATTGGAATATTAGAGTTCTTACTTGTTTTTCCTAACTAAGTAAATAAATGGGTGGAGGGACCCATAACCCCTTAAGATGAATAAATCCACTCGTAAGAGTGTGAACATGGTTAATTACCTAGTCAACCTACATCATGGAATAATGGAGAATCTTATTAATGTATTAAGAGTGGGGATCAAACTTCATTAATAAGAAAGAACATGGAGAGATGAAGGAGACAAATAATATCATGGAGGAATCAAAGTAATATCACAGATAAATAAATGATGAGATGATGGAGGAAGTGTTTCATTAGTGCACACATGATGGAGAGGGTGAACATTAAATGCAGAGATCATGGAGATCATGGAGAGACAACGCAGTCTATATGGAGACATATTTCCACATGTACAACGCATTTATGAGGTGGGCCAGGGCATGGGAAGGCTCACAATCTATATAATGAAGATGAAGGAAACATTTGAGGAAGTATTTGAATTATTTATTATTGATATGTTTAGATCTATATTTGTCATTTGACATTTCTATGCACACTTATGTTGTTTAGCTAAGTCTGCAGTGCTATTTAGCACAGGGTGTTCCCAAGTGGGAATCCCACCCTTACCCATGGGGGACTTCAAGTGCCTATTATAGGAAGGTTATTTTGAGCTTCCATTCATCATCAGGCATTGGTGCCAAATTGTTTCTACTTTCTGCAGCCCATACATATTCAGAAATAATGCTTTTATGCATTAGGATCAGCTGAGGAACCAATGGAGGGTTCATCCTTTAACTTTGAGCTTCAAGATCATCCTTCCAGTGCTTCAGATATATATCAGGAATAAGGCCAAACACATCACACCTCCATGCAGCAGCATTTCCATCAAGGATTGTGCAGTCCAGTCCTATAGATCCATTGGAGGAGGGAAGTTTCCAGTACTTCAGCTGGAAATCCTGTGAGGGATCTTCCCCTCACTTTGTACTTATTATTTCCATAATTCTTGGGCTGAATAGACATTCTGCAGCAAGCATCAGCCTCTCCCTCCCAAACAACTCAATTTTTCCAGTTGTTGTGTATGAAACAGTTGTCATCTTGAGAGGACGAAGAAGAAGCTAGATCTCAAGCTTCTAGCTTGGAGATCTGAAGGAGGGATCAGCCCTTAAAGCATAGATCTGATCTATAACACATTGCAACCATCTTACATCAGCTTATGCTTCAGATTTGCATAACCCAGCAGTCAAGGGATCCAACCCTAGGTGGGTGAATTTCTTATATTCTTAGATCTGGATTTCCTTTCTGGGTTCTCTTGGGTTTCCATCATAATGCCCAGATCTGCAATCTTGGCATCACCAGAGCTCTAGAGAACCATAGATCTTCATTTTCCCTTTCAGCTAGCAACTATAAGTTCATCATCAGCTGAAGGGAAAACACAGTATACAGCTTCCAGTAGCTCCAGATACACAGTGCCTGCTTTGGCATGATTTCAGGGTCATTCTAGGCCACTTCTTTGGCTTGAGTGCTTCGATTTTATGCACTATTGTACTTATCACCATCTCCACATAATAAAATGGCACACCTATTTTGTCTATATCTGTGTTTATCATAACTTATGTGTACATAATGTGTTGTTTCAAATATTGTGTTTGTGTATTACCGCATTCTCCCTTTTGGGATATTACATTTCTTAATAGACAATTACATTTTTCTCACTAGAGACAATTCATTTTTGTCTCTCTTACACTATGAAAACATATATTAAAAAAATAAAAATTTATTTTAAATTTATTTTAAATTATATTTTTGTCTCTTTAGAGAGAATATGAAAAAATATATTAAATTAATAAATAAATTATTATAAATGTTTGTGTTTTTAATTAGATGGTTATTTTTACTATATGAACATAAATTTGTGCTTAGAGCACAAAACAAGGTGAAATTTATAACATTGGAAATATATTGACAATTGGAAATTTATAACATTTCAACTCCACTGGCGACTACATGATGGTGATATCTCAAATATGATTTAAGATGGTGAATGAAAA
The DNA here is from genome assembly GCA_034641835.2 of Pinus albicaulis. NCBI lineage: Eukaryota > Viridiplantae > Streptophyta > Pinopsida > Pinales > Pinaceae > Pinus > Pinus albicaulis. Next base: position 145,678,736 of record CM076576.1, read on the forward strand.
CGGAAAAATCGATAACCTTGTATTAGTAAGAAATCTTGAAACTAACGTCTAAGTACTCCCCACGGACCAAGTGTGACATTAAGGGATTGGGTACACTAGAGAGTGTTATCAGAGTTGTAGTTCAAAAAATTTCCCTATAGAAACAAAAATACACAATACGGATATATTTGAAACTCAATTTACTGGGGAGAGAACTAATTATATCTCAAGCTTCTAGCTTGGAGATATGAAGGAGGGATCAACCCTCAAAGCATAGATTTGATATGTAACACATTGCAACCATCTTACATTAGTTTATGCTTCATATCCGCATAACACATCAGTCAAAGGATCAAACCCTAGGAGGGTAAATTTCTGATCTCCTTAGATCTGGATTCCTTTCTGGGTTACTTTGGGTTTCCATCATAGTGCCCAGATCTGCAATCTTGGCATCATCAAAGCTCCAGAGCACCATAGATATGCATTTTCCATTTCATCCAGTAGTTGTAAGTTCATCATCAGCTAAAGGGACAACGCAGTATACAACTTCCAGCAACTCCAGTTACGCAATGCCTGCTTTGGCATGATTTCAGGGTCATTCTAGGCCACTTCTTTGGTTTGAGTGCTTCTATTTTATGCACTATTGTATTTATCATCCATATCCACATAATAAATGGCTCACCTATTCTGTCAATATTTATGTTGATCATAAATTATGTGTACATAATTTGTTGTTTCAAATATTGTGTTTGTGTATTACTGCATTCTCTCTTTTGATATATTACAGTGGTATCAGAGCATGATCTTTGGCTCAACTTGTGGACATTCTTGACATCACATGAAAAATAGATAGTAGAGATCTATAAATAATGGAGGGATTAAGCTTTGTTGCATCTCTCTTTAGAACTATGAAGGATCTCTCCAAGGAGATCAATGAAATGAAGAGATAAAGGCAAAGAAAAAACTCAAGAAGGTTTCAAAATGAAGAAGGTCCATGTACTTCTTATCAGCAGCAAAGAAGACTGAAGAAGCATAGAGCTCCTCAAATATCTACTATGCCCACTTTCTTTGAAGAGGAAAGTGAATGTTATGGAGATAGAATAAATTTGGAGCTTGAAACTCATGAGACTCTAAGTCTATATATTAAAGAGTACAAAGCACATCTAGAGCATTCAAAGAGAATATAACTCTCCAACATTTTTTCCAACTCAAGGAAGAATGGATATCCTACAGTAGTAATAGAAGAAAGAGGCACAATAGATTTTATTTTCCTACATTTGATGGATCTTCCTCAAGCACCGCAAAGGCTTGGAGGAAAGAGTTAGATTTATTCTTCAGGCTACATCCTGTAGCTGAGAAAGAGTTTTTTCATATTGCAACTCTTCACCTTCAAGGTGAGGCAAATGAATGGTCGTTTGGTCACATGGAGCATGCAAAGGTGACTAAATATTCAGACTTCTTTCAAAGGATAAGGAAGGAGTTTGTTAGAAGAAAACCAGAGACATTTCACAAAGAGACATTTCCTGAGAAGCGAAAGGAGAATGTCATTCTTGTCACTGTTGACAAAGAGTCACTACATTCACCACCAGCTGCAGAAGTACTTGTATCAGGAGGAGAGACACTTTCATCTTTGCAAGGTAGTCTTAAGCTCTTGAAATATAGATTCCCATGCATGATTTAGGAGATGCATGAGGAAGAGGAGGTAGATTCCAGTGTTGGTACATTGGTAGAAGAGAATCCATCACTCTTACCAGTAGTTGGAGAGACCGTTGCCTCAGTTGAAGGAACTCTTGTGGTCTTGAAAGATGTTCCCAAACATCAGTTGATCCAAGGTTTGCAATCATTTCCATCCCATATTGTTTCAGTACCTCCTATTGAAGCTTGTGGGGACATGCCATCAGGGCCATTACATAACCACGGATTAGAGAAACATGGTTATTTGAAGCAGCAACCTATCACTGCGCAGAGGACCCTTGATCTAATCAAGGAAAATATGAAGGGATATCCCAGTTTTTCATTGTTGAGATACACTAAAGCCTTTGTATTGAAGTGTGGAGTTTCAGAAGATGGGATGAGTATGATCCTATGTACAATGTCTCGCTATGAGTTTATCATTGTGCCTTGCCATGAGATAGCAGATAAATCACTATCAATAAGCAGCAGTGATGAGAAGAGGACCCATTCATTGTTGGAGTATTCCAATGGCAGCTTCATTCATGAAGCATTGGAGAGTCAGATGATAGATGTTAGAAATCTTGAGATGGGCAAGATTTTCCCTTTCCAAGATGAGTCATTCTCAATGAGCATCTCACAGCTCAAAGAGAAACTTCTACCTACAGCATATTTAGAACCTTATGGGTTTTGGAGGGCCAATGATGAGAGGATCTCATGGAGAGATCTCATGGGAGATGCATTTCAACATATCATGGAGTGCAAATATCTTCAATAGTTTGAGGAGGTTGGTGTCCTACAAAGGGAGGATACCAATTTTTTGCATAATGAGATCCATAACCCACACTGGGATGAATGGATGTTGATGTGGAGCAAGAGGTTGCAGGGCCACTTGCAGAACCATGAGACAAGCTAGCAAGAAGCTTGGCTGCGCTGGCTACTCTTGGGTGAGTATGGTTACTACCCAATGTTTCATACTTATTTGACTCATGCCTTGCATATCAATGGCATAATGCAACAAAATAAGGCATGGTTTCTTTGATGTTCCTGAGAAATTTTGGCCATCACATGACATCTCCCATGTTTATGTGTTTTGTATTGTTTGGAATATGGAATAACACTCTCATGATGTGTAATTATGGAGTTTATTTATATTGGGTTGATATGACATTCCACATTTCCATCAGTGTGTTGTTGCTCCATGGTTCACATGATGATGTGAAGAGGCAACAAGAGATATTGTTTCTTTGGTTACTCTTGGGAGATTTTGGCTTGACATACTCCCCTACTTTTCATGGTAATGTTGGAGGATGGCAACAAGAGGCATTCCTCCGATGGATCTTATTGGGAGAGTATGGACACCATACTTGGTATGATGATAATGTGGTGGGGCAACAGAATGCTTTGCTACGTTGGCTCCTCTTGAGAGAATATGGCCAAACCACTTGGTATGATGATGGTATGGTGTGGCAGCAAGAATATTTGTTGCAGTGACTTCTATTGGGAGAATATGGTTTGACATCTTTTGTGTCTACCCATATGTCTCTACTTCTTATTTTTCACAATGTTGGGATGATGCTTGGATCCAACAAGGCCAACAGGGCTAAAGATGAAAAAATGGAGAGACATAGTCTACTTCATGAAGCATGGGATGGAGAAATGTCTTGTGAATTGGGACTTTCCTTTTGTGGGAAGAACCACTTCGTTTCATGTATCTCATGTATTGATGATTATTTTAGACAACACGTGGTTGTCACTTGGAACTTCATTAACGATGGGGGAATCTAACTACACAGTTGGAGGTCACTCTAGACATTCTAGAGAGGCAACTTTGGAGATGGGCATGTAAAACATATGGCAAAAAATGGGGAGACCTTCTTTATGTGGATGCCATTTTGTGGGAAGATAGATGGCTGAAGCATTTACTTTTGTAGTTTTTTTTCACAATGAAAAAGTTCGTAATTTTATTTATGAGAAAACAAAATTACATGTTGTATGAGCTGGTATATGTCCAAAGACATTCAAAAAGCCACAAATAAAAAACAAAAGGAGATACAATTATGATTTTCTCCCCTTCTTCTTTTCAACCTTACGCCAAGCACCAAGTGTTGGCTCGGTCTCGATAAGGACAAGCTGATTTCCTTCTGTTGGTGCTCCATTGTCCTTATCCGAGTCAGATGTGTCTGATGTATGTGTTCTTTTGTATCCCCCACTGTCTAGTGTGCCAGGTCCCATTGCCTGCTGAGTCTTTGCGGTGGCATCGAGCTGCTCTTGCATTTCCTGTTCTTGTGTGCCCAAGGAAGTATCTGTTTGCTGATTCTCATGTGGTGTTGGTTCCACCTCTTCTTCCTGTAGTTCTGGTTCTTCAGATGGAAATTGCCACCCTTTTGCCGCTTTGCCTGTTTTCTTCTTTTTCCTATTATCCCTTTTTGCTGCCGGACATGAGTTTTGTAGGTGGCCTGTGCACCTGCATATCCTGCATCTGAAAGCTGTATTCTCATAGTCTAAATGTTGTGTCCATCTCTGTTGTTTGTTGTTCAGCATAATGGACTCAGGGAGTCCCTTGCTCAAATCAACCTCCACACAGATTCGTGCGAAGGTGAATATGCGCTCTTCCAGGCGTTGAGTGTCAGTTTTAATGTATCTGCCAAGGGTATTTCCAATGCAGCCAAGAACATTTTCATTCCAAAAATGTAGCGGGAGGTTGTAGAGCCGAACCCAGACCGGCATATTGGTCACCTCCATGGAGTTTGCATCGAAATTTGGGAACCATGGTGTAATGAAGAGTCCCGTGGAGCCCCAGAACCATGGTCCCGTGCTGATAATGGCATCTCTGACCTCAGTGGATGTAAATTTGACAATGAAATACCCCTTTGAGCAAAGGTGTATTTCACAGTCCATAGTCCAATTTGTAAAAATCCAATGGAACAGCTCCATTGGTTTGGGCCAGAAGCAGTTGAATATACCGATGAGTGCTTTGGATTCATAGGCAGTTCTATGCATGTCAATATCTTGACTGTCTATGTTTAGTTCAGGCACGCTGTCCTGCAGTTCTACAATATATGGCTTGGGGGAACTTTCAGCAGGGGCAGCAGGAGCTGAGGGAATGTTCTTCTCCCCCTGTAATACATTTCTATATGAACCTTTGGTGGGTATTGTTCTGGATGGACCAGCACCCGTGGAGGGTCCATGTGCCCTGTTTTGGCCCAGCATACCACCCCTCAGTCTGAGATTGAGGCAGATGGTAGACCCAGAGACCATGGAATAGTCATTAGCCGAGCAAAGGTTAGCAAGTGTTTTCCCCCCAAAAATTAGAGACTGTAAATGAATAGGATACCCTGCCTTTGACTGTATTGCTTCCTTCAGGTGTAGTATTGAGTCTGCTGTTCTAATCCATATATTAAAACAGTTACCTACAGGAGGCTTAATAAACACTTGGAATGGAGTCGGGCCTACCTGAGAGTCAATGTAGGAGATACGCTGGCTGCGTTCTTTGTCTGGTTGCATCTCATCGTGGGCCTGTGCCTGGCCCAGGGGTACCGAATGCAGCCTCAGAGACCGCTTGAAGTCAACAGGTCTTGTGACAGCATCATGGGAGTAGCAAGTGGGCACAAGCAGCCTCTGATGAATATGCAGCTGTGGAAACCGCAAAACAGAGGATCCCCCAGAGCGCAGGTCCGATGTCCCAAGTCCACCCATCATCGAGGTCCAGTGCATGGTTGTGTAGACCCGAGTGTGAGTGGAGAAATCGAACAGGATCCTCTCCCAAAAAACGAGAAATACTGGGAGCTCTGCGTGGGTAATCGACATAAATAACAGAGTGTGCTCACTAGCACCATGTGAGGTGCAGCAGAGCACCAAGTCTGGCTCTGGGTCAACACCGAGGCCAACCAGGAACCCACGGTGCTCGCAGTGTTTGATATCATACTTTGCAATGGTATTTGATAGCCCAGACAGGCGCCTTTGCCCCTTTCTGTTGGGGCTGCAGGTATTCCAAGACTCTGTCTCTTCCGATAAATAAAAACCCTTAAACGCAGATGATTCTTCAGCCCAAAAGAAATCGTGAGGAACAGCACAGGGAATGCTAAGTCGCATGCCCTGGAGGCACCGCCTGTGCAGAGATTTCCAGCCGGCGGCGGCGATGGGGGCCTGTAAACCTAAAACGATGAGAAAATCTCCCGCGCGCTCCATTTTTTCACCGACCTTCACTTTTGTAGTTGCTTGAGGACAAGCAACATTTTGGTAGGGAGGACTATAATATTCCAAATTTTACATCTGTTTATTAGAATATTAGAGTTTTTACTTATTTTTCTTAACTAAGTAAATAAATGGGTGGAGGGACCCATAACCCCTTAAGATGAATAAATCCACTCCTAAGAGTTTGAACATGGTTACTTACCTAGTCAACCTACATCATGGAATAATGGAGAATCTTATTAATGTATTAAGAGTGGGGATCAAACAACATTAATAAGAAAGAACATGGAGAGATGAAGGAGTCAAATAATATCATGGAGGACTCAAAGTAATATCATAGAGAAATAAATGATGAGATGATGGAGGAAGTGGTGCATTTGTGCACACATGATGGAGAGGGTCAACATTAAATGCAAATATCATGGAGATCATGGAGAGACAACATAGTCTATATGGATACATATGTCCACATGTACAACGCAATTATGAGGTGGGCCAGGGCATGTTAAGGCTCACAATCTATATAATGAAGAGGAAGGAAACATTAGAGGAAGGCTTTGTATTATTTATTATTGTTCTGTTTAGATATAGATTTTTCATTTGACATTTCTATGCACACTTATGTTGTCTAACTAAGTCTGCAGTGCTATTTAGCACGGGGTGTTCCTGAGTGGTAATCCCACCCTTACCCATGGGGCACTTCGAGTGCCTATTATAGGAAGGTTATTTTGAGCTACCATCAATCATCAGGCATTGGTGCCATATTGTTCCTACTTTCTACAGCCCATACATATTCAGAAATAACGCTTTTATGCATTAGGGTTTGAGAGGAGGAGGTTGTCCTTGAGTATTTCAACTGAGGAACTAGTGGAGGGTTTATCTTTTCACTTTGAGCTTCAATATCATCCTTCTATTGCTTCAGATCTATATCAGGCATAAGGCCAAACACATCACACCTCCATGCAGTAGCAGTCACATCAAGGATTGTGCAGTCCATTCCTATAGATCCATTGGAGGAGGGAAGTTTCCAGTACTTCAGCTGTAAATCTTGTGAGGGATATTCCACTCACTTTGTACTTATTATTTCCATCATTCTTGAGCTGAATAGACATATTTTGCAGCAAGAATCAACCTCTCCCTCCCAAACAACACAATTTTTCCAGCTGTTGTGTATGCAGCAATTGTCATCTTGAGAGGATGAAGAAGAAGCTAGATCTCAAGCTTCTAGCTTGGAGATCTAAAGGAGGGATCAACCCTCAAAACATAGATACAATCTTTAACACATTTCAACCATATTACATTAGTTTATGCTTTAGATCTGCATAACCCAGCAATCAAGGGATCCAACCCTAGGAGGGTGAATTTCTTATCTTCTTAGATCTGGATTTCCTTTCTGGGTTATCTTGGGTTTCCATCATAGTGCCCAAATCTGCAATCTTGGCATCACCCGAGCTCTAGAGTAAGCACAGATCTTCATTTTTCCTTTCATCCAGCAGCTATAAGTTCATCATTAGCTGAAGGGACAACGTAGTATACAACTTCCAATAGCTCCAAATACACAGTGCCTGCTTTGGCATGATTTCAGGGTCATTCTAGGCCACTTCTTTGGCTTGAGTGGTTCTATTTTAGGCACTATTGTACTTATCACCATCTCCACATAATAAAATGGCTCACCTATTTTTTCTATATATGTGTTGATCATAACTTATGTGTACATAATGTGTTGTTTCAAATATTGTGTTTGTGTATTACCACATTCTCCCTTTTGGAATATTATATTTTTAAATTACATTTCTTAATAGAAGATTACATTTTTCTCACTAGAGACAATTCATTTTTGTCTCTCTTACAATATGAAAACATATATTAAAAAAATAAAAAATTATTTTAAATGTTTTTTAAATTATATTTTTGTCTCTTTAGAGAGAATATGAAAAAATATATTAAAGTAATAAATAAATTATTATAAATGTTTGTGTTTTTAATTAGATGGTTATTTTTACTATATGAACATAAATTTGTGCTTAGAGCACAAAACAAGATGAAATTTATAACATTGGAAATATATTGACAATTGTAAATTTATAACATCGAAACTCCACTGGCGACTACATGATGGTGATATCTCAAAGAGCCAATATGATGATGATATCTCAAATATGATTTAAGATGGTGAATGAAAACAAAAAAATGGATACCTTGTATTAGTAAGAAATCTTGAAACTAACGTCTAAGTACTCCCCACGGACCAAGTGTGACATTAAGGGATTTGGTACGCTAGAGAGTGTTATCAGAGTTGTAGTTCAAACACTTGCCCTACAGAAACAAAGATACAAAATACGGATATATTTGAAACTCAATTTACTGGGGAGAGAAATAATTTTATTATTTATCTTTTAAATTGATGTTAATAAATCAATTTTCCATTTTCTATTGTATAATATTTGAATGGTGTGTTAATATCTTAGGTGATTTTCTTTTATCAACAGTGCCTCCCCTAAGCATATATCCCCCCTACCTAGTCAAGTATTTCGTATAACATTATATATTACTTTGTAGTTTCATTTATATAATTTTGTTTCTTTACATTGTTGTACTAAATTTTGGCGCAACTCACTAACCTAATAGTTATTTAACCCTATAATTTGTTGCAACGTGCTAGTTTGATAAGTACCTCGTTTTGCATATTGTTGCTACTCATTAATCAAGATAAATAGCTTGGTCCCTTTATGCTGCAGATAAATTTGAAGAGCAGGTCTATTGCAAAAACTCACAAAACCTACCTACAAAAAATGTTATTGTTTTTGTGTTAAAAAAAATTCACATTACTAAGTTGTGGCGTATATACTTAGATTTTGTGTGTCAATTGGGTTTCCCTCAAGTGGTTAGGAGGAATAACTCTTATGCTTGACTCTAAGGCTCAATTCCCATAAGTGAAATGTCAAGCTCATAATGAATATATTGTTGTAGTGGCATGAAAAATTGTTGTTGATTATCTACCATCATAAAAATGAGGGGAACTACTTGGTGGGAAATGAGGGGAAGTCCTTGGGACTTTTCCTCAAGATTTGTAACTTAAGCAAAAAATATTTAGATTATCTTAATATTTTTTTTGTGATGAAAAATTATTGGCATAGCCTTAAGAGCTTTGTATTTAATTTGGTATGAAAACATGTATACATAGTATTTAATAGTCACCTATGTACATAGATATAGTAAACCCAATGCATGCATTATTTATAAATGAGGGTGAATTGAATGGTAGAAAATTAGTGTAAAATTTTGGATCGAACTACACTTAAATTGGTAATAACGCAAAGGTTTTTGATACCATATTAGAATGTGAAACATTGGTTACAAATATTAAAAACCAAAACCCCAAATTTTTCATGTTGGAATACAATGGATGATATCCTAATAAAAAAATATAAATAAGAAAAACCAAAATTATTAATTTATGAATCATGTCTTCTCATATTGATAAAAGTTGTAAATTGAAAATTCTATCTATTATAAAAAAAGTAATAATTAGTGTGAGAATAATCTAGAATAATGTAGAAATAGGAGTGGTTATGGTTTGTTGAACGAGAGTTTTATAATTAGAGTTTAGTTCCACCAGTTCAGGATTGTTGCCCCAAACTTAGGAAGAATAGGTGAGTGCCTGTGCTATAAATGTGTAATGTTATCATGGAGCTAAGAACAACTGTTGTGAGCTCTATCTCACATTTTGTGTGTTTCTTTTGTTTAATTTAATTTGGTATCAAAGCCAACTCCTCATAAATTAGTTTTCTGCATCGTAACTCCTGCAAATTCTCTGCCTTATTCTTTGTATCCTCTGTCTATTTTCTAATGAAAAGTTGTGTCCCTTGGTGAGCATTGTGAAGGCCATGGGCTCCTTGACTGTTCATTTCCTTGCATTTGGTGAGAGTGTATATGTTTTTGAAGGTTGTGCAACTGTGCATCGTTGAAGGAACTGGTGGCATGAGAGAAGGTGCGAGAAGTGTTGCCGGTGGTGGTCGATTTCAAAGCCTCTGCGATCATTGTTGTGCACTTCCACATCTTTTTTGTTTCCTTCAACGACCTATTACAATCAACGTCTCCACAAACAAGCTGCCCGCGGTGTGACGAGCCATTCGTTCTACTTGGATGACGTTGATATTCGTTCTGCTAGCCAGAATGAATCGTTCCTCCTCCAACCCCTACACATCAGAGCATTGGTGTTTTCTATGAATTCTGAGCATCACATGGGCACAAAAGTTAGCAGCAAAAGAGGAAACTAATCTCTGTTGGAGAATTGAAATTGGAGCGGCCTGTGTGTCTGTTCATGGGAAATTTTGCAGCGTTTTTTTTTATATGATGATTTGGTACTATGAGATTTGTTGCCAGTGCATGTTGCCTCGATATGCATGAGAAGAGCTATTTCTGGATCTGCCTTCTGGAGCGTGCTGTCGAATTTTTCCAACAGTGCCCGTGAGCACACCGATTCTCAATTGGTGTCTGGAAACATCTAAAATAATTTCCTATTTGGTTGCATTTTCTTTATTTTAATTCTTTTTCCACCTTGCTTAAAGTCGGCATTAGAACTAGTGCTCGAATCAGTGTGGGAAAAGTCAAACTTTCCATAAAAGTAATCATTATCGTTTTGCTTGCCTCGGTAGGTATCGCAGGCATTACCCGAACCGGCTCTGTAAGCATTGTGCTAGGCCTCTTGTCTATTCTCTCTGGATTGAAAACACTCCTCCGAGCTTATTCTTCTGTGTGCCAATAGTTTCCTCAGTGTAGTCAGGCCTGATTTTCCCAAAGGAAGTAATGTTGTAACTGTTTGATTTCCAATAGAGAGATCGGAGATTCCTCTATGGTAGGTAAATTTTTCTTGTGATTAGAGATAAGGGAGTCACTATTGTTGGGTTGTTTTGTTTCTGATGGAAATTGATTGAATTCCTACTATTTAATTCATGCAAGCTGAAGACAGAGTGAATGTATCTGCACTTGGGCAGATATGAGAAAACATAGTTACAACAAACGTTTTCAGCAAAAGTAGAGTTGGAGGTGAGATAAGTGGGGCGTTGTCAATACGTTTGTATTTGTATATCCTTCTGATGATGTTTTTTTATGTAGTCATTTGGAGGAATTTTGGGCTTGGGTAGTATTTTTGAGTAAAAAGAATATTCTAACAAACAAGTTTCTATAATTGAAGAGCTACCAATGGTTCATGAAGAAGGGCATAAAAACTTGAATCATGAACCTACTGCTCAACATCTAGATGATAATGACAACAAGGATTTAGCATTAATTGCAAGAGGTAAAAATCTTAAATTATTTATTTCTGATGCTCCATTGTCTCCTAAAACTGATGATGAGACTTCTTGGTTCATAGATTCTGGTGCATCAACTCATATGACTTGTCATAAATAATGGTATGATACATATTACGAGAAAACTGATGGCACACACATTTACCTAGGAGATAGCAGGTCACATAAAGTCCAAGGCTATGGCGTAATAAGTGTGTACTTACCTAATGGACAAATGAAACAGATTCATGATGTGATGTATGTTCCTGGTATTAAAAAGAATTTGATATATGTTTCAACTATCATTGATAATAATTTAAAAGTGGAATTTGGTAAATTGGGGTGTATTGTGAAAGATGTTCAGGATCGCCACAGGGTTGTTTCCACAGGTACCAAGGTTGGTGGATTGAATAAATTGGATGTGATGATGAAGCATCATGTTGCATTGACATCCAAAGAAATGTCAACAGCAGAGTTATGGAATCACAGGTATGGGCACCTAAATTACAATGATTTATTTTTGTTGCAAAGAAAAACAATGGTTGAAGGTCTTCCTGTTATGAAGTATGAAAATTTACCATGTGAAGCTTGTGCACTTGGTAAGCTGCATAGAGAGGATTTTCTCGTTCATACATAGAAAATACAATATGATATACTTGAATTAATTCAAATTGATGTATATGGACCTATGCAAACTAGGTCGCTTAGTGGTGCTTCCTACTTTCTTATTTTTGTTGATGATAGATCTATATATACATGGGTCTATTTCATACGAAGAAAAAGTGATGTTTTTGAGTATTTTAAAGAATTCAGAACGTTGATTGAAAAGAAAATAGGAAAATACATTAAAATTCTCAGATCATATCAGGGTGGTGAATATAAATTAGGAGTGTTTAACAGGTATTTTAAATTTTATGGGATCCAACAACAGTTCACAGTATCCCATGCTCCTCAGCAAAATGGTGTTGCTAAGAGATGGAATAGAACACTAGTGGAGTGTGCTCGTAGTATGCTTCAAGATAAAAACATTTCTAATGGTTTCTGCGTAGAAGCCATTAATACTGTTGTTTATTTGAAGAATCAAAGTCCCACTAAGAAATTAGCTTTTCAAACTCCTTTTGATATTCTTTATGGTCATAAACTTGATGTCAGTCATTTAAGAGTATTTGGATGTATTTCATTTGCACATATTCCTAAGGATAACAGAAGAAAGCTTGATGCAAAGTCAATAAAATGTGTTTTTATTGGGTATTGTATAGATCAGAAAGCATATAAACTGTTTGATCCTAGTTCACATAAACTGTTTTCAAGTCAAGATGTGGTATTTCATGAGAATGTTGATAAAATTGATACAATGAATGATGCTTGGCATATATCTAATGATGATCATGTCAGAATTAATACTTTCGTCAAATAGGAATAGGAACAGGTACAGGTATAGGTTCAAGATCAGAAATAAAGTAGCATGAGCACATCCAGCAGCAGTGATTCATCACGAGAGGAAGATTCACCTCAAAGCAGGAAAATCATGGATGGAACTCCAATAGGTATTGTAGAACCAAGAAGGTCAACACGACAAACCCAGCTTCCTGCAAGGTATAGATATTATGCCTTGATGTCTAATATCATGAATGTTATAGAACCAGTTGATTATGAATAAGCTAAAGAGCATGAAAAATGGAGAAATACTATGAATGATGAATATGACTCTCTTATGAAAAATCAAACATGGGAATTAGTTGAACTCCCTAAAAACAAAGTTCCAATTAGAAGCAAATGGTTGTATAAATATAAATTTAAAGCAGATGGTAGCATTGATAAATTTAAGGTGAGATTAGTTGCAAAAGGATATGCTCAACAGGAGGGAATTGATTATGAAGATAATTTTACACCAGTAGATAAATTGAATACAATTAGAGTACTGATTGACTTAGCTACAAAACATAGTTGGAATATACATCAATTAGATGTTAGATCTGCTTTTCTGAATGGTGATTTAAAGGAAGAAGTTTATCTGGTTCAACCTCAAGGGTTTTTCAAATAGGAACAGGAGCATCTAGTGTGCAGGTTAAGAAAAGCCTTATATGGTTTGAAATAGGTGCCGAGATCATGGTATGTAAATATTGATACCTTCTTCTATCAGAATGGTTTTGTGAAAATAAAAAATGATCCTAACCTGTATGTTAAGAAAGATGAAGAAGGAAATTTTGCTTTAATATCTTTATATGTGGATGATCTCATTATCACAGGCAATTCTTACAAGTTAATTGAAGAAATTAAAATTCAGCTGTCTCGGGAATTTGAAATGAAAAATCTGGGTGAATTACATTACTATTTAGGAATTGAGGTATGGAGAGAGCTTGGTAAAACATTGATCACTCAAAGTAAATACACAAAGGAAATTCTTAAAAGGTTCAATATGAGTGATTGCAAAGCTATGTCAACTCCCTTAGAATAGAATGAAAAGTTGTACAAAGAAGATGGAACTAAAGAAGCAAATGGAACTTTATATCGTCAGTTGGTGGGAATTCTGAACTATCTCACCACTGCCAGACCAGACATTGCATACTGTTGTTGCCATCAACAACCCCCCCTTTTTTTAGTATTATAAATAACACTAATAAATGGGGACCCTCCCACAAAAAATCAAATATTAATATTTAAGTTTACTTTTTAAATAAAATATCAAAATAGAACTTGCTAAAACATGTAAATTTACCTTCCCATACTCTAAGCGCATAGAAAATCACAAATTATGAGTTTCTTTATAAGAAAAAGTGCTACATGAACATTAGACTTAAGAAAAACTTTATATCAGAAAGTCTCGAACATTAAGGCAAGCTTTAATGAAACTATTTTTATCGCATCGCAAAAAAGGTTATAGCGAGCATCCTTTATAGAAAGCACTCCTTAAAAGTGCGATCCACAAAAATGCAAGATCACAAAGCACATCATTTCATAGCCTCTCGCAAATCGCTTATCGCGACAGCCCAACATAATTATGATTCTAAACGATTGTAAGTTTTGCGATATTGTGATCTGCAATATTGTGAAACAAATCGCAAAATTGCTTTTATCGCAAATCAAAGGGCTCACAGTTCTCGGATAGTAACTTTTCGGTATTCGATGCAAATTAATGAGCCGTAAATTTTAGCTTAACAGTCCATTAGTGTTCATTTATTTAAAAAACGATGCAGATCAAGGTAAAAGGACATCTGACGCAAGTTGATATTATCTGATATGATTTAGAATTTAAAGCTTTCTCGTCACCTTATTTTTTCTTTATATTTTCATTATTGCCTGTATTTACTATCATCTTGGTTCTCTGCTTGCAACTTTCAGGAAGAATACCCATAACGTAAACTACAAATAAATGGTGAAGAAAGGCAAGGCCCCCACGTCTAAAAAGCCAGAAATGACCCCATTATTCATAGACACCAAATGTAGTAGAGACGCAGGGATATCTACCTGGGAAGATATGTATCAGTTGTTAGAAAATGAGAACCCGAGGATTATGGAAGTTACAGCTACAGCCGATGATAACAGCTCTTCTGAAGAATCCTTAACCGAGCTTGCATGCTTGTTTCTACACCGCATTGTTGTGAGGCCAAAGATACTCCCCTACACTGATATGGTGAAATGGGTTATAGATCAAGCAGATATATTTGATAGAGAATTCAAGACGGCCAGTCAGCAAGTGATGGGGTCATTTACCCCAAACAATTTGAGGCATATGTACCATTTGCCAGAACCTCAAGCTATCTACAATAAGCAATTTGTAGAAAAGTTCGCTAAAGAAAACGAAGACTTGGAAGAATTCACAAGGCACTGGTCAAACAATGAAGAAAGTTTGAATAAGGATAAAAATGGTATGTATTCTATTGGTTCTATTTCTTCTCCTTACTGTTTTTCCGCTACAATGTTATGAAGACTGTTTGGGAAACCAAACATCGACAAGTTTTCAGAAGGTGGTTTGGAGAAGAATCATTCACGTATATCAAAGTGTTCGGCAGCATTTCTTCACCCCATGTACTACCTTTTTACGTCCCTGACAAACTATTGGACATGGAAATAGCCTATTAGACCTGTGGTGTGAGGGGAATTACCAAGACACTGAAAGAATCTAAGAAAGCCATCTGGCCCCAATTTCCTGTAGTATGCAAAGCTTTTTCATTGTCTGACTTAGTTCATGCCTTTAAAGAAATTGATAATATGTTATGCTTGCAACTACCAAATTTCCTGGGAAGGAAATATGATCCCTTTGGTGTTGTAAGTAATTTTACTACAACTGTTAAAATAAAAGTGTTTTCCAATGAAGAAGATCCCTTTGACGATGTATTTCTGCAGAAGAACACTTTCAAAGAGGTTCTACATATGGAACGAATTCGGTTTGACCAAGAAGAAATCCAAAAGTTTGACATTTATAGAAAATAGATGTTATCAAAGGTACTGTTGAACCAATTGTTCATCGAATCTCCAAGGGAACCTACTCCCAGTTTTAGCATAAGTGGGAATTCAAAAAAAAAATCCAAATCCAATGATCAATCCAAGAGTGAAAATAGTAGAAGTAAAGGATCAGTTAAAGATATGGCTCAATCTAAAGAAAAGCCTGGCCAGCAGGTTTTGTCCCCGAAACAAGCTGAAACTCCCACTCATTTTACAAAGCCAATTGTAGTGGATCTAGAGGAAGAATGGGAGAATTTTAATAAATTAATCAATGCTGAGGAACAAAGCACAGAGCCATTGAAAAATTGCAATAAGTCAGCTACATGAATGGAAGTTGAAGGGACTATCAATACTTAAGAAACGGAGCATATTCCTGTTGCTCCGTCATCAAAAATTGTACTAAGGATAGAAAAAATTTCTCCTCTAGATGTATTTTATAGCCCTCAACATAAAGCTGTCATCAGAAAGCAACGAAAGAAAAGAAAGCTAGAGGGTGCGCTCACTTCAGAAGTTGAACCTCTAGATGTTCTTTGGAAAGATCCCACTATAGACCCATCAGAAAATCTAACTAGGCTCTCTCAAATCACAGGAACATATGCTTCTGCAACAATTGATAAAGCAGCGGAGGTTCAGTTACTAATTAGAGATAAAGAGGATAGGATTTTATTTTTGGAACAGCAACTGCAACAGGTCAGCATCAATAAAGAAGCAGAGACACAGTTAGAAAAACTCCAGCAAGACTTCCATCAGATGCAATTAGATCATCAAACCAGTTTAGCCAATAAATAAGAACTGATACAAACCATGATGTAACTTCATAAGGATGATCCCAAAATTGGGGAATTTATCACAGAAACACTCACTCTCAATTCTCAGCTCTTACAACAGGAAGAATTATTCTGCCAGAAGATTTCGCAATGGAATTCCTATTGTGAAATAAGCAATAAGATTACAAATCAAGTCATAGATTTACGACTTGATTATGATTCAATTCTTAAGAAAGTTTCAGACTTCTTAGACTGGCAGAAATCAGAAGAAGGGAAAAGAGCAGAATTTCCCAGAATTGATGAATCGCATAAATTGATGTTATTTGCAAGATGGGATTTCCAGCTTAAAGAAGAAGAACAGGGGATTGGAGAGGCAGTAGAAGCAGTGAACAGTATCATTGAGTGTATAAACGAAAATCTATACACATCCAATTTGATAACAGAGACTACCCCAAGCTTCCTTCCAAAGGCACAACAACTTCAAACAGAATGGAAACAAACGGCAGAGGAAAAAGCAGAGATAATTAAACAGATAAATAGGTTAAACTGGGACACATACTAGCAGTACCTAGTAAAGCCAATGCATGAACCTGAGTTGTCTCGTAACCGCTACCGAGAAAATGGTGCCAGCTCTTGCCAACGCCATATTTATAGGACAGTTAAAAGTTGAAGTTAGCCAACCAATGCTCTTGAAACCGATGTTGGATATTTGCAATCTAAAGGATCAGATGTTGAATTTATCATGGATACAGTTTAGCTTTATTTTTTATTAAAATGAGGCAGGTGGTTTAAACCTCCTCATCTATTTTTGTAATATTTATTTTTAGATTTCATAGAGTAGTATTTAAACCCCCCTCATGCATTTAGAGAGGGGTCTAGAATTTTATCAAAAACAATTCTTCAGAACATGCACTTTTGCTCCTCCTAGAGGAAGTTTTGATGAAATATATGGAACGAGATTTTTCTTTATATGAGTTTTATATCTGCTACTGAAATGCACTTTTGTACTCTTAGTGGATGTTGAGTGATTTGAAGACAAATCTATATCGCTGCATCTCATGAGTAGAACTTATTATCAATGGTATTTCTATCTCTCAATACTTTTTTACTTATGTGGCAAGTGATAAATTATTTTTAGTTATTGATATATGAAAGTCTGAATGTTTATTTGTCATTATTGCACTTATGTATGCTGATAACTTATTTTATGCTGAATATATGAATAACTCTTATGCAATACATTTCTCATTATTGTTTCAGCTAACCTTTTATATGAAACAATCATCTTTAATGGATTATTTTCTCATAGTAATTGAATGATTTTTATTATCAATTGTTGTTAGAAATTATTTTATATCTCATAAGTAAAAGCTATTCCCGGGACAGTTACATTTAGATGTTTTCTTTGATTCCAATAGATTGCATTTGATAGTTAAAATATAGATTAGATTTAGAATAAGCATTCACCCCATTAAAACCTTAAAAGAACAAAAACAACATCCCGTTAGTACATCCATCATAAATATATTGGGAAACTAGTCCCATCATCCCCAGTCAGAGCCACTATTCCAAACGGAAAAGGAACTGCTTTAAGGTCTGAACCAGGTGGTTATCCCCCTTGTTTTAGACCCGATTTTTCAAGCCTTCAACATATTTGGCATTAGAAGGAGGGCCTGACTGTGAATGGCAAGTAAATCTACATCTTCACACCATTCTAAGAGTAAAACTGCCTCACCATCTCCCTCAACTTCTGGTTCACATTTTGAATCTTCTATCACTCAACCAGAAGTTGAAAAGGAAAGCACACAGCACATTACCAAAATCCCAAACGAGCCAGATTTTATCTCCTTCAGATCCCCCTGAAGTAAAAACTTTAATTCACAAGTTATAGGAAATTTCTTTATCTCAAGAGGAATCTGAATTTTCCCAAGGTAGTGTTTCTTCTTATCTGACCCCAAATAAACGACTGACTAGAGCACAAAGTGAAAATTTAGGAATCCCACCAGTTGAGTTTCCTTTACCGAGTCGTAAGAAAGCTAAGAAATCATCAACAGAATCTCAGAGTGAGATTTTATCATCATCTTCATCTAACATCTCATCCATATCATCACAAGTTTAGTCATCCATCCCCCAACTCCAGATTTTGGTTCACACCGGTACAGGAGCAACATCCTCCTCTATCCAATCACCTTCAGCTACTGCTACACCTCCTCCTACTCATACCTCAAGGATGGCACAGAGGCCATGGACCAATCCAGGAGCTGTAAGAATGCTTGCACCTTTAGCACAATTACCAGTTAATCTTGAGAAATGGATTCCCAAGTTTAATCCTGATAATGGCCTATCAGCCGAAGAGAAAATAAAAAATTTCATGCTCTCTATTAATTTAAATGGAGTAACAGAAGAGAACACAGTTGTATGATTATTTCCTTATACCTTAAAAGGAACAGCAGAATCATGGTATTTTTCATTACCATCAGGCTCCATTAATAACTGGGATACTTTTCAAGATCAATTTTTGACAAAATTTGGACATGACCGATCTACAACAACTTTGATAAATGACCTCTCCAATTTGAAAATTGAACCAAGAGAACCAATCAAGTATTTATATTCTCACTTCAACAAATTATTAAACAAAATACCAGAAACATCGAGACCCAGGAACAAAGTCCAAATTGAATGGTATATTCCTGCTTTTCCTTCAAATTCAGCCATTTTTGTAGACAGGGCTACTAAGCTAACATTAGCTGAAAATATGAAAGAAGCAATAGCTATAGAAAAAGGTATCCTAGCTGTAGAAAAGAAAAACGATGTAGATGAACGAAAATCTAAAAAAGTTTCTTTTAGAGATGATCCTAAGAAAAAACAATCAAAGGACCCATTCGACTTGGAAGGGTTACAAAATTTTTTGAAAACCATGTCTAATGAAATGGTTGATATTAAGAAACAAGGAGCAAAAACCTCTTCTAAGAAATCTTTTAAACCCTTCAGGAGAAATCCTTCAAATGATTTGAAACCTCCAAATGATATAACAAATGCAGAATCAGAAGAAGAAAAAGAAGAAGAAGATCAAAATGTATTACCTGTTACTACAAGAAGTACAAATCAACTTGATCCTCCACAACCCAATTCTAAACAGAAAAATCCAAGCTCAACTCCCAAGGACAAAATTGTAGGTAAGAAATCCTCATCAAGGGCCACTCAGACAAACCCAGTTCAACCTGATTCAACAACTCCATCTAAAACTCTTATCATCTCTAATGAAATGGAATATAACATTGTTGAAGACATGAAGAAAACTAGGGCCAATATTACTTTTCATGAGCTCAGCAAATTAAAGCATCAATAGAAATTGCTCTTGAAAGAGCTGCATGCATTACCTATCAAGCCTCTACATCCAGCTGTAATTTCACAAGCTACTAACGAAATGGGAAGACCTCTGATTGGCATGACAGATAAAGTTGATCTAGATGACATTCCTTTGATTGGAGGAAGGTTGAAATCTCATACTCCGCCACTTCTCCTTACTTTTGAAGTTTTCAATAAGAATTTGCATAACTGTCTAGTAGATTCAGGTGCTTCATCTAATATTTTTCCTAAAGCAGTTTGCGCAAAGTTAAATATCCAACCTCAGAAATTTGCAGTATGCATAGTGCAGTTGGATCGATCTCAAGTCAAGGTTATCGGTGAACTTAATCAAGTAACCATAAGACTTTCATCAAACCCGAAGGTATGTCAAATTATTGATATACTCATCGCAGACGTTCCTGAATTCTATGGACTAATCCTTAGTAGGGATTGGTCAGAGAAGCTTCACGATTACTTTGCAACTGACTGGTCTCATATATGGCTCCCTTACAACGGTAAACCAAACCAGATAAAGGTTGAACGAGAAAAACACCAAAAGTATATAGTGACAGATTTAGAAGGAGAAAACAAGCCTGTAGCATATAGCAACAATATAATTGGAAATTATTTTGCTGATTCGTTCTTAGGAAATTTCAATGCTCGTACTTCACCTTTTTTAGAAAATTCCATTTTATCCTAGATAGAAAATTTCTCTCAAACAAATAGTTCTAGGTGCATTAATTTTGAAGATAGTCCTGTAAATAAAACTTTGTTTTGGAAATTATTTTTTGATGGTTCTAAGTCTACTGATGGAGCAAGAGCGGGTTGTATATTAGTCAGTCCAAAAGGAGAGAAAACCATGCTAACATGTAGATTCGAGTTCGATTGCACGAACAATACTGCTGAATATGAAGCGTTAGTTAAAGGGTTATACAAAGCAATTGAGCTTGATATTAAATATCTGCAAGTCTTTGGAGATTCTGAGATTTTTATCAAACTGGTAAGAAATACTATACATTTCCTATCAGGACACTTGAAGCACTATCAATCATTAGTTCAAGACCTGACTCCACATTTTATAGCATTCAATATTTCACCCATTCCCAGAATCCCAAATGCTAGTGTTGATCTCCTCGCTAATGTAGCTTCCAAACTCATTCCAACAGAAGACTATAGTCCAGACATATTCTCAGTTGAATTGATCTTTAGACCCTCTATCCTAGATAACATTACCAATTGGAGAGTTTTCAACAATGACCCTGATATCGTAAGCTTTCTGACTTCAGAAGGGTCTTACAATAATCAGATAATTGATGAAGACCAGCATGACAAGCAGCTGAAACAAGGAAACAACAATAACGCTATATACCCAAATCCATAGTTAAGCTAGAAGACCTATATGATTTAAAGGATAGATTTAAATGGTCCACCAATTCAAAACTCCAGAGTTCAACTCTGATATATGAATTAGTAAATCTGGGGACTGATATAAACCCACAGAATATCAACCTAGGTCTTGGTCTAACACACGAGGAAAAATTAGCTTTCATTCGACTGTTAAAACAATAAAAAAATGTCTTTGCCTGGAATTACGATGATATCAAGACTTATGACACTTCAATTATATAGCATACAATTCTGATGATCTCTGATGAAAAGCCAGTCCAACATAAATTGAGGAAAATCCATCCCAATTTGGAAAACCAGATTAAGTCTAAGTTGAACAAATTACTTAAAGCCAAGATTATTTTTCCTATTAGGCATTCTAGATGGGTTTCCAACATGGTACCAGTCAGAAAGAAAAATGGATAAATCCAGATTTTTATTGACTTTCGAAATCTCAATAAGGCCTGCCAAAAGGATAACTTTCCGCTACCCCCTATGGAAAAAATCCTACAATCAGTCACAGGGTCTGAACTGATGTCCTTTTTAGATGGCTTCTTGAGTTATAATCAAATCTTAGTTCACCCAGAATATCAATTGAAGACTACATTTAGAACAAAATGAAGCACCTATGCATATCAAAAGATGCCATTTGGGTTGATTCATGCCGGTGCCACGTTTCAAAGGGCTATGGATATTGCATTTAAAGGATTAGTGAATAGGTCAGTGGTGATTTACTTATATGACATAACAGTGTATTCTAAAAAATGTAGTAGTCACCTCAGAGACTTAAAACAGATTCTCCAACGATGTCAAAAATATGGGATCTCACTCAATCTAAAAAAATCTTTTTTCGCATTAAGTGAAGGGAAGCTTCTCGGATTTATAGTCTCTAAATCTAGAATCCATATTGATCTGGATAGGATTAAAGAAATTTCTGAGATATCCCTACCCCATAACAAAAAAGCAATGCAATCATTCCTTAGTCAAATCAATTTTGTTAAAATATTTGTCCCAGACTTCTCAAGAATCGTCTCACCTCTCCAAGCCATGATAAAGAAAAATTCTCTCTTCAAATGGGGTCAGGCAGAACATGAAGCATTTGACTTGATTAAGAAAGTGATTATAAATGCCCCATCTTTAGCAAATCCAAACTTTTCCGATCCTTTCACTTTGTATACATTTGCCTTTGAGAAATCGTATGCTGCAATACTCACACAAGCCAATCAAGATAAAGTTGAAGCCCCAATTGCCTTCTTCAGTTCAAATTTGCAAGGAGCTGAATTAAATTACTCTGACGTCAAGAAATAGGCTTATGCTGAATTCAAAGCAATCAAACACTTTAGGCCTTTCCTTCTCAAGACTCATACGAAAATAATAGTACCATTTCCAGTGGTAAGAAATCTTCTGGTACAAAGAGATGTAGGCAAAAAGAGGGAAAATTGGGTCATAGCCCTGCAAGAATATGATGCTGAAATTAAACCTTCAAACATTGTAAAACACCAAGGTTTTTGCAAGATGTTGGCTAGAGCATCGCACTTCTCAGAAACATAGTCTCCAGACAGTGAAGTAAAAACGTATGAGATAAACCTAAACGGCCCTGAATCAAGGTATGCAGATACCATGTTTTACTTAAAAAATGGATATGCTCCTCCACATTTGAATCATACAAATAAAAGAGCATTGAGGCTAAAAGCTAAACAATATCAAATTGTAAATGATGTACTCTTTAGAATGAATTATGATTTTTTTCTCCTTAGATACCTTGAGAAATCTGAAGCAGAAAAATTATTGCAGGAACTTCATGACGGACCAGCAGGCGGACACTATGCTAGAGATGAAACAGCTCACAAAATCCTACGCGTAGGTTACTACTGGCCAATGTTATTTAAGGATGCACATAACTATGTAAGGAAATGTCAGATCTGCCAGACTACTGCCGGAAGGCAAAAGAAACCATCATTGCCATTGTATCCAGTCAACATTGATCAGCCATTTAAACAATGGGGATTAAATATAATAGGTGAGATTGTTCCTCATTCTTCTAAACAGCATAAGTATATCCTTACAGCTACCTACTATTTTACCAAGTGGGTAGAAGCAGTTCCACTAAAGACAGCCAACTCTGAAAGTATCATCGAATTTATAGATCAATTTATAATTACCAGGTTTGGCTTACCTTATGCTTTAATGTTTGATAATGCATCATATTTCTCAGGTAATACTATGACTGAATTTGCGCTTCAAGCTTAAATATTCTACTAATTATTATCTGCAAGGAAATGGATTGGTTGAATCAACAAAAAAAAGCCTTATTAGGATCATTAACCAAACTATTGATCAAAATCATAGAAACTGGCATAAGTCTTTAACGTATGCTCTTTGGGCAGATCGACTAACTAAGAAAAATTCTATTGGCACTTCTCCTTTTAATTTAGTTTATGGGAAAGAAGTGGTCCTCCCAACAAATCTAGCTATTCCTTCTTTAGCCTTAGTTCAATTCATTGAAGAAACCCCTTCATCATCCTTGCAATTAAGACAATTGTAGATCCTTAAACTTGAAGAAGAACGGGAAAAAGCCAGAATTATCCATGCGCATCATCAAAAATTAGTAAAAACTTCTTTTGATTCAAACTTGGCCTCTAGAAAAGATTTTCACCTTGGAGACTTAGTATTAAAATGGGATAAAGCTCATGAAGATAAATGCAAACACACTAAATTCCAATGGATGTGGCTTGGACCATTTCAAATTGTCGAAATAATTGGTCCATCAACTTTCATGTTACAAGATTTAGCAGGGAAAAGAGAGTCTTTACCTGTTAATGGATATATCCTTAAAAAATATTTCCCATAGAAGATAATCTCTTCTATTTTCTATAGATTATTGTTTTTGTTTTAGTTTTTATTTGATATATAAAACAAGTTGAGAATACGTAATTTTGGTTTTCATGAAAATAATAATGTCTCAAATAAATTTTTTTTTTCACTTGTATAAGTAGATATGGTTAGGAAAATTAATCTTTGTTTTTTAAAAATAGGGTTAAGTGCTATCGTTCTGAAAATTCTAAATTGTTCTTTTGTTTCAACTATACAAGTTTTGGTTAGAATCAACTTTCAAGAAGAAGTTTTCCTCATATCAGTCATAAAAGGTACCAATAACAAAACAAAAGATTCTCCACAGAAAAGCTATTCTTTAAAACTCTATAATTGTCGTCCTAAAGAATTCTTAAGGGACTAATGAATTCCTCCCCACTTTAGGAAACTGCGAGATTCAAAGAGTAATCCTACTATGCACTTCAAACTTAAAGAATAAGAGGTCTCATCAAGAGCCGACTTATCATGATCATAAAGATTATAACTAACTGACATTACTACACTGCATACCAAAACAAGGTAATGGCTTGAGATTGTCTCAATCAAAATACAAGGGGTCTCATCATGAGCCATCTTGTTCTGTTAAGTTATAAATCAAGTGAATGGCACTGTCAATTTTGGCTACCAAACCAAGACATTGTTCTTTAAGAATTAAAAGAAAGAAAATGATATAAAAGAAAACAAGCAATAAGTGTATATGAGGATTTATCTTTGAAAATTGCATACTTATCAAAGTGGGACATAGGATCATTACTGGATAATAGGTAACCCTGTCGAGGCTATGGACGCCTACTGGTAGCAGAGGCTCTACCTACGACAAATGAGTACACAGAAACTAATCTATGGAAATGTTTTTGTTTTTATCTTTACAAACCAAGTAATGACTGATATGAGTAAAATGACTAATTTTGGGGAGAAGATAATCAGAATAAATATAGTTAGAACAAAATGTTGTTGTTAATAAATAGCACTATTTACCTTATATTTCTACAATAAAGTTTCATTTTCAAAACCATTTCTATTTTAGAAGTTTTTAGAAAATTCAAAAAAAACCATCAGAGATAACTGGTTCTTTCGAGTGAATCGCCAATTGTTGTGGCCATCAAAAACCCCCTTTTTTTTAGTATTTTCAATAACACTAATAAATGGGGACCCTCCCACAAAAAATCAAATATTAATATTTAAGTTTACTTTTTAAATAAAATATCAAAATAGAACTTGCTAAAACATGTAAATTTACCTTCCCATACTCTAAGCGCATAGAAAATCACAAATTATGAGTTTCTTTATAAGAAAAAGTGCTACATGAACATTAGACTTAAGAAAAAATTTATATCAGAAATTCTCGAACATTAAGGCAAGCTTTAATGAAACTGTTTTTATCGCATCGCAAAAAAGGTTATAGTGGGCATCCTTTATAGAAAGCACTCCTTAAAAGTGTGGTCCGCGAAAATGCGAGATCACAAAGCGCATCATTTCATAGCCTCTTGCAAATCGCTTATCGCGGCAACCCAACATAATTATGATTCTAAACGATTGTAAGTTTTGTGATATTGTGATCTGCGATATTGCGAAGCAAATCGCAAAATCACTTTTATCACAGATCAAAGGGCTTACAATTATAGGATAGTAACTTTTCAGTATTCGATGTAAAGTTATGAGCATTAAAGTTTAGCTTAATGGTCCATTATTGTTCATTTATTTAAAAAACGATGTGGATAAAGGTAAAAGGACATGCGACGCAAGTTGATATTATCTGATATGATTTAGAATTTAAAGCTTTCTCATCACCTTATTTTTGTCTTTCTATTTTCATTATTTCCTGTATTTACTATCATCTCGGTTCTCTACTTGCAACTTTCAGGAAGAATACCCAGAATGTAAACTACGAAGAAATGGTGAAGAAAGGCAAGGCCCCCGCATCTGAAAAGCCAGAAATGACCCCATTATTCACAGACACCACATGTAGTAGAGATGCAGGGATATCTATGTGGGAAGCTATGTATCAGTTGTTAGAAAACGAGAACCCGATGATTATGGAAGTTACAGCTACAGCCGATGATAACAGCTCTTCTGAAGCATCCTTAACTGAGCTTACATGCTCATTTCTACACCGCATTGCTGCGAGGCCAAAGATACTCCCCTACACTGATATGGTGAAATGGGTTATAGATAAAGCGGATATATCTGATAGAGAATTCAAGATGGCCAGTCAGCAAGTCATGGGGTCATTTACCTCAAAAAATTTGAGACGTATGTACCATTTTCCAGAACCCCAGGCTATCTACAACAAGCAATTTGTAGAAAATTTCGCCAAAGAAAACGAAGACTTGGAAGAATTCATAAGGCACTGGTCAAACAATGAAGAAAGGTTAAAGAAGGATAAAATGGTATGTATTCTACTGGTTCTCTTTCTTCTCCTTACTGTTTTGCTGCTGCAATTTTATGTAGAATTTTTTGGAAACAAAACATCGACAAATTTTCAGAAGGTGGTTTGGAGAAGAATCATTCACGTATGTCAGAGTGTTTGGTAGCATTGCTTCACCCCATGTACTACCTTTTTACATCCCCGAAAAACTATTGGGTAGGGAAATAGCCTATCAGACCTGTGGTGTGGGGGGAATGACCAAGACACTGAAAGAATCTAAGAAAGCCATCTGGCCCCAATTTCCTGTAGCATGAAGAGCTTTTTCATTGTCTGACTTAGGTCATGCCTTTAAAGAAGTTGATAATATGTTATGCTTGCAACTACCAAAGTTCCCAGGAATGCAATATGATCCCTTTGGTGTTGTAAGTAATTTTACTACAAGTGTTAAAATAAAATTGTTTTCCAACTAATAAGATCCCTTTGACGATGTCTTTCTGCAGAAGAACACTTTCAAAGAGGTTCTACATATGGCACAAATTCTGTTTGACTAAGAAGAACTCCAAAAGTTTGACATTTACAGAAAACAGAGGTTATCAAAGGTCTCGTTGAACCAATTGTTCATCGAATCTCGAAGGGAACCTACTCCCAGTGTTAACATAAGTGGGAATTCAAAACAAAAATCTAAATCCTGTGATCAATCCAAGAGTGAACACAGCAAAAGTGAAGGATCAGTTAAAGATATGGCTCAATCTAAAGAAAAGCCTGGCCAGCAGGTTTTGTCCCCGAAACAAGTTGAAACTCCCACTCATTTTACAAAGCCAATTGTAGTGGATATAGAGGGAGAATGGGCGAATTTTAATAAAGTAATAAACACTGAGGAACAAAGTACAGAGCCGTTGAAAAACTGCAATAAGTCAGCTATAGGAATGGAAGTTGAAGGGACTATCAATACTCAGGAAACGAAGCATATTCCTGTTGCTCCGTCATCAGAAATTATACTAAGGATAGAAGAAATTCCTCTGCTAGATGTATTTTATAGCCCTCAACATAAATCTGTCATCAGAAGGCAACAAAAGAAAAGAAAGCTAGAGGTTGCGCTCACTTCAGAAGTTGAACCTCTAGATGTTCTTTGGAAAGACCCCACTACAGACCCATCAAAAAATCTAACTAGGCTCTCTCAAATCACAGGAGCATATGGTTTTGCAACAATTGATAAAGCAGCAGAGGTTCAGTTACTAATTAGAGATAAAGAGGACAGGATTTTATTTTTGGAACAACAACTGCAACAGGTCAGTATCAATAAAGAAGCAGAGACACAGTTAGCAAAACTCCAGAAAGACTTCCATCAGATGCAATTAGATCATCAAACCAGTTTAGCCAATAAAGAAGAACAGATACAAATCTTGATGGAATTGCATAAGGATGATCCCAAAATTAGGTAATTTATCACAGAAACACTCACTCTCAATTCTCAGCTCTTACAACAGGAAGAATTATTCTGCCAGAAGATTTTGCAATGGAATTCCTATTGCGAAATAAGTGATAAGATTACAAATCAAGTCGTAGATTTACGACTTGATTATGATTCAATTCTTAAGAAAGTTTCAGACTTCTTAGACTGGCAGAAATCAGAAGAAGGGAAAAGAGCAGAATTGCCCAGAATTGATGAATCGCATAAAGAGATGTTGTTTGCGAGATGGGATTTCCAGCTTAAAGAAATAGAACAGGTGATTGGAGAGGCAACAGAAGCAGCGAATAGTATCATTGAGTGTATAAATGAAAATTTGTACACAGCCAATTTGATAACAGAGACTACCCTAGGCTTCATTCCAAAGGCACAACAGCTTCAAACATAATGGAAACAAACAACATAGGAAAAAGCAGAGATAATTAAACAGATAAATAGGTTAAACTGGGACACATACTGGCAGTACCTGGTAAAGCCACATAGCCAATGCATGACCCTGAGTTGTCTCATAACCGCTGTCGAGAAAATGGTGCTAGCTCTTGCCAATGCCATATTTACAAGATAGTTAAAAGCTGAAGTCAGCCAACCAATGCTCTTGAAACCGATGTTGGATATTTTCAATCTAAAGGATCAGATGCTGAATTTATCATAGATATAGTTTAGCTTTATTTTATTTTATTTTTGCTTAAAATGAGGCAAGTGGTTTAAACCTCCTCATCTATTTTTGTAATATTTATTTTTAGATTTCATAGAGTAGTATTTAAACCCCTCTCATGCATTTAGAGAGGGGTCCAGAATTTTATCAAAAACAATTCTTCAGAACATGCTTTTTTGCTCCTCCTAGGAAGTTTTGATAAAATATATGGAATGAGATTTTTCTTTATATGAGTTTGATATCTGCTACTGAAATGCTCTTTTGTACTCTTAGTGAATGTTGAGTGATTTGAAGACAAATCTATATCGTTGCAGCTCATGAGTAGAACTTATTATCAATGTTATTTCTATCTCTTAATACTTTTTTACTTATGTGCCAAGTGATAAATTATTTTTAGTTATTGATGTATGAAAGTCTGAATTTTTAGTTTTCATTATTGCACTTTTGTATGGTGATAACTTATTTATGCTGAATATATGAATAACTCTTATGAGATATATTTCTCATAATTGTTTCGGCTAACTTTTTATACGAAACAATCATCTTTAATGGATTATTTTCTCATATTAATTGAAAGATTTTTATTATCAATTTCTGTTAGAAATTATTTTAGATCGCATAAGTAAAATCTATTCCCAGGACAGTTACATTTAGATGCTTTCTTTGATTCCAATAGATTTCAATTGATATTTAAAAGATAGATTAGATTTAGAATAAGAATTCACCCCATTAAAACCTTAAAAGAACCAAAACATCATCCCCTTAGTACATCCATCATAAATAGATTGGGAAACTAGTCCCATCATCCCTAGTCGGAGCCACTACTCCAAATGGGAAAGGAGTTGCTTTAAGATCCGGACTGGGTGGTTATCCCCCTTGTTGTAGACCCGATTTTTTGAGCCTTCAACACATACTTAGTTAGTATCCTTAGTCATTTTATGGCTAAGCCTTCAGAAAATCACTAGAACGTTGTAAAGAAAGTCCTCCGATACTTAAAAGGAACAATCAATTTAGGTATTATGTATATTGATGAATCTAATGTTGCACTGACAGGTTTTTCTAATTCAGATTGGGCAGGAAATCCTGATGACAGAAAATATACCTCTGGCTATGCATTTCATATAGGATCAGGGGTTGTGTCATGGAGTAGTAAGAAACAGCCAATTGTTTCTTTATCATCAACAGAATCTGAGTACAAAGCTTTGACCAATGCCACCTGTGAAGTTGTTTGGTTGCGGATAATTCTTGTAGATCTCAAAGAGGAGAAAAGTGGTTCAACATGCATAAATTGTGATAATCAAAGTGCTATCAAATTAGCACACAGTCCAATATATCATGCTAGATCAAAACACATTGAGCTATAAAACCACTTTGTACGAGAGAAGATTAAATCAAATGAAATTGATTTAGTATTTTGTAAGACCAAGGATAATATGACTGATATCTTTACCAAACCTCTTGGTAAACTCAAGTTTGAAGTTTTTAGAAGTAAATTAGGTTTTGTAGAAAATCCATTTCTCCATTAAGGGAGGATGTGAGAATAATCTAGAATAATGTAGAAATAGGAGTGGTTATGGTTTGTTGAATGAGAGTTTTATAATTAGAGTTTAGTTCCACCAGTTCAGGATTGTTGCCCCAAACTTAGGAAGATTAGGTGAGTTCCTATGATATAAATGTGTAATGTTATCGTGGAGCTAAGAACAAGTGTTGTGAGCTCTATCTCACGTTTTGTTTGTTTCTTTTGTTTAATTAATTATTAGTAGTTAAATATAATCAATAATTTCTACTTAAAATGTAAATTATTAAAAATTAATTCATAAATTTTATATTCACACTTTCAAAATTAGATTAATGTATTTTCAAAATTTTACTTCTAAATTCTAATTTATTATTTTTAAATATACTTTTACACCATCAAAGCTCAATGTCACAATGTCTAAAATTTCATTTTATAGTTAAAATATATTGGTTTTAAAAATAAATGTTGAAAATGTCATTTCACCACATGTTCTCAACTTCTTTAAATAAGTTTTTTCATAACTAATATTTACTTGGTTTATTACACATTTTTACATATAAAAAAAGCAATTATAAGTCATTTTTAGTTACATGTAAATATAAAAATAAAAAAAATTCATGCATACATAGTATTTAATAGTCACCTATGTACATAGATATAGTAAACCCAATGCATGCATTATTTATAAATGAGGGTGAATTAAACGGTGGAAAAATAGTTTAAAATTTTGGATCAAACTATAGTTAAATTGGTAATGACACAGTTTTTTCATACCATATTAGAATGTGAAACATTGGTTACAAAAATTCAAAGCCAAAACTCCAAATTTTTTATGTTGGAATACTATGGATGATATCCTAATTAAAAATATATAAATAAGAAGAACCAAAATTATTAATTTATGAATCATTTTTTTTCATATTGATAAAAGTTGTAAATTGAAAATTCTATCTATTATAAAAATTAAAAAAATTAAAAATAATAATAATATTTAAATATAATTAGTAATTTTCATAGTAAAATGTAAATTATTAAAAATTAATTCATAAATTTTATATTCACACTTTCAAAATTAAATTAATGTATTTTCAAAATTTTACTTCTAAATTCAAATTTTATATTTTTAAATATACTTTTACATCATCAAAACTCGATGTCACATGTCTAAAATTTCATTTTATAGTTAAAATCTATTGGCTTTAAAAATAAATGTTGAAAATGTCATTTCACCCCATGTTCTAACCTTCTTTAATTAAGTTATTTCATAACTAATATTTACTTGGTTTATTACACATTTTTACATATAAAAAAAAACAATTACAAGTCATTTTTAGTTACATGTAAATATAAAAATACAAAAAATTATTGGCATAGCCTTAAGAGCTTTGTATTTAATTTGGTACAAAAACATGCATACATAGTATTTAATAGTCACCTATATACATAGATATAGTAAACCCAATGCATGGATTATTTATAAATGAAGGTGAATTGAATGGTAAAAAATTAGTGTAAAATTTTGGATGGAATTACACTTAAATTGGTAATGACACAAAACTTTTTCATACCATATTAGAATGTGAAACATTGGTTACAAATATTCAAAACCAAAATCCCAAATTTTTCATGTTCGAATACTATGGATGATATCCTAATAAAAAAAATATAAACAAGAAAAACCAAAATTATTAATTTATGAATCATTTCTTCTTATATTGATAAAAGTTGTAAATTGAAAATTCTATCTTTAATAATAATAATAATTAATAGTTAAATATAATCAATAATTTCTACTTAAAATGTAAATTATTAAAAATTAATTCATAAATTTTATATTCAAACTTTAAAAATTAGATTAATGTATTTTCAAAATTTTACTTCTAAATTCTAATTTTGTATTTTTAAATATACTTTCACACCTTCAAAACTCAATGTCACAGATCTAAAATTTCATTTTATAGTTAAAATCTATTGGTTTTAAAAATAAATGTTGAAAATGTCATTTCACGACATGTTCTCAACTTCTTTAAATAATTTATTTCATAACTAATTTCACCACATGTTCTCAACTTCTTTAAATAAATTATTTCATGATTAATATTTACTTGGTTTATTACACATTTTTACATATAAAAAAAATATTATAAGTCATTTTTAGTTAAATGTAAATTTAAAAATAAAAAATAAAAAATTACTTCTAATAGTTTAGATATTTTCATATAAAAAAAATTACTTTTAATAAATTATATATTTTCATATAAAAAAATTAATTTTAAAAATTATATACCTTCATAGAATTACATTAATTTAACTCTCATTATGTATCTAGAAAAGTGCATCAGTTTATCTCTGCAAAACTACTCCTCTAGTTGGCATCTTAAAATACAACGACATGCTCCAAGGCTGGCTCAAAAGAATCATCACACCCCAAGGAAACAAAAACACTATTTAGACATATTAATAAAGAAATTTCGAGATCAATATCCACATTTCCCATTTAGCAATCTTAGATGCTAGGGCATTCATCCACAACTAGAGGGGTGCGAGCAATTCTTGTATATTAGAATCAACTCATTTGGAAACAATGGAAGCACTATATCGAGGCTTGTATGCAAATGAAACTAATGAATATTTGAGAAGATCGATTCTTATTGTTATGAGAGCTATGGAAGCGGAAGCTGAGGCAAATGGAGGTATTATTCCTCTTGCTCTTCAAAGCTCAGCAATGGCTACAACAACCCGAAGGTGCAGAAATGAAGATGACAATGTCATGTCTCCTCTTGCTTTGCAAAGCTCAATGGTGGCTAAAACAACCTGAACACGCAGAAATGAATATGACAATGTCCTGTCTACTGTGAGATTTAATAAATTTTCTACATATTTCCTGCACGATCATTGAGAATTAAATGATGAACTGAGTGGACAGGTAATTCATCCTAGAACCGGTATTCAGATCGTCTCTTTTATATGCATCTTTGAAATTAAAATATCTCGATCAAGTTTGGTATCAGAGCAGGTCTTCTATTGATGTGAATTGCAAGTGTATGATAACAAGGGGAAAGCTCCAAAGAGGTGAAGGAAAAATTAAGTCCCTTGATCCAGAAGCAGGGCATGTAACACGAAGAGGGAAAATGATAGATGAAGATGCTCGATTAGATGAAGAGAAAAACTATCGCAGGGGATTCTACGCCATGGTAGAAAAAATGGACAATTTTTTTGTAGAATATGAGAAGACAATGAGGCAAGACAAGAAAGAACTAGATGATCATGCCTCAGTAAATCATGAAGGCGGGGGAGAAGAACCCACTACCTCTCCATCCTCTAGTGAAATTTATTCTTCTTCCTCTTCTCGTCATTCCACATTTTTTAAGTTCGATGTCAAACCTAATTTTACTGTGCTTAATGGAGAATCTAATGCAGAAAATATAGATAGATGGAACATACAGGTTGAAGTGTATTGTCACATACAACGAATCAGAGAGGATGAAGCCAAGATATAGGTAGCATCCCTTCGATTGAGTGGCTCTGCTCTCATCTGGTGGGAAGGAAAACTATAGAAAGGTGGTAAGAGTAGTCATACAATTAATTCATCCTAGTTTGAGTTCATTTCTACTTTAGGAGGATAGTTTTACCCATTGGGTTACAAACAAAAAGCCATGATGGAATGGAAAAATTTGAAACAAAGTAAAGGTCAAAAAGTTGAGAATTTTACATAGGATTTTAGGAAACAAGCACTAGCATTGAATGTTCTCCTAAACACTCCTAAAACGTTGATGAAATATATATATATATATATATATATATATATATATATATATATATATATATATATATTAAAAACAAAATGGTGGGTGGGCCACCTGCCAGCGAACCCTCCCCACCAGTCCACACACACAGTGAACCCTCCCCACCAGCCCACACACACACACACACACACATAATGGGACTACAAAAGCAGATTTACAATGGTTGCATATGAAGAATGTGTCAGATCCAGAACAGCCAGAGTCTAAAAAAGTGCAGAACTATACAAACTACCAATTAGTTTATGTGTTACAAAACATAGATGATATTGCCAAAGACGTCCTTGAGATTAAAGAGCATATTAAAAAGATGCATACAGGATACAATGAAGTCTTAGGAACTCAAAATGAGCATACTCAGAAATTAAATGATATTCAATCTAATCTGGGTATTATAGCCAAATCCTTAGATTATCTGCAAGATGCACTGCCTACTCCTGCTTCTCCTCCACATTATAGAGAAGTAGATGCATCAAGTTCAAAGTTGAAATTCTCCTCTTCCTCAAGTCCTGATAAACAAAAGTTTGTTCTTTTTAAAGGAGTTGAGAATTTAGATACTTTGAGACTAGAAAAGATACAGAAAGGAATAAGTTTAGCCAGAGACAAAACAGAATTGATGAGAACAAGAGTAGCCGAACTTCCTTCTGTAGAAAGTTTGAGACTACCTAAGAAATATGTCAGTCTTAGTTCTCTGATGCAGAAAAATGGCCAACCATCTGCTCCTACAATCATGGCCATGTCAGGAGTCACTTCTAGTTCTAGAACCCCTGGTGAACCAGCTCATGGTGAGCCAAGTTATAAAAGAGATAGAACTGATTCTTTTTATTTCTCTCATAAAGGAAAGAAGAACTCTGAAGATGCCACTGCTCATAGTGCTTCAACTACAAGTGCATTTGGAAGATTTACAGAAAATCTTCAGTTTGCATCAATAATATTAGACAATCCAAGCACCAAAGGATATGGAAACGCCTTATTAGTCAATATTGATTGTCTTGATCTAAATGAAGTAGTATCAGTTTTTCATAATGTCCATTCTTGGGCATTGCAGAAAAAAGCTGAAACTAAAATAGATTGCTCTAATATTGTGACACAAATAGTTTGGTCTTTCACTGGTATACTAAAGCAATGGTGGGAAAAATTTCCTGAAGCCAATAAAGCTCAAATAGTGGATAATGAGGAAGATCCTGTGAAAGCATTATTTGATGCATTAACATTTGAATTTGTTGGAATGATTCCTATAGGCTCAGCCCATCATGCACAGTTATTCATGTCTCAGAAGTTGTGTGATATTGATTACTTGAAAGAGTATTATTATGTGATGCAAAAGCTTTTGTACCAGGCTAGTGATTCACATAATGTTGCATATTTGAGATATTATATACAGTCCATGTCAGGTAAAATTCCAGATCTGATAAATCAACATATAGCAAATCATAGAATCCAACTCGATGGTCAATATTTTGCTGCTATACATCAGTTGATAGTCACAATACTACAAAAACATTGTGCAGAAGAAAAAGCTAAAAAGAATTTTCAAAAGCAGATGCACTTCAGCACTAAGTTGTGAAATAACTTTAAAGAAACCTATAATTTCGGTTGTCATAAGAAGATTCAGAAAAAGGTTTCTAAACAGTCTTGTCATAGCAAGCCAGAAAAATATATTCCAAAGAAAAAATATTATCCTTCCAAGAAAACATTTAAGGGGAGAAGGGTAGTATTTAGGAAAAGAGAAAAACCTTCTAAGAAAGTTGTTTGTTTTATTTGTGGTAAAGAAGGTCATTATGCAAATGCTTGCAAAGAGAAAAAGGACAAGAAACAAATGAAAATAGTAGATATATTCTCTACTATTCATGATCCACAAGATTGGGATCTCATATCCCATTCTGATGGAGAATATTTTGAAGTCTCTAGTTCTTCTTCAGATTCAGAGGACTGTGAAATTCCAGAAATTGGGAAATTAACATTAGATGTTGATTCATCTGATTCAGATGAAACTTTTATTCCTGATATTAAAATGTTTCATTACAGTGCTTCAGATAACTTGCAAATGAAGATTGCAGCAGTCAATGCTGAAATGGCACAGCTTAATCCAATGTAATTTACAGCAAGAAGAAGATTAACAGAAAAGCTTGAGATTCTTGAAAGCCAGCTCCCATCCAAGAAGCCTGAGAGATTTTCAGAAGAAGATATTGAGAAAGAGTTCGATTCAATGTTCAAACCTTTGCAAATTGTTGAAAATAAAGGTATGGATCAAATTGATACTCTTAAAAAACAGATTTCAGATTTAGAATTCTCTATTCATCATACTAGACAAGAGATGGTAAATTTATCATCTAAACTTCATAAGCTCATAGCTGATTATGATGATAGTAATTCTAAACTGAAAATATTACTGTTGAAAGATGTTCCAGAAGAATACTTTCCAAAGCCAAATGTTGAATTAATTAATGTCATGGGAATAGGAGACAGAGTTGTCATTCCCATCAAGATCAATGTTCTTGGTCTCAAACCCTATACTTTGGATGCTCAAATTGACTCTGGATCAATGAGTAGTTGCTGCAAGTTTGGTGCAATTCCTTCCTATTATTGGCAGCCTACCAAACTACAATTCAGGGCTATCACTAAGGATCTGATGGAGATCAATCATATAGCTCCTGACTTTCCTATCTTTTTGAATGATGTATAGGTTTTTGTCACTCTGTATAGTTTTGACACTGGTACTGATATTTTATTAGGCCAAGATTTCTTGAATAAATATTTGCCAGTAACTTTAGGCAAAGATTGTGCTATTTTCACCACCTCTCAGGGTTCAGTTGAAGTTCCTTCAACCAGAGATTACAAAGTCAAATTTTAGCTTGAAGAAGTAGATCCAATCCAAAACAGTTTGCAAGACTTGTCAAAGATCAACAAAATTGTAAAAAATTCTGAATTGCATGGTCCTCAGACCCTGCAACCGATTTCTGACAAACTCCGCCAAGATTGTACTGCCAGCAGACCTGATGCTTTTTGGACAAGAGAAAAATATTTTGTTGCACTTCCATATAAAGAAGGCTATATTTCAAAGCCTCAGAAAGCTAGTGAAAATCATATGAGTCCTAAAGAGCAAGAGTTATGTAAAGAAGAGATCAGCCATCTCCTTGAACAAAAGCTTATTGAACCATGCAAAATTCCATGGGCATGTCCTACCTTTTATGTCAATAAGCACAGTAAGCAGAAAAGAGGTAAGAAAAGGCTTGTGATTAATTACAAGGCCTTGAATGGTGCCCTCTTGCCAATCAGGTATCCTCTGCCTAACAAATAAATGTTACTTGCTAAAATTGCTAATGCTAATGTCCTTAGCAAGTTTGATCTTAAGAGTGGATTTTAGCAGATTGGTATTATTTCAGCTGACAGATACAAGACAGCATTTACAGTCCCACATGGTTAGTATCAATGGACTGTTATGCCTTTTGGATTGAAAAATGCTCCTTCAGAATTTCAGAAGCGGATGGAAGACATTTTTGGAGGGGTAGAGTTCATAATTGTGTATATAGATGACTTACTTGTTTTCAGTAGAGATGTAAATAGCCATAAAAAACATCTAGAGCAGTTTTATCAGCTTGTATATAAGCATGGTTTAGTTCTTTCAGATTCTGATGAAAAATTTCAGATTGGTAAAATCAGGATTGATTATTTGGGTTTGCATATAGAACAAGGAAAAGTAGAGCTCCAGCCACATGTTCTAACCCATCTTTTGAAGTTTCCTGATTGTATTCCTGATATAAAGATCTTGCAAATATTTCTAGGATGTTTGAATTACATCAAAAAATTTTATGAGAAGCAGTCTGAAGACACAAAAGTATTGTTGAAAAGGTTAAAAAAGAAAGCAGTCAGTTGGACAGAAGAAATGACAAAAGCTGTAAAAAGTATTAAGAGAAAGATTAGTGATTTGCCAAAACTCAAACTTCCAGATACTAATCTTCCATTTATTCTTGAAACAGATGCTTCTGATCACACTTGGGCAGCAGTCTTGTTGCAGAAACATGGAAGGAAAGAACTTGTGTGTGCTTATTCTTCTGGTAGTTTTGATGACACAAAGAGAAAGTATCCTTATTCTCACAAGGAAATACTTGCAATGAAAAGAGGAATTAAAAGGTTTCATTTATTTCTAAAGAGTGTCAAGTTTATTGTCAGGACTGTTTTAAAGCATATGAAAGGTATTTTGGCAAATAAAAGATTGTTAGAATAGGGCAACACCAGAGTTCTGAGATGGGCACTTTGGCTTGAAGGATTCGATTTTGATATTGTGTACAAGTCAGGTGCAGAAAATTATCTTGCTGATATGCTTACCAGAGAAGGAGCTCAACAAATCAAGGAGATAAAGATGTTCAGGCCACTTCATCAGCATGAAGCATCATCATCACAGTCTGTTAAGTCTAGTAGAGTATCTTTGTGTGTGTGTATGTGTGTGGGCTGGTGGGGAGGGTTCGTTGGTGGGTGTCCCACTCACCATTTTGTTATAGTTATATATATATATATATATATATATATATATATATATATATATATATATATATATATATATATATATATATATATATATATATATATATATATATATATATATATATATTGACCACCAAAACCGGGGTCATTGGGACTTGAACCTGTGTCGGACAGTGGCCATCTCGCCCCACGCGATGACCCCATACCACACTCTCACAACAAATATGCCACTTAAACCATAATTGCCAATGCTTAACTTAAAATTCCAACCGTGCCCGTATTTAAACAACTCAACTAGTAGTTATAACAATTATCCATACAAAACATTAAACACCAAAATTATGTGGTTATGGGAAGTCCCCTAGTCCTCTGCTCACCCAACCACTGGGCCAATGGCCTATGTCTTGATTAATCTGCCCATAAATTTATATAATAACCATACTTTCTCATTTTCCGGCAAGAGCGCCAAGTGTATAACTGTGAGCGGAACTGAGAACTAGTTTTTGGGTAAAAATTTCGAGTAGAGAATATTCTAAGGGAATATTCCTTGGAATATTCCATAGAATATTCTCATGCAGGATCTTGGAGGAATTTGAAAGATTCCCAAGAGGGTGATTTTTCAGAGTTACAAAATCATGCCAACTTTATACTCAAATGAACTAGAATTTCACAGGGAACATGATGGTGTGATCAGATTCCTAATCTAAGCAATAGATCTTCAGTCATATTCATGGAGGAATATTTTGGGAATGATAAGGAATCTAAGAGATTTCCTTGCGGCTAAATTTTCATAGTTTCATAACTAGGTCGAATTTATACTCAATTTTCTCAATTTTCCACAACAAGTGCATTGTTGAAGTCAAATTCATCATATGAAAAGTATAATTCTAGTCAACTAGTGAGAAAGAATCTTTGGAGAATCTTTGAGACTCCCAAGGGGCCAGATTTTGACCAAGTGAGAACGGGGTCAACTTTATATTTTGTTTTCATGATTTTGCACCAGGAATTCAACGGTGTAGTACATTTCTTCAGTAGAGGTGTGCATTTTCATGCCATCCCCGGAAGTGGAGGTATAATTTGTCCTTTTGTACATGCATGTAATTTTATTTTTATTGAATATTAATGAAATCAACCTCCACACTTTGAGCAAAGCCCAGAGACGTAACCCAAACTAGGTGAAATATTTTACCAATATATTTTGTTTTGATTTTCATGGTTTCCTTTCACTTCTACTTATTTCATATGATATGATTCCATGGTTACGTGTTCTTTTATATGCAATTTTTTATGCATATTTGAAGTAAAAATATCTGGATCAACTAGCCACTACAACCATTAGTCTATTAGAATGTCCCTTCATGTACATGGTTCATTTAACCATCATATCTTCATACATGTACTTGTACCTTTAACATTCCCCTACATCGCCAACATCATCATCTTAGGTCCAATAATCCTACTCACTATTATGCTTCTGATGAATCTACATCTAACTCCCAAGGAACAAAACAAATCTATGAGAATCCATGTCTATATGCTCCTTGTCCCTCAGAAACTTGTATTTCTTCACGAGATATGAAATTTTTTCTTACCATGAACAAAACATTAAGTGGTTTCTTTCTTACTACAAGCATCATATCAAGTGGTTTCAGATGACCACAAACCATCGCAAAAATAAATTTCTTGCTGCCTGCAAACTTTCCTCTATCATGTGATTTTGGGCTTGTCGTAAACTTCAACAACAAAGTGGTTTTTAGATTTCCACGAACTTGACAACATAACAAATTTCAAGGTTATAGATGACTCATTATATGTACGCCACCATTGCCTCCAATACATAAAATGAAAATCTCCACTTATGGAGATACCATGTACATACTTAAACATTCTTTGGAACCACTACATCAACTCAAACATCACACCATAGAATTACTTACATACTCAATGTGTGAAACACTATTACAATATAGTTTTGATTCTATTCCACAAAAATCACAAAATTTTACCTTCACTGTCCACCATCATTTTACTTCTAATGTTGTCATCTTCATCACTATCATACACATTATCATGAGTTTTTATTTTCTTCCACTTTCTGGATCACATCCTCATTTGCACTTTCTTCACTATGTGAATTATTCTTCTTGTTTTTTTTCATACGCAAAATGTATTATTAATGTCCATATTAAAAAAAAAAAAAATCATCTACTAAGATACATGAGTGGCATCTATTATACTCAATGGCTCTCTAGGAATCCTTTTCAAATACATACATTTCATCAACATGTTAAACTCTCTCTAAATTGATCCCAACCTTTTGATATCATGCTATCTTATATTTCTCCCTTAATCGAAGATTCAACTTCTCTTATTCCACATCAAGCTTAGATACAAGTCCATTTGCCACCCATGTACCTATATGAGTGGTTGATTCCACAACCTATGTCACATATTCCCTATAAAAATACACTCACTACACGATTATATGTTCTACCACACTAATCTATGTAGGATTAACTCTAAAGGGCTTACTAACACATGGATAATTCAAAACATTTATAACATGGACCAAAACATTGGGGTGTTGGGTACAACTAATCAAGCACCCTTTACTTTTCAACCATTTACATACACATATTTACATCATTTCAAACTAGGTATGATAAACACTCAACATGCTTTACAACAACACAAAGGGTTCCATCACTCAATTGTAACAAATCATGTGCCTAAAATATAAGCCCATTTCATCTCCATGTAGCACTTTTACTTTGCCTCTACCACTAAAGTTTTCCTTCTGTTCTCCACCATTTTTTTTTCAAAATATTTCTCTTGTTGTATTTCATCATGAGCCTATCTTTCATCGCTTCTTCTTTTCCTTATTCTTAGTACCATGAAACACCAAGAATAATGGAGGTGTCTAAAAACACCATTGTTGGGATCCCACTAGCCGCTAGGACCAAATTTACCTAGATCCCTTCGACCTTTAAATAGGTTATAGTTCCTCATGAATACCACGACTCATGAGAAAAACCATGGGCTATCACAAACATGGAGCTTAAAAATTTCTAGTAACTTGACCGAGTTAAATTCATGCACTACTATATAGAGGGGGGTTTTTAGACAATATTTAAGGCAATTTGTGAGTAAATTGTCTTAAGTTGAGACAAAAGGAAACTTATATATTGTCTTACAATTTTGTCTCTATAAATACAATATTGAACACATGAATTATTGTCTCTTAATAGAAAATTTAATTTGTCTCACTAGAGACAATTCATTTTTGTCTCTCTTGAGACAATATGAAAAAATATATTAAAAAATTTTTTTTTTTTAAATTTTTTTTTTTTAATTACATTTATTAATAGACAATTGCATTTGTCTCACTAAATACAATTCACTTTTGTCTCTCTTACAATATGAAAAAATATATTAAAAAAATAAAAGAATATTTTAAATGTTTTTTTAATTATATTTTTCTCTCTTTAGAGAGAATCTGAAAAAATATATTAAAATAATAAATAAATTATTATAAATGTTTTTTTTTTTAATTAGATGGTTCTTTTTACTATATGAACATAAATTTTTGCTTAGAGCACAAAACAAGATGAAATTTATAACATTGGAAATATCTTGACAAACAAAAGATGATGGTGATATCTCAAATATGATTTATGATAATGAATGAAAATGGAAAAATTTATAACCTTGTATTAGTAAAAAACCTTGAAAATCATGTCTAAGTACTCCTCACTGACAAAGTGTGAAATTAAGGGATTGAGTACATTAGAGAGTGTTATCATAGTTGTAGTTCAAACACTTTCCCTACAGAAACAAAAATACACAATAAGGATGTATTTGAAACTCATTTATTGGGGAGAGAACTAATTATATTATTTATCTTTTAAAATGATGTTAATAAATCAATTTTCCATTTTCTATTGTATAATATTTGAATGGTGTGCTATTATCTTAGGTGATTTTATTTTATCAAAAATGCCTCCCCTAAGCATATATGCCCCCCTACCTAGTCAAGTATTTCGTATAACATTATATATTACTTAGTAGTTTCATTTCTATAATTTGGTTTCTTTACATTTTTGTGACTCTTTAACTTTATAACTTACTAAATTTTGTTGCAACTCACTAACCTGATAGTTATTTAACCTTATAAGTTGTTGCAACTTTATAGTTTGATAAGTACTTAGTTTTGCATATTGTTGTTGCTCATTAATCAAGATAAATAGCTTGGTCCCTTTATGCTGTAGATAAATTTGAGAAGTAGGTCAATTGGAACATGATGCAAGAGCATTAAGGTAGAGTCATCAATGTGACAAGATGGTCACATGTTGTGGCTTGGGAAGAGGACTAGCAGTCCTAATAATTTGAAGACTTTACTTTTAAAGTATTTTGTTTAAAGTTAATTTAGGCTAACAAAGCCATTGTAATCTGTAGGTTACAAGAATAGTTAAATTAGGATTAGTTAAGAATTTAGTTGAATAAACTATTTTGAAACCAAATGACAGTTTCTCAACCATTGGGGATTTTTGGAAAAGCATAAAATCGAACCAAATCCACCATTGTGGGGTTCTGCCTTCCATAGAGAGAAAGAGAGAACAATAGGGAAATAGGTGTGAGAGAGGGTTGAACATAGAATAGGAACAAATGTAAAAACCAACCATCCCAGGGCTCGGTTCTATGTATTTTTCTTTATAAATAAATTCCAAGTGTTTTTTATTGTGATCGGGCTCTCTGTTTCAACTCATTGATTTTATTTCGCTATCAAATCAAATATTTCATTTATGTGTTATTGTATATGCGTATTTTATTTCTGTTAATGCACAGACATATTGAGTGTGAGGATGTAGTTCCTGAGAAACTCGTATAGACAGAGTTATGGTAGAGACCGAGGGAAAAGAGATGAATAACAAGCTCAGGAGCGAATCCGTGCATTTGCAGACC
Source organism: Pinus albicaulis (assembly GCA_034641835.2). Classification (NCBI taxonomy): domain Eukaryota; kingdom Viridiplantae; phylum Streptophyta; class Pinopsida; order Pinales; family Pinaceae; genus Pinus; species Pinus albicaulis. The sequence continues at coordinate 145,721,958 of CM076576.1, forward strand.
ACACAAAGCTTAGGGGTGGTAGCATTGAATAATTCCAAAAAATTCGGAAGGATAGAGGAGGAGTAGCATGGAGGAATCCGTAATGCAGAGTGGTGATAGCTGAAAGAGGAGAAATCAGCTAAAGACATAATTACTTAGAAGAATTCAGAGAGAGTAATCGATGGCGAGGATTGAATCGCAGCATCGAAGGTTTAAGGATTGACGATGGAGATTAGAGCGAGAAAAAAAGGCAAAGAAGAGCAAGACTATTGAATGAACAGCTACGATTAAATCGTAGATCCGAAGTGGATGCGTGTTGGCATGGCGGAATTTCGCATCGGCGATTGGATTATTTAAGAGTTAAGGATTTCACAAGGTGAACAAGGTAACTTGCGATGCGACACAATAAGAATGGGAGGATGCGATGTGACAAGAGGGAGCCATGTGTCGTCTTTGCGCAATAGCGCACTTCGCAAATCATAGCGAATATCATTAAAGAGTCGCAAGGTAAGTTGTTTGATATGGGCGATGCGATGAGGGGAGGCTACGTGTTAGCATGGCACGAAAGCACACTTCGCAAAGTTTTGAGGGTCAACTTATTGTGGTGAAGAGTTAAGTTTGCGGGTGAGTGTTGTGATGTGCTATGACTGGTTATTGAGATGTGGGACCTGAGAGCTCCGGTCCAGCGTGTATGAGTGTGTTTTGAGTTATGTGCACTATAGTATAAAGATTTTTTTTGATCGTTTTCCCGTATGTATGTTAATAACTCTAATATATGTCATTCTGCTGTGTATAATAAGATTATTTAGGTCCTAATCCACAGTCCACGATTATATGTTAATTTTCAGCTATGGCTGCATCAATTGGTATTGGAGCAACAAGATATGAGAGGCGATGTGAAGGAATTTGAACTAAGAAAAGTTGAGAAATATTGCTCATTGATTCTAATAGAGTGAACCTTAAGAGGTAAGATTATGGACTGAAGGCTTATGAAAAAGCATAAGAGCTACAACAGCATGGATAAAGTAGTAGCACAGAAAATAAGTAGTAGCAGGAATGAAAATATCTCAACAAGAATATTATAGCCTTTAAGGGCGGTGCTGAAGGAAGCTAGCAATGGTTTTCTAGGAGGAAGAAGAAGTGTGGTCAGAACCTAGTATTTCAGCTGAGGTTGAAATATAAGAGGACAATAGTGCTCTCAAGTTCATATTAGTTGTGAGGGTAAGCCTAAAAGTAGCATAGAGGAGTGCTCAAGGAGGGTTCTAGATTGAGTACCAATACTTTCCAAAAGACCAAGCACAGAGGAAGTTTGGTGAGGTAAGTTTTAGCAGGAGGGACTGTTACTACAGAGGCTAGTGAAACTCATAAAGGGTGAAATAACTCAAGAAGATAACTATTGAAAGTCATAACAGAGGTTCAAGAGGCAACCAAAAAGTGAATAAGGAAGATGCCAAGGCAAATGGCATGTGGAAGCAAATGACTGATGAAGAATATGAGAGAGAACTAGCTGAGATGAGAACTCATATTGATCTATTGATGGATTTGGTACAGAGGAGTGCTAAAGACCAAAGGTTTGGATCAGGATGATTCCACAGAGGGAAGAGGAAGATATTACCATTGATGGTTATATGAAAGGCTCAAGGACGAGTCATAATCAGGAGAGAGGAGTCAACAGAGATGCCAATAAAATACTAAACATGTAAAATCTTGGTGTGGTATCTATAGACAGGTTGATGGAGTCAGCTTGTAGATATGGATTGTTTGTATTCCATGATGAACAAAGAGGATTTCATGAAGGAAAGAAGACTATGGCTACTAATGGTCATAGTAAAGGTTCCAAGGGAGATTACGAAAGATCAAGTAAGAATAAACTTGATAGATAATTAGATGTGATAAAAGTTCAGCTAGAAGTGTTGAGAGAATTCATACAGGGGAATATGGAACACCAAAGGTATGATTGGGTTCTATGGAAGAAAAGAGTCAAGTGGAGTCAATTATAGAGTAGACTGAGATCTGATACAAGAATTCAACTAGAAGAATAACTCAGAGGAGTTGAGTTACAACATAGGATGTGTGTTGAGGAAGAGGTTTACTTATGTGAACCTGAGCAAGGGTCTATTCTTGGTGATAGTAGTAATTAAGATGAATACATGATACTAGTTGATGGTTTCATGGATCCTTCGAAGGATGGGAACCAACAGAAAAAGTTGGTTTTTGAGACAAAAAGAGAGGGTATGGATCCTTATGGTTTTGAAACAAATGATTATTGTATGTTTGCAGGTGAAATCGGTAAAGAAAGAAAATTTTCTGATGTTTTCATAAAGGATGAAGGGGGAGGATAGGATCTGAATTCTGTTCAAGAATAAAATGAGATAGCTGAGTCTCATATACTTGCACATGCTCAGCTAAGTGAAGGCTAATTATTTCTAGTGTATTGTGAAAGCTATAAAGATGAAAGCGAGGTAGTTATGTCTCAAGCTAAAGGAAAGTCAATCATAGAAGTGGGAAAGAATGAATTGACTATTAGTAATAGTCAAGAAGAAGAAGGACAACAATGGAGTGTTGTCAAGGAAGAGGAAGTGAGTTATATTGAAACTATAATACAACATACTCAAGAGGTACTTGAAGGGAATCAAGTAATTAGTGAATGGCTAAGTTTCTTGCTGAAAGATTTTGAGAAAGAGAAAGAGATTGCAGACAAAAAGATGGAACCGTTTCAAACTATAGTTGCAACAGAGATAGACACTAGTTTCCAAAACTTAATTATGTTAACTAGTATACAGGAAATAGTGAATAAATATATTACTACAGTCAAAGAATTAGAAGGCAATCTACCTTTTGACAGTAAATTTGCAAACAACGAAAAGAAGAGGGATGTTGCATAGGGATATATCTTCAGAGATATTCAGGAAGTTTGGGTGGCAACAATTTCCGGAGTAATATTTGCAGCAATATCTGGGACACAGTATAGTAGAATATGTTGGTAGAGGACTGGAAATGAGATTATATTACATCAGAATATTTCATTACAAGAAACCATAGATGAAATATGGGAGTTTATGCAAATACCTAAGAAGAGTTGCAACGAAATTAAGAAAGAAGTCCACTATGGAATTGTTTGGAAAGTGAAGAACAGTTAAGGTAGAAGAATTGAAGCACTACAGTACAAAGTATGGAAGCCTGGAAGATTGCAGCTAAAGAATGGTGAAGACAATGCAACATATAGACAACATCAAAATAGAGTTTAGAATCCTGGAATATTCAAGCATTGAAGACACATGACCATGAGGTCATGATTTCTTTTACCTCAAGAGTCTAATGTAGAAGGATTAAGGCAGACTCAACAATGTGACAAGTTGGTCACATGTTGTGGCTTGGGAAGAGCACAAGCAGTCCTAATAATTTGAAGAATTTACTTTTAAAGTATTTTGTTTAAAATTAATTTAGGCTAACACAACCATTATAATATATAAGTTAAAATAATAGATAATTTGGATTAGTTAAGAATTTAGTTCAATAAACTATTTTGAAATCGAATTACAGTTTCTCAACCATATGGGGATTTTGGGAAAGGCATAAAACCGAACCAAATCCACCATTGTGGGGTTTTTCCTTCCATAGAGAGAAAGAGAGAACGAAAAGGAACTAGGTGTGAGAGAGGGTTGAACACAAAGTGGGAACAAATGTAAAAACCATCGATCCCATGGCTCGGTTCTATGTATTTTTCTTTATAAATAAATTCCAAGTGTTTTGGATTGTGATCAGGCTCTCTATTTCAACCCGTTGGTTTTATTTCCCTATCGAATAAAATTTTGCATTTATGTGTTATTATAAATGCGTATTGTATTTCTGTTAATGCACAGATAGATTGAGTGTGAGGATGCAATTCCTGAGAAAGTCGTATAGACAGAGTTATGGCAAAAACTGAGGGATAAGAGATGAAAAACAAGCTCAAGAGGGAATCCATGCATTTGCAGACCGAAAATATCTTAGGGGTGGTAGCGTTGAAGAATTCTGAACAAAGTTGGAAGGATAGTGGAGGAGTAGCATGGAGGAATCCATAATGCAGAGCAGGGATAGTTGAAAGAGGAGAAATCGGCTAAAGACGGAATTACTTAGAAGAATTTTGAGAGATTAATCGATGGTGAGGATTGAATTGCAGCGGTCGAAAGTTTAAGGATTGACGGCAGAGATTAGAGCAGGAAAAAGAGGCAAAGAAGATCCAAGACTGTTGAATGAACGACTTCAATTAAATCACATATCCGAAGTGGACGTGTGTCGGCAAGGCAAAGTTTCGCATTGGCGATTGGATTATTTAAGAGTTAAGGATTTCACAAGGTGACAAGGTAACTTGCAATGTGACGTAGTAAGAACGGGAGGATGCGATGTGACGAGAGGGATCCACTTGTTGGCTTTGCACAATAGCATACTTCAGAAATCATAGTAGATATCATTAAAGAGTCATAAGGTAAGTTGTCTGCGACGCAATGCGGTAGGGTTTGATATGTGCGATGCGATGAGGGGAGGCTGTGTCAGCATGGCGCGAAAGCACACTTCGCAAAGTTTTGAGGGTTAATGTATTTCGGTGAAGAGTTAAGTTTTCGGGAAAATGTTGCGATGTGCTATAATTGGTTATCAAGATGTGGGACCCGAGAGCTCCGGTCCCACGTGTATTAATGTGTTTTGGGTTATGTTCACTATAGTATAAATAACATTATTGATCATTTTCGCGTATGTAAGTTAATAACTCCAATATATGTCATTCCATTGTGTATAAGAAGATTAGGTGGGTCCTAACCCACATTCCATGATTACATGTTAATTTGAAGCTACGACTGCATCACAACAACTCACAAAACCTACCTACAAAAAATGTTATTGTTTTTTTGTTAAAAAAAATTCGCATTGCTAAGTTGTGGCGTATATACTTAGATTATGTGAGTCAATTGGGTTTCCCTCAAGTGGTTAGGAGGAATAACTCTTATGCTTGACTCTGAGGCTCAATTACCATAAGTGAAATGTCAAACTCATAATGAATATATTATTATAGTGGCATGAAGTATTGTTATTGATTATCTACAATCATAAAAATGAGGGGAACTACATGGTGGGAAATGAGGGGAAGTTCATGGGACTTTTCCTCAAGCTTTGTAACTTAAGAAAAAAATATTTATATTATCTTAATATTTTTTTGTGATTAAAATTTATTAGCGTAGCCTTAAGAGCTTTGTATTTAATTTGGTATGAAAACATGCATACATAGTATTCAATAGTCACCTATGTACATAGAGATAGCAAACCCAATGCATGCATTATTTATAAATGAAGGTGAATTCAATGCTAGAAAATTAGTGTAAAATTTTGGATCAAACTACACTTAACTTGGTAATGACACCGATTTTTCATACCATATTAGAATGTGAAACATTGGTTACAAATATTCAAAACTAAAACTTGTAATTATGATTACTTTTATGTAATAGTTGGATTGAGAATTTTGATTTGCAACTAACACCTATATTATGATTTATTTATTAGGATGTATATTAAAATTTCAAATTTGTCATGTTGGAATACTATGGATGATATCCTAATAAAAAAATATATAAATAATCAAAATCAAAATTATTAATTTATGATTAATTTCTTCTCATATTGATAAAAGTTGTAAATTGAAAGTTCTATCTATTATAAAAAAAAAATAATAATTAGTAGTTAAATATAATCAATAATTTCTACTTAAATGTAAATTATTATTAAATATTTCATAAATTTTACATTCACACTTTTAAAATTAGATTGATGTATTTTCAAAAAATTACCTCTAAATTCTAATTTTTAATTTTTAATTATACTTTTACATCATCAAAACTCAATGTCACATGTCTAAAATTTCATTTTATAGTTAAAATATATTGGTTTTAAAAATAAATGTTGAAAATGTCATTTTTGTAGGTTTTAACCCTATACAGAAATTATCTGCAAACGAATCTTAAAAATAGAAAATAAACAATAACGAGAGCATAAAACATAAAACATATATACACAGATATTTTCCCCTGGATCCCAAATCGGGACAACCAGCTTGATTTTTCACTATATTCTTTTTAGTGTTACAACACATATATATACATGTCGAAGCATACATAAACCCCAATCCATTAACCCTAGATTTGAACATAACCGTAATTTCCTTGACCAGATCTACAAAATACCAGGGCCGAAAACCATCATGCCCCAAAACCATTTGCAAACTCATGCACAAAACCATGGGTGGGTCTACCCACCAAAAAATAGGGTCCAAGAATATAACACATACCCAACAATTTCACCACATGTTCCCAACTTATGTAAATAAGTTATTTCATAACTAATATTTATTTGTTACACATTTTTACATTAAAAAAAATTATAAATCATTTATAGTTGCATGTAAATATAAAAATAACAAAATACAGTGGTATGCTCCAAGGTCGGCTTAAAAAAATCATCACACCCCCAACCAAACGGAAACACTACTTAGACATATTAATAAAGCAATTTCGAGATCAATATTCTCATTTCCCATTTAGCAATCTGAGATGCTAGGGCGTTCATCCACTAGATGGGTTCGAGAAATTCTTCTATATTAGAATCAGCTCATTTGGAAACAATGGAAACACTATATGGAAGCAGTTGTTGTATACTGTGTCTTTTTGTACATACATGTAATTTTGTTTTTACTAAAGATTAATGAAAACATCCTCCACACTTTGAGCAGAGCCCAGAGACGTAACTCAAACTAGGTGAAATATTTTAGTGGCATGAAGCATTGTTGTTGATTATCTACCATCATAAAAATGAGGGGAACTACTTGGTGGGAAATGAGGAGAAGTTTTTGAGACTTTTCCTCAAGCTTTGTAACTTAAGCAACAAATATTTAGATTATCTTAATATTTTTTTTGTGATTAAAATTTATTGGCATAGCCTTAAGAGCTTGGTATTTAATTTTGTATGAAAACATGCCTATATAGTATTTAATAGTCACCTATGTACATAGATATAGTAAACCCAATGCATGCATTATTTATAAATGAGGGTGAATTCAATTGTAGAAAATTAGTCTAATTTATTGGATTGAAATACACTCAAATTGGTAACGACACAAATCTTTTTCATACCATATTAGAATGTGAAACATTGGTTACAAATAGTCAAAACAAACACTTGTAATTATGATTAGTTTTATGTAATAATTGGACTGAGAATTTTGATTTGCAACTAACACCTATATTATGAGTTATTTATTAGTATGTATTTTATAATTTCAAATTTTTCATGTTGGAATATTATGGATGATATCCTAATAAAAAAAATAAAAATAAGCAAAATAAAAATTTTTAATTTATGAATCATTTCTTCTCATATTGATAAAAGTTCTAAATTGAAAGTTCTATTCATTATAAAAAAATTTAATAATTAGTAGTTAGATATAATCAATAATTTCTACTTTTGTTTTTTGGTAATTGAGGCTAAACTATATTGATTCGAAAATAAAACATTACATATGCTACAGGCTAAGTTGGTAAGTTGAGCTTAACCAATCCCAACCTTTGTTGCTTTCATAGTTGCGCATGTATGGAGCTGCCTCCTTGGAGGAAACCAGCCCTAAAATAACATCAGATAGAAGATTACAAAATGTGCCATGGAACCTGTGAGAGTAAAGGATCTGTGATAATAGTTGGAATAACCTAAAACTAAAAAAAGCTAAGCAACCACGTAGTCATGGGGCTTCTGCATCATCCTTGGTGTCTGGTGTAGAAATTTGCTGAATAATGATTAATTATCCATCGAGACTATCCTGATCACATATCAATTCGAATTTATATGCAACACATAATCTCTTCCACTCAGATCATCACACATGCGGAAATAAAACAAGCGATAGCACATCAATTCATCATACACATTAACACAGTATGTATGGGGAAAGCTTATAGCTGAAAAACCCGCAGCTATTGTGTATATTATAATGGAGAAATCATGTAACAAACTCAGTACAATACTCCTCACAAGTACTCGGTACTTTCTCATGAAGTTACACACAATCTAGCTCAGTTTTGAACAGGTTACTGGTTCAAAACTCACCGCCAATTGCCTTGCCTCTATTGCGCAATCCAGGCCTGTCTATATAGAGATCCAAGGTTTGAATCTCCTTGGCTTGATAGCGCAATCATCATGGGCAATTCCTCCAAGTGTGGTGCAAATCTCATGCACAACTGATGTCGCCACTGATAGCTAACTCCACCCTTTCATCTACCTCTTTCACTGGTCTCCACTGAACTGATCATGCACTGTAGTGAACTGATGAGTTCTTGAGTTGAATAATGAGTTACTAATTAATGAATTAAATAATATTTAATTCACTCCACTCATAACTAATTGATTAGCTAGTTAAACTAATCTCAATCAGTTCAACTAAAATAAGCAGAACACAACTCCACTAGCTGTCTCATTAACTCCTCCAAACTTCTGCCACTGAAGTCCAACTGAAGTCAACCATGCATGATGCCATCAAACCCTTGGGAACCACGTGATTCCTCTGTCAGATGCATGAGCCACTTCTGTAGCTCGAACTGAAGTGCTCCAAGAGAGTAAATTGAAGTTTATAGTCCAAATATTATTAAGGGTAAATAATATTTGACTTCCCTATTTTTAGGATAGGCAGACTAAAAATAGACTTCGACCTATAGGTCCAAAAAATAGAGGTCCATATAATTTTACCAACATGACCAATACTCCAAGAATAACATATTGCAATCCCCGGACCATGCTCCATGTTAGCCCCCTATGAAATTTTTGACAAGCAAACAGGGGGCTAAATTATTTTTGAGTCTTCAAGGAATGCATTTCCTCTGAAAATACAGTCTCCTTGAATCCTCTTTGTGTCTTTTATCCTTTGATCAAATCCCCTCTGCTGGTTCCCCTTTTAAAGCCTCTCTGTTATGTGAAGAAATGTCCAAAGGCCTCCTCTCCCCTTTATTTTTCTCTCATTTAACCTCTTTTTATTCCCCCCTTTTCTCCCCTTCTATTTCCCCATTTACCCCCCAAATCCTCCCAAAATCCCATTTAATTTCTTCCCCTGCCCTTTTTTTAGCTTTCTTCCCCCTTTTCCCATCTATCGTTCCCCTTCCCCAGCCCTAAAATCCATTAAAAGGGGCTAAAAACCCACTTTCCGACCTTATTCTGAGGCCTAGCCCCTTCCCCTTAACCACTTCCCCACATGTGCCCGTGCGCTGGGACCAAGCGCTTAAGTCCCGAGCGCCAATCGCAATCGGAGCATCGGGCGGGTGTAAATCCTTTGTAACAACGTAAACCCCCGATGCGATTGTTTTATTACAATATGCCTGCGACACATTCCTCACCATTGATCTATCCCTTAGATCGACGGCGGAGCGCTAATCGCAAGACTCGGCTCAATCGCAATCGGAACATCCAAGTGACACCCCCCGATTGATTGCAAGTCTTTCACTCGAGCTCTGATTTAATCCCCATCGTCCGTTCCCTTCCAGATCGACGGTCCTCCGCCAATCACATGTTTTATGTTGCGACCCCCGATTGCACTCTCCCTCCGATCGAGCGCGCACCGTTGATTTGTCGGTTGGATCGGACGGTCGGCGCTCAATCGCATCCCGACCTCCGATCGCAATCACAAGTCTTCTCCATGCCACTCCGATTGCGATGCTCCGATTTCATCCTGACCGTCCATCCTCTCGCAGATCCAACGGTCATCGCAACTCCCGATCGCAAATCCCCTCCGATCGCATTCTTGACCGTTGATCTCCCCGCCAGATCGGACGGCCAGCGTTCAATCGCTTTCCCCCTTTCGATCACAATCGCAAGTCTTCTCCGTGCCACTCCGATTGCGATGCTCCGATTTCATCCTGGCCGTCCATCCTCCCGCAGACCCGATGACCATCGCACTCCCATTTCCTCCAATCGCAAGCCCTCCCCGCTGTCTACCGATTCAATCACAGCCGTCCGTCTGTTGCGCGATCCAACGGTTGTCGCTCAATCACAACCCCTGCTCGATCGCTGATCGCAAGCCCTTTCCACCATGCTCCAATTGAATCCTGACCGTCCATCCTCCCGCTGATCCGACAGTCCTCCGCTAATCGCAACCCTGTTTTCCAGTCCTCTGATCGCGTTCTCCACCGTTGATTCCTCCCGTAGATCAATGGTCCAGCGTTAATCGCAAGTTCTTCCGTCTCCCCCTCCGATTACATCCTGACCGTCCATCCCCCGCCTCGATCCAACGGTCGGCGCTCTCTCCGCCCAATCGCAATCGGAACTTTCAATGTGTGTCACCCCTGTCCCCCTCCGATTGCGATTGCCCGATTACATCTGGGTCGTTCATCCTCCCCCGATCTAATGGTCAAGATCTAATCGCCCTCCGCCTCCGCTGGGTCCCACCTCCATGGCTCCCGCTCCTTTGTTTTCGTGTTTTCCTTTGTATTACGCCCAAGTGTTCGACCTTTGGGCCTTTACAGTTTTAATCATTTCTCCGCTGCTCTGTGTTCTTTCCACCCTTCTCCACTCTTCCGCCACCATTCCACCGCCTCCATAGCATTTCCTCCGCCGCCACTGCCCAGGTTTTAAACAGAGTTATTTCAGTGTGCAGATGGTACAGAGATGGCCAGTTCAGCATTGCCAGCGACCAGCAGAAGGAATTCAAAGGGGGTTGGTGCCTGTTATTAACGAAATCAAATGTTAACCCTGCATTCAAAGGATTAAGGTTCAGTTTGAAGACTAAGGAGCGCACCAGCAACGCCATAACTGCGCCACCTAATAGCAGGACGTTTCCTCCAGAAGTACACCTTCCCGCAGCATCCTCCATGTTTCTCGAGCCCAGGAAAGTCAAGAACACTGACAAAGCTTCTTAAAAGATTGTCAGGCAGCATTAAAGAAGCATAGAGGGACTTGCAGTTTTCCATCCAGTTCATTTATTCCAGAATGGCAGCACAGAGCTCCAAGCACCAGAAAGGATCCCAAAGAAACATCCGAGGTCAATTTCGGCCTGACAGAGATCTCCAAAGCAGTCTACAGAGTACACACAACGCTGCATTTTTCCATTAAGCGGTATGGGCGTGAACACTTCCGTTGATTCTGTCTTAATGAGATCAATTCAATGTTCATCTACCTCTGTTTTCTCTCTTCTCCTATAAAATCCCTGAGAACAAATTGTAAAGGTTGTTGTTGCCTTGCTGGGCATCTGTTGTTAGAGGGATTCAGTTTGACTGTTAGAACAGCCTTGGGAGGAAGTTGCAGAGTAGTTTGTATGTAATAGGCTGGGAGGAGAAGTTGGGACTGTATTAGCCATTGAGCCATATTGTACATGACTGGTTTTGCATCAATTAATCAAAGCACATTTCACAGGATCCTGGTCTATTATTATTGGTGATGTTTTTCTTAACTCTGTTATTTACATTTTCATACTGTTTCATGTTCTGCTGGTAGGCATCAGAATAATGGTATAGGATTCACCCGTGTCAGGTGCCCTATGCTGTCTGCTCTCCCTACCTTTATGTTTTCTGCTTCATGTGTATCTAAGAGTAAATTCGTGGAGTTTAACCAGTGCAGTGGATGTTATTGCCTGCTGGCTGATGTATGAACTTGGGGGTTTGCTTCTTAGATGTTTCTTTGTAATCTTATCTCTGTTTTTCCCTTGGAGTTGATAAATCAGACCTGGAGTTAAATGACCTCTGGTCTCATCTATAAGCAGCCCCTTTGTCTCTTTGAGAGTTGCCTTTGAGTATGTCCAAGCAGGTCTGGAGTTAAATGACCTCTGACCTGATCTATAGACAGAAATTCGGTTGCTTTCCTTCTTTCACTTTCCTCCTTAATGTTCCATCCCATCATCTATCTAAAATATCCTTTAGTGTAGATGACTTTCCCTTTGGAAGCCTTGGCTAGTTGTTGCAAGTAATTCCCTTTCATGACTCCATAGCCCAATGGATGGCACTGTCTTGGCCCATTCTCCTTGCTGAAACATCCTGCTGCTTTGTTCCTTTTCTCCCATTGCTTTCCCAGTCCATGATCTCCTAACCAACCCAGCAACCCTCCAACCAAATTATTTAAACCCCCCTCTGTGCTTTATAACTAGCCTAACGTCTCATTTTGAGCTTCAAAGATAAATCATTCTTTGTTTATTGGAGAGATCCCTCTCCGGGTCCAGGAGGGCTAGATCCTAGGGCCCCAAAGTGGTTCTGATGTTGTCTCATCTTTTGGTCTTGCCAATCTGGCCAAAACATGGGAACCCCAACATAATGGCAACTCCGCTGGGGACGAATCTGAGAGTCAAGAACCGCTGATAGTTGGTCTATTTCTCATTGTCGTCACCAACATAATGGCGACTCCACTGGGGAAGAACTGCTTTGCATTTAGATTGGCTTTTCATTGTTGATGGTGGACAGCATCCAGCTCCAAACAGTTATAATCATCCACCTGGCGACTCCACACTCCCTATGATCCAAAGACCAAATGACTCCACTGGTGAAGAACACTGAACTGGTTGAGAAGAGTTAGTAGCCTTCTTTGCACAAGCACGAATCCAAGCATGGACAGGGATGCAAAGTATAATGCTTTGTATAAAAAAGCATGCAGAATAACATAAGTGCTTACCAAAATGCTGGAGACGCAAATGGCCAATATGAATACAGATGATGATTATTTAGAGCAGGCCATGTCGTCTTCCGAACAAGAACAAACTCAAGATCTAGAAGATGAGTAGGACCTGTATGATGCTCAAGAATCTGTAGAAGATGAAGAGGAAAGTGATCATGAATTGCCTGATTGCTTACCTACGCCTTGTGTTACGCTAACGAAAGAATATCAGGACCTATTAGCAAAGGCTGATAGGGGAAGCTGCCTTGAGGAAACAGGAGTTTACATAGAAGAGGCAGAGCATGATGTGAAAGAAGAGGCTCAAAGAAACATCCAACCTCCAAATCAGCCTACACAAGAGGAAGAGGATTGCTGCTCTTCTGTCCATGATGAGAAGGAAACCCCTCTTTTGACAGAAGAAGAGATTGATCGAATATTGAATCAGCAGCCCACCCCAGAAATATTCTATAGAACACACTCTCCTGCTCAGTCATTGTTTGAGTTTGTCGATTCTGAATCAGAAGACTCCTCTGTGGATCAGAATGAAGAAAGATTTGCTGTGCGCCCAGAATGGTGGACTTGGTCAGGTCCACCTATCTACGACACTGATGGCGAGAGCTATGACAGTATAATAGCAGATGAAGATTCTTTGAATCTTCATTCTGCTCTGCCGCAGATCATCAGTGAGATTGGACACCAGCAGCCTTTCCTTTCAGAAGATGAGGAGGAAAGCAAAGAAGAGGTTCTTGAGCACGATGAAAGCAAGGAGCTTACTCTTGAAGAAGAGGAAGCAAAGGAATACGCCCCTGCTCAAGAACACATGGATCTTTTCACGGAGCCCTGCACCTCAGAGCAGAATATATCAGAGCTCCAGGAGGACAACACTGCCATATATGATGAGTCCTCCAGTTCAGAAGATGAAGGAGACACTCTACTCCAAGAGAGTCTCATTCTTGATCCAGTGGAAGAAGAAGAGATCCTGGTCGAAGCCAGCGTGCCAAATATTCATAGCCAGGTATCTTTTCATGATCCTTATGCACATTTCCTGCATACATTTGGAGAAGGATCAAAGGTCTTGCTCAGCGGCATGTTACAGACACAAATAAATTTTCTCAAAGCTGCTATTTTTGAACAAAAAGAGTGGGAGCTGCCCTGCCTATCCAGCATGCTCAAGGAGTTGAGCAAGAAGGACCAGCCATGGGATCACTTGATGGACTGGTTACATTGGAAGACAATGTTTGTAAGCTAGACTTGTAAATATTTCAGTTAGAGTAGGGTAGGTAGGAAAAGCTCAATAAAGCTCAACCTATGAGTGGGTAGATTAGTTGTTTAAATTTCTGTCTTAGAATGTAGAGAAGAAACCTGCTAGACAGTCCAATCCTAGCAGGTAGTAGTGTAGGTAGAGAAACTATGAGGCCAACAGTTTAATCTGGTCTCATGGAGTAATAAGGGTAGAGGTAGAATAGGTTTATTTTTCCTGTTTGAAAAGATTGATGATGTAAAGGGTCTGCAAGTCCAAATGCACCCAAGAAGAAAAAATGTTAGGACTATAGTGTGGGTAGGTAGTTGTGTGGGAGAATTTTATTGCTGATATGTTGTTTTCATAGTTTGTGGCAGCTGATCAAGGAAAGAAAAGGATGGTTCAAGCAGCAGGCATCTGGCCTACACCAAGAGATCAATTTCTGAATTCTTGACTCCTTCAAGAAGAATTCATCCCCATGTGGAGCCACTGTTAGCCCCCCTATAAATTTTTGACAAGCAAATAGGGGGCTAAATTATTTTTGAGTCTTCAAGGAATGCATTTCCTCTGAAAACACAGTCTCCTTGAAGCCTCTTTGTGTCTTTTATCCTTTGATCAAATCCCCTCTGCTGGTTCCCCTTTTAAAGCCTCTCTGTTATGTGAAGAAATGTCCAAAGGCCTCCTCTCCCCTTTATTTTTCCCTCATTTAACCTCTTTTTATTCCCCCCTTTTCCCCCCTTCTATTTCCCCATTTACCCCCCAAATCCTCCCAAAATCCCATTTAATTTCTTCCCCTACCCTTTGTTAATTAGCTTTCTTCCCCCTTTTCCCATCTATCTTTCCCCTTCCCCAGCCCTAAAATCCATTAAAAGGGGCTAAAAACCCACTTTCCGACATTATTCTAAGGCCTAGCCCCTTCCCCTTAACCACTTCCCCACATGTGCCTGTGCGCTGGGACCAAGCGCTTAAGTCCCGAGCGCCAATCGCAATCGGAGCATCGGGCGGGTGTAAATCCTTTGTAACAACGTAAACCTCCGATGCGATTGTTTTATTACAATATGCCTGCGACACATTCCTCACCGTTGATCTGTCCCTTAGATCGACGGCGGAGCGCTAATCGCAAGACTCGGTTCAATCGCAATCGGAACATCCAAGTGACACCCCCCGATTGATCGCAAGTTTTTCACCCGAGCTCCGATTTAATCCCCACCGTCTGTTCCCTTCCAGATCGACGGTCCTCTGCCAATTGCATGTTTTATGTTGCGACCCCCGATTGCATTCTCCCTCCGATTGAGCGCGCACCGTTGATCTGTCAGTTGGATCGGACGGTCGGCGCTCAATCGCATCCCGACCTCCGATCGCAATCGCAAGTCTTCTCTGTGCCACTCCGATTGCGATGCTCCGATTTCATCCTGACCGTCCATCCTCTCGCAGATCCGACGGTCATCGCAACTCCCGATCGCAAATCCTCTCCGATCGCATTCTTGACCGTTGATCTCCCCGCCAGATCGGACGACCAGCGCTCAATCGCTTTCCCCCTTTTGATCGCAATTGCAAGTCTTCTCTGTGCCGCTCCGATTGCGATGCTCCGATTTCATCCTGGCTGTCCATCCTCCTACAGATCCGACGGCCATCGCACTCCCATTTCCTCCAATCGCAAGCCCTCCCCGCTGTCTGCCGATTCAATCATAGCCGTCCGTCTGTTGCGTGATCCAACGGCTGTCGTTCAATCGCAACCCCCGCCCGATCGCTGATCGCAAGCCCTTTCCACCGTGCTCCGATTGAATCCTAACCGTCTGTCCTCCCGCTGATTCGACGGTCCTCCGCTAATCGCAACCCTGTTTTCCAGTCCTTCGATCGCGTTCTCCACTGTTGATTCCTCCCGCAGATCAACGGTCCAGCGTTAATCGCAAGTTCTTCCGTCTCCCCCTCCGATTACATCCTGACCGTCCATCCCCCGCCTCGATCCAACGGTCAGCGCTCTCTCCGCCCAATCGCAATCGGAACTTTCAATGTGTGTCACCCCTGTCCCCCTCCAATTGCGATTGCCCGATTACATCTGGGCCGTTCATCCTCCCCCGATCTAACGGTCAAGATCTAATCGCCCTCCGCCTCCGCTGGGTCCCACCTCCATGGCTCCCGCTCCTTTGTTTTTGTGTTTTCCTTTGTATTACGCCCAAGTGTTCGACCTTTGGGCCTTTACAGTTTTAATCATTTCTCCGCTGATCTGTGTTTTTTCCACCCTTCTCCACTCTTCTGCCACCATTCCACCACCTCCACAGCATTTCCTCCGCCGCCACTGCCCGGGTTTTAAACAGAGTTATTTCAGTGTGCAGATGGTACAGAGATGGCCAGTTCAGCATTGCCAGCGACCAACAGAAGGAATTCAAAGGGGGTTGGTGCATGTTATTAACGAAATCAAATGTTAACCCCGCATTCAAAGGATTAAGGTTCAGTTTGAAGACTAAGGAGCGCACCAGCAACGCCATAACTGCGCCACCTAACAGCAGGACGTTTCCTCTAGAAGTACACCTTCCCGCAGCGTCCTCCATATTTCTCAAGCCTAGGAAAGTCAAGAACACTGACAGAGCTTCTTAAAAGATTGTCAGGCAGCAATAAAGAAGCATGGAGGGACTTGCAGTTTTCCATCCAGTTCATTTATTCCAGAATGGTAGCATAGAGCTCCAAGCACCAGAAAGGATCCCAAAGAAACATCCGAGGTCGATTTCGGCCTGACAGAGATCTCCAAAGAAATCTACAGAGTACACACAGCGCTGCATTTTGCCATTAAGCGGTATGGGCGTGAACACTTCCGCCGATTCTGTCTTAATGAGATCAATTCAATGCTCATCTACCTCTGTTTTCTCTCTTCTCCTATAAAATCCCTGAGAACGAATTGTAAAGGTTGTTGTTGCCTTGCTGGGCATCTGCTGTTAGAGGGATTCAGTTTGACTGTTAGAACAGCCTTGGGAGGAAGTTGCAGAGTATTTTGTATGTAATAGGCTAGGAGGAGAAGTTGGGACTGTATTAGCCATTGAGCCATATTGTACATGACTGGTTTTGCATCAATTAATCAAAGCACATTTCACAGGATCCTGGTCTATTACTATTGGTGATGTTTTTCTTAACTCTGTTATTTACATTTTCATAATGTTTCATGTTCTGCTGGTAGGCATCAGAATAATGGTATAGGATTCACCCGTGTTAGGTGCCCTATGCTGTCTGCTCTCCCTACCTTTATGTTTTCTGCTTCATGTGTATCTAAGAGTAAAGTCGTGGAGTTTAACCAGTGCAGTGGATGTTATTGCTTGCTGGCTGATGTATGAACTTGGGGGTTTGCCTCTTAGATGTTTCTTTGTAATCTTATCTATGTTTTTCCCTTGGAGTTGCTAAAGCAGACCTGGAGTTAAATGACCTCTGGTCTGATCTGTAAGCAACCCCTTTGTCTCTTTGAGAGCCGCCTTTGAGTATGTCCAAGCAGGTCTGGAGTTAAATGACCTCTGACCTGATCTATAGACAGAAATTCGGTTGCTTTCCTTCTTTCACTTTCCTCCTTAATGTTCCATCCCATCATCTATCTAAAAGATCCTTTAGTGTAGATGACTTGCCCTTTGAAAGCCTTGGCTAGTTGTTGCAAGTAATTCCCTTTCATGACTCCATAGCCCAATGGATGGCACTGTCTTGGCCCATTCTCCTTGCTGAAACATCCTGCTGCTTTGTTCCTTTTCTCCCATTTCTTTCCCGATCGTGATCTCCCTAGCAACTGACAAACTTGGTGCATAATCATTTTAAACCCTCCTTTGTGCTTCATAACTAGCCTAACATCTCATTGAGAGCTTCAAAGATAAATCATTTCTTTGTTTGAGGAGAGATTCTCTCGGGTCCGAGCTAGATCCTAGGGCCCCAAAGTGGTTCGATGTTGTCTCATCTTTAGTCTTTGTCGTAAAAACATAGGAACCCCAACCTCCATATGTCTAAAATAGACATAGTCTAAAAATAGACTTTGCGCCAGAATTTGCCTGCGGGCCCACTTAGTGAAGGCGACTTCATTTCACTAAGCTCCATCATCTTGCTGCATTTTCAACACTCCCTCTCGGCAAGATATGGATTATCTGCAACCCCTATCCTGCCTCTGTGGAATTCGAACTTGCTCCTGGTGAGCGCCTTCGTCAGGATGTCGGCATCCTGATCCTCCGTGGGAACATATGAAAGCATCATGATTCTCCGCTGAACACAATCTCTGATATGATGGTACTTGATGTCGATGTGTTTGGACCTATCATGAAATACTGGATTGGCCGAGAGTTTAATGCAACTCTGGTTATCACAGTAGATCACTGTAGGCTCCAAATGCAACCTGAACAATCCTGTGAGGATCTTCCTCATCCAAATAGCCTCGCATGCAGCCAAGCTAGCTGCCATGTACTCGACCTCTGCTGAACTGAGTGCCACGGATCTCTGCTTCCTGCTGTACCAGGAAACTGCTGTCGACCCAATGCTGAAAACTCCTCCAGATGTGCTCTTCCGGTCCGTTGGACTCCCTGCCCAATCTGCATCTGTAAAGCCAGAAAGCTTCGCTCCATCCTCCTGTCTGTACCATAGACCATATCTCGATGTGCCTCTAATATAGCGCAATACATGCTTGCCTGCCTTCCAAAAGAGCTTGGTAGGCTTAACCATAGCTTGCGAAAGCTGGTTAACAGCATAGCATATATCGGGTCGTGTATTGACCAGATACATAAGCGACCCCACCAACTGTCGATAGACAGTGGCATCCACTACCTCCGCTGAAGTAGAATCCTCCTTCCTCCAACCACCAGGAAGAGGAGTGTCAACAGGCTTGCAGCCTTGCATGTTGAACCTCTCCAGAATCGCCCGAGCATACTTTCCCTGAGAAACAAACAGTCCTCCGCTGCGCTGCCAAATCTCCAATCCCAGGAAATAATGAAGGATGCCCAAGTCCTTCATCTCAAACTCTCGTGCAAGATCCTCCTTGCATGAAAGTATCAATTGCTCATCGCCAGTCAAAATCGGATCATCTACATACAGTACGATGATCAACAACTTCCCCTCCACCACAATCTGGTACAGGTTTGGATCCGCCTCACTCTTGATCAGCCCCGGTGATAGTAATCTGTCGAGGTGTGCAAACACCCAGTGCTTGCTTCCTTACCGTCACAGTGCTCTTTGAGGTGACACACATGCGACTCACTGCTGAAGATCTCAAAACCTTCAGGCTTCTCTATGTACACCTCCTCCTCAATAACTCCATTGAGGAACGCAGTCTTCACATCCATCTGATGAATGTGCCACCCCATCTGTGCTGAGAGAGCAAGGATAGTCCGTATGGAAGAGTACCTTGCGACAGGAGCAAAAGTATCCTCATAATTGATCCCCTCGATATTTGAAAAGCCACGGGAGACAAATCTCTCCTTGTACTTCTCCACACTCCCGTCAGTCGTGTTATCACTCAGGTTTTCCTTGAAGTTATGGAAAAGGAAATTATACCCGAGGTAACCACAAACCAACCTTCAGATGCAGAATCTAGCCAATCTGCATCCAGAGAGGGCTCTCTCTTTATAATTTATCTTTGTTCTTATAAAGTTTTAGGCTAGTTATAAATCCAAGAGTTTGTTTGAATGGTGGAATCCGCCAACTAAGGGCAAGGTTGAAGATTTTCAGTCCATTGGGCTATGGAGTCAAAGGATGGCTTTACTGGACTTCTATTCTATACACAATATGGCTTTACAGGGCAAGATAGCCAAACAAAGAACAATCCTTAAAATTTAAAGTGGATGGAATGGGTTTGAAGGGATGAAAGGCAGTTAAGAATCTTTCAACATGTTCAAAAGAAAGAAATGAAATGATTACAAATAAAGAGCAGTGAAGAATTCTTTACTATAGTAATAAAAAATGTTTAAATTAGCGAAGCAAGAGCATTTAAGAATTTGTGCTTATAACCAATTTAGAGGAAAACATTTAAGAATAATCACATCTGAAATCAGAGTACAATTAAGTAAATTCTGATTCAATCATTTATGTAAATTATTCAGAAAAGGACACAATGATATTATAAACTGATGTAAGACTTAAAACAGAGGATAGAAAGACTTATTGAACTATAGTCCGACACATGAATCCTGCAAAAAGTCCTGAGCTTCAAATTGTCATCCAGCAAGCCACAAATAAATTTCTCCAAAACACTTTTATTCCAAAAACATCAATGTCACAGCAAAGTAGTAGAATCCACCCTCAACACTCTCTTTGAGGGTTTATTTATACAAAAAATGATTGAAAATATCTCACACTAACCTAGCCAATAATCTAGGGTGACTAATGAGTAAGTTACAATAAAAGGAGACATATGGTCTCGTAGACAGAATAACAAGTAACTGCTGATGTGTTGTTTCCTTCCTTTGTGGATGTGCTGGAGGCAGGTGCTATAATAGGGCTTGATGTTGTCCCTTTGAGTAATTTTTTTGCTTGTCTGATACTCTTCGTTTTTACTTATACTCTTTCAACTGCCCAACTGATACTCTTTAACCTGTGATCATTATTTATCCTTTACATGATGGTAAAAAGATCAAATTCTCAACCTGAAGGTAAATTTCATAAAATGTCCAATAAGTCTTCCCACCATTTATCTTCTGCTATTACGGTTCTTTTAAGTTTTCTCAATGTCTCATCGGCCTCTGTGTATCTATAAAAAGTGGGCTGACTAGGGAACAAATACTTTATTTCATGCTCCAGATGAAACAAATTCTTCAATTTGTCATAGAGATTCCTCCTTGTTGGAAATGTTGCTTGTGACGCATTGATAGAAAGAACAGTTGTGTTATGAGCATGTATATCTATTTTAGTAACATAGGTTTCCAGGTCCATTATCTTGTCCTCTGCGAGCATAGGACTGGGTAACCCATTGTCTAATAAAATCTGAAATTTCCCTTTAAAAGCATTGATTTCTTCCAGAATATCTGAGCACTTTCTTTCCAAATTCTGCATAAGAGTTATTTTGGTAAAAACTCTTTTTATTTCTAAAATAGTGCCTGTCCTGTCATCAATTCCTAATTCTGAAAGCTGTTGCTTAGTCCGGGTGTTCAGAAACTATATAAGTTGATTGGCTTGCTCAGGTCTGCGCTTTAATTCATCCCTTGTTTTGGCTATTTCTTCCTGAGCTACTTTGATCAAGTCATTTTGTTCAAAGATTGTTTGAACAAAGGACCAAATACTTTTTATTGACTCAATTATATTATCCCAAAGAATTTCATTTATTTCTCTCAAAGGCTTTTCTAACGAAAGATCCTTTTCTAAAGCCTTAACCAATTTTTCCAATCTTTTAATTTCCCTGGTATTGTCTGCAACAGTCCTTTTAGACATATCATATTTCTGCTCCAAATTTTCTAACTGCAATTTTGTGGTTTTAAGTTCTGTGACTCTGAGTTTTAAAATTTCCATTTGTTTTACCAATTCATCAGAACTTAAACCAGAAGTGTCTCCCTGTGCTGACTCTGTTTGCGGATCTGCTATTGTGGTACATGTAGTGATCCCTGTTATAGATGTTTGCATGATATCCTGCTTTTATTTTAATGCCTGTTCCAATTCTTTCTCTGTTTCACTCAGTTGCTCAGTCATTTTTAAGAGCAACTCCATCATTTCTTCCTATGAATTTTGCTTCAAAACTTCTTGAGTCTGGGGGTGTCTTGAGGCTGGCAATTTCAGCTGCTTTCTCAGTGCAGCAATATCATCATCTTTCTTTTTAATTAGTGCCTCAATGCTTTTTATATCTTTGGGATTGTGACCCAAACTAATGATTATGTCTTCCAGAGACTTTATTCTGTTATCTTTTGCCTGAGAAGAGGCCTTCTCAATTTGCAACTGGGTGTTTGTATTATTTAAAGAATCTTGCAGCCTAAGGGCTGTCATGGCCTTATCAGTAAGAGTGGAATACACCATTTCCCCAGTTTGTTTATGCAACTCTATTTGGTCCAAGGGATGAATGTCTTTTGCCAGGACCTAAAAATTGGTCCTAATATAATCAACTGTTGTCATGGGTTTTGGCACCTTGGATTTGAAATGGCTCATCATCATTTTGCCTTGTTGAATGTCAAATGCTGACATTAATCTTTCCTGATTGTGCGGAGCCATTTTGAGATATTGATCGTATACCTTCATTCTCAATGGATCATTCTTTGCTTTTATATTAATGAAAGTTATTTTTATATCACCTGTATCTGTTTTTGGTGGCCTAAAAGAAGATACTTCAGTACTCAACTGTTTTTGCAATGCTTTTCCTTTGTGATCTGTGTGTGTTATACTAACTGAACCAGTTAGTTGACTATCTTCTCTTTCATCATCAAACATCTCATCTATAATTTCCACTTCCGGGAGTGGATTGAGTTTCTGCTTTTTAGTTTGATGTAGCTCTGAGGATTCTTTGGGAGGAGTAGTATCTGGAACCTGTCTTTTCTTGCCTATTTCCATATTGGATGGAGTTTGCAATTCTGAAACTTCAGGATGATTTAATTGAGTGGGAGAAACTTGTGTTTGATCTGGTGCTCTGGAGATTTGAGGTTTCTCTACCATGATAAAAGTTTCAATGACCTGTATTTCAGGTTCCTTTCCTTTGCCTTTTGACTCTACTGCAATTGATGAGCTATCTCCCTGTAATCCCTGTTGGAGATTTCCTGCTGAAGAAGTGCCAATGTGAGGTACCTGCACTTGACCACAAGATTCTAGGTCATACTTCTTTTCAAGATCTTTCATAATTTTGTTTATATTGTCTTCTTCACTATCTTGCTCAACTAGTGTTCCTTCCACCCACTCATCTTGATTAGCATATTGTTCTATTTCTGGAATCCTGTGGTGAATGTAAGGGGATGATTTGTTCTTCAATCTTTTTTCACAAATAAAACCAAATGGATCATAAGGAACCCAACGGAAACTCCTTTGTAACTTGCAACGGTTTTGTAGTATATCTTCTGCTTCACGCTCAGCATCCCTAGAGTTGCATATGAAGGGACCTAATTGACTTTTGATCCTGAGTTGGGCTTTCTTTTTTACACTAAAAAAATTAATCATATCAGAATTATTCATTTTCCTGAAATATTCCAAGGCAAAAAGTCTCATGGGCACATATTTTGGAAACTTAAATGGATGCAATTCACATCCATATATCCTAATGACTGAATGATTTTGGTATAAATACCAATCCCCAACTTTGTATGTCCTTGAAAGCTGCAAAGTCTTCTTAATCTCATTACTGAGCCTTGGAGGAGGAATTCCTGTCAACAAAGTAGTTGCAGGATACACAAAAAGATCGATGAACTCAGCATAAGAATAGGGAGAATTATAAGAAGAGTGAATTATGGGAGACCAAAATATAACAGATCTAGGGTTTCCCTTGGCATCAAGCTTTTGAACAAGAAAAGGGAATTTCTCTTATTGGTAATAGATGATGAGATGGTAAATGACTGAGGAATATTTAAACACTTTCTCATTATCTAGCTTCATGAACTGGTCATGGATTTTATTGGCAATGAAGGATGCAAAGTCATATTTTACCGCAGGAGGTTGCCCAGGAGTAAAGATAGATAGCAAAACCAGGGTTATTTCATCAACATATTCATTGGTATTGAAACCCAAGACAAAAGATATCATATTTAGGATTATATTTCCTAATTTAGTGAAATAATAAAAACCATAGGGAGGAGGGCCCCTAGGTTGATGTTCAGGCAACATAAAAGTCTGGCAAATGCATTTCAATTTTTCTGGGGACAATTGATTAGACCTTTCAATCAATTCTTCCATAGACAAGGGAGTTAGCTCTTGATCAGTTTCAAAATGTAGCATTGTATTGATAGCTTGAGGAGTGATAGGGAAAAGAACACTCTGGTCAGGGGACATCACTGCTCTTTGAGTTGGATCATAGTTAGAATGGCAGTAGTGGATAATTTCTGGGAAAATACGGACTGAGGGGATGAGATATCTCGGGAAATTGGATTCCCACAATCCAATGACATCCAATCCCTTCGAATAATCATCTCTGCAGTGACAATAACTTCGAAGGGGGCTTTCATCAAACACTAAGTCTTTAATTTGAAAGTCTTTATCCACTAAGGGCAAATATTCTAACTCTCTGTGGGGGTCATTTAATGGGGTTACATTTAGGGCTGCCGGAGCTTCCATTTTGGTTCTTGTGTATTCAAAATGGAAGTTTCTGGGTTTTCTTCACAGAAATGACGCAATTTTAGTTTTAATGAGGGAAATTGGCACAGTTACAGGTTTGGGGGAACAATTCACAGTTTTAAAAATCAGGGAGTGATCTTAGCGAAAATATTTTAACACTGATCCAGTGGAAAAACAAGGAACACAGAGTTTCTTTTAAAGTTCGGAGCGCAATGGAATAAATACCTGTTTTCGGAGGCAAACTGGGATTTAACAGGTATCAAGTGGTGGCAAGAAGATGCTTGAACACTGGTCCGGCGGAATTCTCGAGCGAAATTGGATAGAACAGTAATTTTCAGTGAAAATTTTGAATTTCGCAGTGGAAGGCGCAGTCGCTTTCAGCAATGAAAATGACAGAAAAAACACAAAATTTTGTTTTATTTACAAAGTCAAAAGGGCTTTTTATTTTATCGAGGAATGACGTCATTGAGGTACGGGATGACTTGTGGTAGGGGTCGGGCGGTAAGCGGTAATTTCCGCACCGCTTATGGGCAATGGCAGTTTAAACGAGGAAGCAACGATTCCATTTAGAAGTCAACACGTGGCCGGTGGACTATTCCAAAACCACCGTGCCCTCGCGCGTTAACTTCCGGACGCAAGACGGCCAGCGGAATAATCCTGGACCGTTGATCTTTGGGAAGGTGATCTGACGGTGGAGGGGACGTGGAGTTGGTGGGGGTTAATGCGCAGGCCCGACGTAATTAGTGGTTAACTAACCATTTTGGGCGGCGTCTGATTGGTGGAGATATTGGTTATTAATTAATCCAAGTGATTAATTAATCCCTTGGTTTAATGAAATCGGGGTTGCGGTGAGACTTTAGTTTTTTAACTCGAATTAGGGTTGGGGAATGGAATATATAACGGGATTTTTAACTCGAGTTAGGGCGTCGGGTATAGGGGAAAATGAGATTATTTCTAAAGTTTAGTTTTAATTAAACTTTGGATTTATTTTATTTAAACATATAAAATATATGTTTCGAAGTTTTTCATATATGTTTTTATTATATGATAAATCAACCAATGTGATTAACTTAACATAGGGGCGAGAATATTATATAATGATATATTTTAACCAAAGGGCACATAATGTGGGTTTTTATGAATAATTGGGAAATAAATACTTTGGTTAAAATTTTATAATAAGATGTGTTTTTGGGATATTTATTTAGAAGGAGTTATACATATAGGAAAAGGTGATTTTCATAGGGAGTTAATAATTAAAGTTAAATGTTAATATGACAAAGGGACATGGAAAACTCAAAATTCTTAACAAATCTAGGAAAGTGAAGATTTCTGAAGTAAATTACATCATCTAAATTTCAACATTTAGATTTAGAATAGTAAGTAATTTTGAGGGGATTTTATGAAATATGGCATGATTTTCCTAAGTAAAATGAGATTTTACTTAGGAAAAGATTTAAAGTGAATAAGTGTAATGATGAATAATCTCAAGTACTAAGGTCTTTTCAATTATTAGGCCGAGGGTCCGGTTCCTCCAAAAGTCAAGGAAATGCCTTGAGCCCCTCTAATCTTCAAATACCTTAGCACTTTAGGGAAATTAGTAAAAATCTTAGGGAAAAAGTGATGTGGGAAGTTAATGATTTTGACTTTGCTTTCTTTGAATTTTCCAGTGCATTTCTTGCTTCAGTATTTGTGATGAAGGTAAAAAATTAAACATATTTAGCACCATCATTCATCACATAAAACTTTGCAACACCATCTACCTACCCTATCTACTTGACACTAACATTTTCTCTTCTTTATTAGGGTGCATTTAAATTTGCAAACCCTTATCAACCTTTTTTTTTTTTACATGGAAAATCTATCTAATTCTACCCTTATTACATCCAAGGGCTCAGATTAAACTGTTGAGCACCTTTTATTAACTCTACCTATCTACTTATCTGCCAAGATTAAACTGTTTGGTCAGATATTTATTCTCTATTCTACAACATGAAATTGAAAATGAATGAGTCAAGTTTAAATAGTT
Source organism: Pinus albicaulis (assembly GCA_034641835.2). NCBI lineage: Eukaryota > Viridiplantae > Streptophyta > Pinopsida > Pinales > Pinaceae > Pinus > Pinus albicaulis. The sequence goes on from CM076576.1 coordinate 145,748,033, forward strand.
TGACTCTTCATAAATTGTGGCAAAAGTTTGACAAGCTGCACACAATTTGTTTATTACATCAGAGTAAAAAGTAGTGGCATTTAGACTTGCACACTTTCCTTGGCCTTTGTTTTTTATGGGGTTCATTTCTTTTACTTTTTTGGCCATTTTTTATTATTTTTACCCTTTGATTTTCTTTTAGGGTATACCCTCTTTACATTTTTTAAATTTTTTGATTTTTTTGGTTTTCAAGAATATGGAACACCTTTGCTCAAGTAAGAAGGTTTGAACATATTCCATAGTTCAATCAAGACAATCATGAAAAATGACACCTATTGGTATAGGAGTCTAACACTGGCTCCACTTGGGGATGGCTTTTCCTTGTGAAAAGTCAAGAACAGCAGATCAGATGCCTCAAAATGCTTTCAAACTGAACCATGTAATCTTCTTCTTCTTGTAGCTTTATTTTATATATGATAGTGAGACTTTTGAAGATTAGGGCCTTCACTTCGGGCTTCAACTCCAGCAAGTCACCATCCAATCCAAACTGATGCACTAAAAAAGAGGATATATTATGTACAAGTTAGGAAAATTAAAACATCCTAGTAAATAGGATCAAAATAGTGCTTCAGCATTCGACCATTGACTGGTCCCTCCTTAGCTTCTGAATTTTCCAGATTCTTCAAAAAGTATGTGTTGTTTCCCTGTAAGGCATGAATGATGTAAGGCCCTTTCCATAAGAAATCAAATTTCCCATGTTTCCCTTTCTCTTCCCTTTTGGAATCCCTCTTAGGACTTTGTCTCCTAGTTGAAAATCTTCTGCTTTAGTCCTTCTGTCAAAAATTTTCTTTAACTTTTCCTGCAAGACTTGAGATCGTTGATATACTTCTTCTCTGGTTTGCTGCAAGTGGATTGTTTGATTAATTCTTCTCTGAATATCATTTGGTTCCACATGAGCCTCCTGAAGTAACTTCATAACAGGAATTCCTAAAGATGATGGGGATCTTGCCTCAATACCATAAACTAATTCATATGGACTAGTCCCAATTGATTTCTTAGTTGTAAGTTTGTCTGCCCACAATGCATTGGTCAGTTTTTTATGCCAATTCTTTTTATTTTCTTCCAATAATTTTTTAATGATATTAATAAGGCTTTTATTGGAAGATTCTGCTAGTCCATTACCCTGAGGGTAATAAGCTGTTGAATGGCCTAAAGTAATATGATATTTATTGCAGAAACTAATCATTTTCTTTGACTTAAATGCAGCAGCATTATCTGTTATGATTTTCTCTGGACAGCCAAATCTGGAAAGTATGTTGGTTTCTAAAAACCCTATAATTACAGAATCATTGGCCTGTCTACATGGGATAGCTTCAATCCATTTAGTGAAGTAGTCTGTGGCAGTAAGAATCCATCTGTGTTGCCCTGAAGAAGGGGGATGGATTTCTCCAATAAAATCTAATCCCCATTGTTGAAAAGGTATTTCTATGGAAATTGGTTTTAATGGCAAAGGTAACAACTTTCTTTTACCCTCAAATATATGGCATTTATGACAAGATGTTACAAATTTCTTAACATCAGAAAATAAGGTTGGCCAGTAAAAACCAGCCCTTAAGATTTTGTCTGCAGTTGATTTCCAGTAGAGATGTCCACCACAATCCCCTGCATGAAATTCATTAAGAACTTTATTAGCTTTATCTTTTAATAGACAATTCAATAAGATTCCCTCTTGATTTTTCCAAAATAGAGTGCCATCTAAAACACAATATTTCAAAGATGTCATTTTCAAAAATCTTTGTTTCGTTCTGGACAACCCTGGAGGAGCTTGCATGTTTAATAAAACATGAATAATATCAGTGTACCAGGGTGAATCTAAGAAGGTTTGACTGATCTGTGGAGTCACCATCTCCTGTTCGTTATCCAGTTCGTTAATGTCTAAGGCTTGGAAATTAATTTCAGTCATGAGTTGAGCTAAACCTTGACCTTTGATGAGTTTAGTTGGTTTAATTTCGATATCATATTCCAAAATGGTAGCGATCCACTTACCTCGTTTTCCTTCAATACCATCTTGTGTCAAGATGTCTTTAACTACAGCATTAGGCACATAAGCTATCACATGAGAATATAATATATAAACTCTGAAATATTTAATTGCTTTTACCAGTGCAAAAGCCTGTTTCTCCATGATATTGTATTTCAAAGATGCATCTCTAAGTGCTTTACTAAAAAATGCTATTGGTTTTTCACACCCTTGATCATCTTTTTGAAGTAAAACAGCTGCAACTGTATGTTCAGAAGAAAATGAAAAAATAATGAAATCTCTGTCAAATTTGGGACTAGTAAGAACTGGTGTTCTTGTCAGAGCCATTTTGATTTCTTCGAATGATTGCTTGGCTTCTACAGTCCAGTCAATTCTTGAATCTTTTCTCAACATGTTAGTAAGTAATCTAAGTAATTCAGCTAAACTAGAAATAAATCTTCTCAAGAAATTAATCTTTCCTATGAATGCTTGCAACTCTTTTATGTTTCTGGGATGAGGTATTTGCAAAATTGCTTGTATTCTTTCGGGGTCAATTCTAATGCCATATTTAGAAATGATATGGCCTAGGAGTTTTCCTTCTTCCAAACCAAACAATGACTTTTTAGGATTTAAGGAAATACCATATTTTCTGCATTTTATAAACACTTGCCTTAGATGATCTAAATGTTGCTGATCTGTTTTGGAAAAAACTGTTAAATCATCTAGATAAATTACCAGAAAATCATGTATTTCTTTAGCAAAAGCAATGTCCATTGCTCTTTGAAATGTAGCTCCTGCATTCTTGAGTCCAAAAGGCATCTTAACATATTTAAAAGTACCCCATGGTGTTGTAAATGATGTTTTGTCTTGATCATCAGGATGAACCAGAATCTGGTTATACCCTGAAAATCCATCCAGAAGAGATATTCTTGAAGATCCCACTACCCTCTGTAAAATATGGTCCATTTTAGGCAAAGGATAGTTATCTTTTAAAGAAACTTTATTCAAATTTCTCAAATCGACACACAGTCTAATTTCTCCAGTTTTCTTTCTTGTTGGTACCAGGTTAGAAACCCATTCAGAGAACCTAATAGGAGCTATAATCCCTGCTTCAAACATCATTTTAATTTCTTTTTCAATTGAAGGTAGTAAAATAGGATTGATCCTTCTAAGTTTATGTTTGAAAGGTTTTTGATCTGGTTTTAAAGGTATTGTATGTTGAATGATTGATGTGTCATATGATTTAAGATCTTCATAACTCCAGGAAAAAACATCCTGGAATTCTTTTAAAAGTTCAACATATTTAACCTTTTGATCTTCTGGCAGAGATTTAGACAGTTTAACCATTTTGGGATTTTCTGGGGTTCCTAAGTTGCATTCTTCAATATCAGCCTTAACAGGTTCCATTTTAGGTCTAAATGGAATGTCATTTGAATCAAAAAGATCTTCCAAAGGAGTTAATCCTTTGGGCAAATAATTATCTTTTAGATTAATGATTTCAGTTTCATCTTCTATGATCTCATCGAATTCCATTTGTTTCAAATCCTACATGTATTTTTCTGTGAATGTAGTTGGGTGCAACATATGAATCGCATTCTCTCTTGAAATATCTGTTTTTTTTTCTTTTTCTTGATCAGATTCATCAATAGTTATGTCTTCATCTATAATACAGCTAGAAAACTCATTTTGAAGTGTCAAAAAACTATTGATTTGATTATTATTTACAAATACTTGCCAATTCAAAAGATTGTCCGGTATAGCAGGCCTATGTCTAATCTCAGCTGAAAACTGATGATTAGGATCAAAAGGTAACTTACATGTGCTAGCGAACATTGCAAGACTGTGAGCATGCAAATTTTGTTTTCTAGGAATTTTGGCAAGTTGAGCTTGCAGAAATGTATTGAGAATTTCCACAACTGTTTCTCTGTATTGTTTCAATCTCATGTCTTTTGTTGAACATTCTCCTTTAATTTGTTGAATAATTAGCTCGGAATCTCCTATGATCGATACCCTAATAGCTCCTAACTTCTTGACATGTTTAAGCCCTAATAAAAGAGCTTCGTACTCTGCCATGTTGTTAGTGCATTTGAAATTCAACCTATAAGCATGACCTTCAGCATGATTATTTTCAACATTATGTAACCAAATCCCAGCTCCTGTGATGCAGGAGCATCGGACCTGGCCAGCAATGTGGAAAACTGTCCACATGTTGTGGCCTAACAGGGTGAATTTTATTACTGTTTGTTCAATCTCAGTTTTACTGAGGAGGTCGATTTCACAAATAATTAGTTATTATTGGATAAGATTTGTTATAATAGGTGTGTGTGAGTGCAAGTAGATAGGAGATTATTTGTTAGAATTTTAAAATTAGAAGATTATGTATCTATTTGTTAGCAGAGTTAAGGGGAGATAGTCGTAATAAATGAAGAGATTTTCTTCGTAGGAGAGGGAGCGTAGGTGTGGTGTGGGTTGGTGTGAGCGAAAAGCTCTGTTTAATAAAGAAGATTGTGTTTGGAAGAATACTGGAGATCGTTCTTGTGAACAGTCATCAAAGCCAATCTTTGTCTTTTATTACTGCTGTTTATGAATAGAAAAAAATAGTGCTTGCGCCAATGTGTGATAAGTAATCGATATTAAATGCAATAGATCTGGTTCATGTTAATGACATATATACGTTGACAGTTTCTAATCAGTTCGAATTGTGGTTTCAATCTAATTTGGATAACATATCTGTGTTATGACAATGAATTGTGTTGAATTCGGTGAACAGAAGTCTTCACACAGCAGATTAAGTCTTCACACAGCAGATTGCGCGGATTTTTGGAAATCGTGATCCCTAAAATCCCGCCTCAGATCCTGGAATTGATCGATTGTCAATTAAGATCTTAATTAATTGATTCGAATCACTGTGCAGTGCAGGAGATATCGGTGGCGATAGGATAGACGGGATTTTTCATTTGTTGCGGTCAACAATTCCAGAAATCGTGTAAAGGAGAACAGAAAACGCCAATTTAATTTGGCCAGATCGGGAAAAAAAATACACAGTTAATGTCGATGGACAGTAGTTCTGATCGAAGGAAAAGCGCTTGCAGAGTCTGAGGACCACGTTGGTGGTTTGGAACAATGGCATGTTTATGAATACATCGCAATCCTGCTTGTTTATGTCTATATTGTTAATACGATTTTGATTGCAGATTGAGGAAGTACAGAAGGTTGTTGCATCGTGTTCCAGGCCAGCAGGGATTAAAAAAAACGCAGATCTACAGATGTTTCACATGTGGCGTTAAAGTCCACGTCACGAAAACGTTTTCTGGGCATGAACATGTGGTATTAGAGCGCTTTAACGCAGAGGCAACCAGATTGGTGATATTTACGTTGTAACAAATGTAAATGGGTTGTGTCGATTGATTCGATTGATACATGATTGTTTTTATTTGTTAGATTGCAATTAATGAATGCAGATGGGCATAAATGTTTTTAATGACATTTGTAAATTGCAAAGATTGCAACACCGATATGTTGCAATTGTCGAAATTGGACCAGAACACAACGTAAATATATGGAAATGTGTTTTTTATTTGAAATCAGTGCTTTATATCTATTAGAGGATGTGTTAAAGAATTGGAAGGGCTGTGCCCTATATGAAACAAGAAAGGAATTCCAGTTCTTATAATTTGAATTGAGACAGAGTTTTTATTCGACCTTCTATTTTGGTGTTGATTTGTATGCTTGTAATACAATTGGTGTGCGCTCAGAGTTTCAGGTTCATCATCCTGCTCCTAATTTGTTTACTGAGCCATCAAATTCTAAATGCCACAGAATTTTGTGCTCATAATCTTCATCAATTGTTTTAAAATGTTTCTTAACAGGAGCTAGTTGTTTAGATTTTCCTAGTATTTCTTGATTATTTGGTGTTTCTTTGTTTTCATAAATCTCTTCAATTTTAACAGTAGTTTTGCTTGTAGTTTCCAATTCTGGAGCTTCTATTTCAGTAGGAAGATCCAATTCAGCATTGTATAAAATAAAAGAGTCCATATCATAATGTATAGAATAGACAGGGAAGTTTTCAGGCTTCTCATGGCTACTGACTAAATATTTCATCAAGGTCTCTCTGTAAAGTCTTTTAGGCTGACCAAATACTGAAATAGTTGCATATGACATGTCTAGTTGAATAGACCCTCCAAGTTTAGCGCCCCAAGATCTAGACAATAACATACCATATTTAGGGGGAATATCAGCCACTACTATATCCATCAAAACAGACTTAGCAGGATATTGTACCAAAGTAACACACAAATCTTTAATCAAACCTAAACATTTTACCTGACTAGAATCAAAAGAAAACAAATCTTTGTATGGTCTGGTAATGTCTAGATTTAATCTTTCCATCACTGCTTTTGGCATCAAATTGTGGGATGCTCCAGAATCAAGCATTGCATTATGGAGTATCTTGTCATGAACATTCAGGCTTACATAAAATGGAGGAGTTCCTCCACTTTCTGGTTTGCCATTTACCTCAGGGCCAAAAAGGAGTTTGGGTTGATCATCAAGAATATTCACTGAATCATCCATTCCAGTAATGTTAATGTTAAGGGATTTGCTGATTTGACTTCTATAGACATCATGTTTAGCCAGTTCTGATAAAGGAACAGCTATCTTTAGTTTGCCTATTTCAGCCTCTAAATTGAAAGGTTTTTCTGTTTGAGCTTTAGTGTTTTGCACAGTTGGGTTTTCTCTATTTTTTGGGTCTTCAACATTTTTCTCTTTTTCATGAGTGAAATTTTGATTTGAAGGTGTTTCTGAACTAACTTCTACTGTTTCTTCTACATTTCCTACAGGAGGAAAAGTATTAGATTGTTGTTTATTGTTTGGTTGGTTGTCAGAGACATCTTCAATTATTGGATTTGAAGGGTTAAGATTTGTCCTAGACAAATTTGTACAGGGGGAATGTTTTGTACAGGAGGGTTGTTAACTTTACCTTTGACATTTTGTTTTGCATTTTTCTGTTTGCTATTCTCTGGCACATCAATCCATCTGCTTCTCAAATTATACTGTTTATGAACCTCATAAATTGCTGTGTCATAGCCTTCTTTGAAATCAAAAGTCTCTCCTGAATGAGTTTGAAATGTTTCAAGGATGTGATTCTCTTGATCATCTTGAGATAGGAAAACTTCTGGTTCATTTTTGTCATCAGTTACATTGTTTATTTCCACATCCTCTGTAGGTTCTTCAGAAGTTGATCCTTCAACGAAATTTTCTTGGAAAGGTGGCCTAATGTTTTGGTCAGGGACATTCTTTCCAATATTTTGATTCTGATTTCTCCTAAAGTTTGGGTTTCTTGCAACATTCTGATTATCACTAGAAGACTTTCTTTCAATGGTCTCCACTCTGTCTCCTAGTCTTTCCATACCTTTGATGATTGCATCCAGCTTTCTTTCAAAAGCTGAAGGTTCTTCATTCATAGGCATTCTTCTTTCGGCCCTAGCTCTGGCTCGTTTTTCTATGAGGTTTGCTTCCACACTAACCACTATGCTTTGCATCTCTTCTAGGGTTTGGGGGGCTCTTTCCCTAAGTGAATATGCTATGTCAGAGTCAAAACCATCAGGGAATTTAACCAATACTGAGTCCGGAGGTGGTCTAAGGTTTTGAGGAACAACGTTGTAGGCTTCGTTGAATCTTATGATGTAATCTTGCACTGTTTCATTAGGTCTTCTTCTCAATTTTTCAAATTCTGATAGGATTTGCAGAGGGTCTTTCTTCTTCTCCCATCTATTCAAAAATGCCCTATACAAAGCTGGTAAATCAGAAATACTGTTTGGAGCAAGGGCCCTAAACCATGTCCTGACTTCCCCAGTAAGACTCTGAACAAAAATTCTCATTCGGACATCATCAGCATCAATTTCATAAAATTCAAAATAATCAGTCATTCTTTTGGTATGTTGTTGAGCTGTGTAAGTACCTGAGCCATCAAAAGGGGTGATCTTACTTTGATAATCCTGAGGCAAAGCAGCAAGATTGCCTGGCAACCTTAACGGGGCATATCTATTGGCCATTGGAAGGTGTAATGGAATAACAGGCGATGATGGTCTGGGTGGAGGAGTAGAAGGAGTGACTTGGGTTTGAGAGGCTTGAGGGAAAGTAACTGAACTTGGGGAAGCTTCAGTAATTACAGAAATGTTTGAACTTTCTTCAAAGGTTTGTTCATATTGAATGGAGTCTTGTAAATGTCCATCAAGATGATGTGAAACAAATCTTAATTGCAAATATTCAAGAAATAGTGGGTCTGGAACAAGCTTAGACAATTCAGATTCAGAAAAATTCACAAACAGAGAAGTTTCAAATCGCTCATCAAAGGGGATTTCATCAAAATATATAATTTTCACAGGGCAGGAATGTGATCTAGAAAGAGGTCTGGAACTTCTAGAACTCTCTTGACTTCCTTTTTCAGAACTTTCTTGACTTCCTTGTCTTCTAAGAATCCTAGGAATCAGATTTGGATTTTCAAATATCGTTGGTGGATTAGGGTCAGGATTTGACCTAGTATGTCGAATCCTTTCTGAAGCTAGTTTTCCTAGATGATATGTGTTTTTGGATTTTTGGTTTTAATTGAAAAATAAATACAACTTCTACAAATTATTCAAGAAATAATGATTTGTGATTAAAATTTTCTCAAAGATTTATTGAACTAGAGAGTCTGATTAAATGTTTAAAACTAAGTTTCAATGTATAAGCTAAATCAGAGATGGACTGAAGCAGCATTTATTTACTATGCAGTTGCAGAGCAAAAGCATTTCAAAGGCTACCTGGCTGATCTTCAGACTCTGTCTATAGCTTATAAGAGAATAATAGTAAAATGATTCAGATCCCCAGTGGAGCCGCCACTATGTTATCACTCAGGTTTTCCTTGAAGTTGTGGAAAAGGAAATTATACCCGAGGTAACCACAAACCAACCTTCAGATGCAGAATCTAGCCAATCTGCATCCAGAGAGGGCTCTATATTTATAATTTATCTTTGTTCTTAGAAAGTTTTAGGCTAGTTATAAATCCAAGAGTTTGTTTGAATGGTGGAATCCGCAAACTAAGGGCAAGGTTGAGGATTTTCAGTCCATTGGGCTATGGAGTCAAAGGATGGCTTTACTGGATTTCTATTCTACACACAAGATGGCTTTACAGGGCAAGATAGCCAAACAGAGAACAATCCTTAAAATTTAAAGTGGATGGAATGAGTTTGAAGGGATGAAAGGCAGTTAAGAATATTTCAACATGTTCAAAAGAAAGAAATGAAATAATTACAAATAAAGAGCAGTGAAGAATTTTTTACTATAGTAATAAAAAATGTTTAAATTAGAGAAGCAAGAGCATTTAAGAATTCGTGCTTATAACCAATTTAGAGGAAAACATTTAAGAATAATCACATCTGAAATCAGAGTACAATTAAGTAAATTCTGATTCAATCCTTTATGTAAATTATTCAGAAAAGGACACAATGATATTATAAACTGATGTAAGACTTAAAACAGAGGATAGAAAGACTTATTGAACTGTAGTCCGACACATGAATCCTGCAAAAAGTCCTGAGCTTCAAATTGTCATCCAGCAAGCCACAAATAAATTTCTTCAAAACACTTTTATTCCAAAAACATCAATGTAACAGCAAAGTAGTAGAATCCACCCTCAACACTCTCTTTGAGGGTTTATTTATACAAAAAATAATTGAAAATATCTCACACTAACCTAGCCAATAATCTAGGGTGACTAATGAGTAAGTTACAATAAAAAGGAGACATATGGTCTCGTAGACAGAATAACAAGTAACTGCTGATGTGCTGTTTCCTTCCTTTGTGGATGTGCTGGAGGCAGGTGCTATAATAGGGCTTGATGTTTTCCCTTTGAGTAATTTTTTTGCTTGTATGATACTCTTCATTTCTACTTATACTCTTTCAACTGCCCAACTGATACTCTTTAACCTGTGATCATTATTTATCCTTTACATGATGGTAAAAAGATCAAATTCTCAACCTGAAGGTAAATTTCATAAAATGTCCAATAAGTCTTCCCACCATTTATCTTCTGCTATTACGATTCTTTTAAGTTTTCTCAATGTCTCATCGGCCTCTGTGTATCTGTAAAAAGTGGGCTGACTAGGGAACAAATACTTTATTTCATGCTCCAGATGAAACAAATTCTTCAATTTGTCATAGAGATTCCTCCCTGTTGGCAATGTTGCTTGTGACGCATTGATAGAAGGAACAGTTGTGTTATGAGCATGTATATCTATTTTAGTAACATAGGTTTCCAAGTCCATTATCTTGTCCTCTGCGAGCATAGGACTGGGTAACCCATTGTCTAATAAAGCCTGAAATTTCCCTTTAAAAGCATTGATTTCTTCCAGAATATCTAAGCACTTTCTTTCCAAATTCTGCATAAGAGTTCTTTTGGTAAAAACTCTTTTTATTTCTAAAATAGTGCCTGTCCTGTCATCAATTCCTAATTCTAAAAGTTGTTGCTTAGTCCGAGTGTTCAGAAACTGTATAAGTTGATTGGCTTGCTCAGGTCTGCCCTTTAATTCATCCATTGTTTTGGCTATTTCTTCCTGAGCTACTTTGATCAAGTCATTTTGTTCAAAGATTGTTTGAACAAAGGACCAAATACTTTTTATTGACTCAATTATATTATCCCAAAGAATTTTATTTATTTCTCTCAAAGGCTTTTCTAACGAAAGATCCTTTTCTAAAGCCTTAACCAATTTTTCCAATCTTTTAATTTCCCTGGTATTATCTGCAACAGTCCTTTTAGACATATCATATTTCTGCTCCAAATTTTCTAACTGTAATTTTGTGGTTTTAAGTTCTGTTACTCTGAGTTTTAAACTTTCCATTTGTTTTACCAATTCATCAAAACTTAAACCAGAAGTGTCTCCCTGTGCTGACTCTGTTTGCGGATCTGCTATTGTGGTACCTGTAGTGATCCCTGTTATAGATGTTTGCATGATATCCTGCTTTTCTTTTAATGCCTGTTCCAATTCTTTCTCTATTTCACTCAGTTGCTCAGTCATTTTTAAGAGCAACTCCATCATTTCTTCCTGTGAATTTTGCTTCAAAACTTCTTGAGGCTGGCAATTTCAGCTGCTTTCTCAGTGCAGCAATATCATCATCTTTATTTTTAATTAGTTCCTCAATTCTTTTGATATCTTTGGGATTGTGACCCAAACTGATGATTATGTCTTCCAGAGACTTTATTCTGTTATCTTTTGCCTGAGAAGAGGCCTTCTCAATTTGCAACTGGGTGTTTGTATTATTTAAAGAATCTTGCAGCCTAAGGGTTGTCATGGCCTTATCAGTAAGAGTGGAATACACCATTTCCCCAGTTTGTTTATGCAACTCTATTTGGTCCAAGGGATGAATGTCTTTTGCCAGGACCTCAAAATTGGTCCTAATATAATCAGCTGCTGTAATGGGTTTTGGCACCTTGGATTTGAAATGGCTCATCATCATTTTGCCTTGTTGAATGTCAAATGCTGAAATTAATCTTTCCTGATTGTGCGGAGCCATTTTGAGATATTGATCGTATACCTTCATTCTCAATGGATCATTCTTTGCTTTTATATTAATGAAAGTTCTTTTTATATCACCTGTATCTGTTTTTGGTGGCCTAAAAGAAGATACTTCAGTACTCAACTGTTTTTGCAATGCTTTTCCTTTGTGATCTGTGTGTGTTATACTAACTAAACCAGTTAGTTGACTATCTTCTCTTTCATCATCAAACATCTCATCTATAATTTCCACTTCCGGGAGTGGACTGAGTTTCTGCTTTTTAGTTTGATGTAGCTCTGAGGATTCTTTGGGAGGAGTAGTATCTGGAACCTGTCTTTTCTTTCCTATTTCCATATTGGATGGAGTTTGCAATCCTGAAACTTCGGGATGATTTAATTGAGTGGGAGAAACTTGTGTTTGATCTGGTGCTCTAGAGGTTTGAGGTTTCTCTGCCATGATAAAATTTTCAATGACCTGTATTTCAGGTTCCTTTCCTTTGCCTTTTGATTGTACTGCAATTGATGAGCTATCTCCCTGTAATCCCTGTTGGATATTTCCTGCTGAAGAAGTGCCAATGTGAGGTACCTGCACTTGACCACAAGATTCTAGGTCATACTTCTTTTCAAGATCTTTCATAATTTTGTTTATATTGTCTTCTTCACTATCTTGCTCAACTAGTGTTCCTTCCACCCACTCATCTTGATTAGCATATTGTTCTATTTCTGGAATCCCGTGGTGAATGTAAGGGGATGATTTGTTCTTCATTCTTTTTTCACAGATAAAACCAAATGGATCATAAGGAACCCAACGGAAACTCCTTTGTAACTTGCAACGGTTTTGTAGTATATCTTCTGCTTCTCGCTCAGCATCCCTAGAGTTGCATATGAAGGGACCTAATTGACTTTTGATCCTGAGTTGGGCTTTCTTTTTTACACTACAAAAATTAATCATATCAGAATTATTCATTTGCCTGAAATATTCCAAGGCAAAAAGTCTCATGGGCACATATTTTGGCAACTTAAATGGATGCAATTCACATCCATATATCCTGATGACTGAATGATTTTGGTATAAATACCAATCCCCAACTTTGTATGTCCTTGAAAGCTGCAAAGTCTTCTTAATCTCATTACTGAGCCTTGGAGGAGGAATTCCTGTCAACAAAGTAGTTGCAGGATACACAAAAAGATCGATGAACTCAGCATAAGAATAGGGAGAATTATAAGAAGAGTGAATTATGGGAGACCAAAATATAACAGATCTAGGGTTTCCCTTGGCATCAAGCTTTTGAACAGGAAAAGGGAATTTCTCTGATTGGTAATAGATGATGAGATGGTAAATGACTGAGGAATATTTAAACACTTTCTCATTATCTAGCTTCATGAACTGGTCATGGATTTTATTGGCAATGAAGGATGCAAAGTCATATTTTACTGCAGGAGGTTGCCCAGGAGTAAAGATAGATAGCAAAACTAGGGTTATTTCATCAACATATTCACTGGTATTGAAACCCAAGACAAAAGATATCATATTTAGGATTATCTTTCCTAATTTAGTGAAATAAGAAAAACCATAGGGAGGAGTACCCCTAGGTTGATGTTCAGGCAACATAAATGTCTGGCAAATGCATTTCAATTTTTCTGGGGACAATTGATTAGACTTTTCAATCAATTCTTCCATAGACAATGGAGTTAGCTCTTGATCAGTTTCAAAATGTAGCATTGTATTGATAGCTTGAGGAGTGATAGGGAAAAGAACACTTTGGTCAGGGGACATCACTGCTCTTTGAGTTGGATCATAGTTAGAATGGCAGTAGTGGATAATTTCTGGGAAAATACGGACTGAGGGGATGAGATATCTCGGGAAATTGGATTCCCACAATCCAATGACATCCAATCCCTTCGAATAATCGTCTCTGCAGGGACAATAACTTCGAAGGGGGCTTTCATCAAACACTAAGTCTTTAATTTGAAAGTCTTTATCCACTAAGGGCAAATATTCTAACTCTCTGTGGGGGGCATTTAATGGGGTTACATTTAGGGCTGTCGGAGCTTCCATTTTGGTTCTTGTGTATTCAAAATGGAAGTTTCTGGGTTTTCTTCACAGAAATGACGCAATTTTAGTTTTAATGAGGGAAATTGGCACAGTTTCAGGTTTGGGGGAACAATTCACAGTTTTAAAAATCATGGAGTGATCTTAGCGATAAGATTTTAACACTGATCCAGTGGAAAAACAAGGAACATAGAGTTTCTTTTAAAGTTCGGAGCGCAATGGAATAAATACCTGTTTTCGGAGGCAAACTGGGATTTAACAGGTATCAAGTGGTGGCAAGAAGATACTTGAACACTGGTCTGGCGGAATTCTCGAGCGAAATTGGATAGAACAGTAATTTTCAGTGAAAATTTTGAATTTCGCAGTGGAAGGCGCAGTCGCTTTCAGCAATGAAAATGACAGAAAAAACACGAAATTTTGTTTTATTTACAAAGTCAAAAGGGATTTTTATTTTATCAAGGAATGACGTCATCGAGATACGGGATGACTTGTGGCAGGGGTCGGGCGGTAAGCGGTAATTTCCGCACCGCTTATGGGCAATGGCAGTTTAAACGAGGAAGCAGCGATTCCATTTAGAAGTCAACACGTGGCCGGTGGAGTATTCCAAAACCACCGTGCCCTCGCGCGTTAACTTCCGGATGCAAGACGGCCAGCGGAATAATCCTGGACCGTTGATCTTTGGGAAGGTGATCTGACGGTGGAGGGGACGTGGAGTTGGTGGGGGTTAATGCGCAGGCCCGACGTAATTAGTGATTAACTAACCATTCTGGGCGGCGTCTGATTGGTGGAGATATTGGTTATTAATTAATCCAAGTGATTAATTAATCCCTTGGTTTAATGAAATCGGGGTTGTGGTGAGACTTTAGTTTTTTAACTCGAATTAGGGTTGGGGAATGGAATATATAACGGGATTTTTAACTCGAGTTAGGGCGTCGGGTATAGGGGAAAATGAGATTATTTCTGAAGTTTAGCTTTAATTAAACTTTGGATTTATTTTATTTAAACATATAAAATATATGTTTCGAAGTTTTTCATATATGTTTTTATTATATGATAAATCAACCAATGTGATTAACTTATCATAGGGGCGGGAATATTATATAATGATATATTTTAACCAAAGGGCACATAATGTGGGTTTTTATGAATAATTGGGAAATAAATACTTTGGTTAAAATTTTATAATAAGATGTGTTTTTGGGATATTTATTTAGAAGGAGTTATACATATAGGGAAAGGTGATTTTCATAGGGAGTTAATAATTAAAGTTAAATGTTAATATGACAAAGGGACATGGAAAACTCAAAATTCTTAACAAATCTAGGAAAGTGAAGATTTCTGAAGTAAATTACATCATCTAAATTTCAACATTTAGATTTAGAATAGTAAGTACTTTTGAGGGGATTTTATGAAATATGGCATGATTTTCCTAAGTAAAATGAGATTTTACTTAGGAAAATATTTAAAGTGAATAAGTGTAATGATGAATAATCTCAAGTACTAAGGTCTTTTCAATTATTAGGCCGAGGGTCTGGTCCCTCCAAAAGTCAAGGAAATGCCTTGAGCCCCTCTAATATTCAAATACCTTAGCACTTTAGGGAAATTAGTAAAAATCTTAGGGAAAAAGTGATGTGGGAAGTTAATGATTTTGACTTTGCTTTCTTTGAATTTTCCAGTGCATTTCTTGCTTCAGTATTTGTGATGAAGGTAAAAAATTAAACATATTTAGCACCATCATTCATCACATAAAACTTTGCAACACCATCTACCTACCCTATCTACTTGACACTACCATTTTCTCTTCTTTATTAGGGTGCATTTAAATTTGCAAACCCTTATCAACCTTTTTTCTTTTTACATGGAAAATCTATCTAATTCTACCCTTATTACATCCAAGGGCTCAGATTAAACTGTTGAGCACCTTTTATTAACTCTACATATCTACTTATCTGCCAAAATTAAACTGTTTGGTCAGATATTTATTCTCTATTCTACAACATGAAATTGAAAAATGAATGAGTCAATTTTAAACAGTTTGACTCTTCATAAATTGTGGCAAAAGTTTGACAAGTTGCACACAATTACTTATTTACAAAAAATGAAATAGTTGTGGCATTTGGATTTGCACACTTTCCTTGGTCTATTTTTTGTTTGGGGTTCATTTATTTCACTTTTTTGACCATTTTATTTTTCTTACCCTTTGATTTTTCTTTTAGGGTATACCCTCTTTACATTTTTTAAAATTTTTTGATTTTTTGGTTTTTCAAGAATATGGAACACCTTTGCTCAAGAAAAAGGTTTGAATATATTCCATAGTTCAATCAAGACAATCATGAAAAATGACACCTATTGGTATAGGAGTCTAACAAGCCACCTGCTTCACTTTGTAGATCCATCGTGAACCCACCACTGATTTCCCTTCCAGTCTTGGGACAATCTCCCATGCACTGTTTCTGAAGATCGAATCATATTCTTCGATCATGGCATCTACCCATGCAGGTTCCTCCACAGCTTCCTCAAAGGAGGATGGCTCCATCACAACACATTGACTCACAAGAGCCATGTATCTAGTGTACCGATCCGGTGACTGCCTCTGCATGCGCTGTGCTGTAGGTGGTCTTACAACCTTCTATACATCTCGAGCCAGTTGCTCAGCTTCTGTAGTGCGCATGCGCCCTCTGATGGTTGGCGCTGCATGGGTGGTTTCTTCCACCTCCTGAACTTCCTCTTGTGGCTGATCCACATCCGGAAGCTCCTCCTTGGGAACTAACAGCTCCTCATCTGCATGCAAGTGTAGCTCCCTCTCAAGCGAACACTGCATGGCTTTCTCCTCTTGAAATTTTATATCCCGTCGCACAACAGTCTTGCGACTGTCTGACAAATACACCCGATAGTTGTGAGGTGTATCAGTGTACCCCACAAATATTCCAACCTCGGCGGTTGGATCCAGCTTCCTTCTTGCATCCTTCGTCACATGCATGTAGACAGGAGAACCAAAAATCCGCAAATGGGAAATATCAGGCCTCTTGCCAGAATAAGCCTCCTCCGATGTACTCATGCCAAGAACCTTGTGAGGACAACGGTTCTGCACATACACTACTGTATTGCATGCCTCATCCCACAAGTGAAGGGGTAGGCCCTGATCATGCAACATCGCCCGTGCAGCACCCACGATCGTTCTGTTCTTCCGCTCAGCCACCCCGTTCTGCTGTGGGTTATGGGGTGCGATGAGCTCTCTCTGAATCCCTTCTGCGCTGCAGAACTCCTTGAATTCAGCCGAGATGAATTCGCCACCGTTATCACTCCTTAGAGCAATCACCTTCTTCCCCGACTCCTTCTCGACCAGTGCTTTAAACTCACGAAGTGCTTTAAACTCACGAACTTCGCGAATGTAGCTCTTGTACGCATGAAGAAGATCCGGCACTTCCAAGAAAAATCATCAACAAAGATCACATAGTACCTATGCTTTGCTGTCGAAGCTACTGAGAAAGGTCTACACACGTCTGTGTGGATTCTCTCGAGGATCATCGTGGCGCAACAATCCTTCTCGTGAAAGGTGGCTTTCACAAATTTTCCCAAGGTACACCCCTTGCACTGATCTGATTGTGCAAGAGTGCCTTTAGGAAGCCCAGTAGAAATCTGCTGCAGTATCTTCAAAGCTCCATGGTGAAGGTGGCCCAATCTCCGGTGCCACGGTTCGCCCTCATCATCCCGGCTCACCACTTCTCCCGCTTTGCATGCCATAGGCTGAGCGCCATCTACTTGCAACTGATAAAGGTTCTTGACTCGAACCCCTATCTTCCGGGTCTCTCCAGTTGTCTTACTGCGCAGGAAGGATTTTCCTTCGCTGAAGACCACATCATACCCCTTGTCTTCCAACATCGCCACAGAGATCAGATTCTTCATCAATCCTGGAACATGCAATACTTCCTTCAATACAAAGGGTTTACTAGACTCCCTCTCAAAGGAAATGGTACTGATACCGGTCGCACTAAATCTACCATCATCTCTCATCTCGATGTGCACTCCAAGATCTTTTTCCTCCAGATTGCGAGAATAATTCCTCTCTAGTCATATGAAATGGCCTTAACTGCTATCCAAGAACCACATAGATCCATCACACTTGAAACCGAAGCATACGATCGGTGAAAAGTCAAACTCGGTAATGACCAAAGCTTCTCCATCTATGAGATCTTCACTTGCTTATTTTCTTCTTCTTTGAACAATTGGTAGCTTAATGTACGTGATCATGGAACGGTAGAAAACACTTCACTTTCGCCATATCCTGCTTCTTTCCCTTTGCACCAGAATGAGAGGTTTTCTTACCCTTCCCTTTCTTTGCTTTGGCCACCAAAGCGCAGTTTTCTTTATCAACTCCCTTTGATGAAGATCCATCTCGAGTAGTCCTCCTTATCTCCTCCTACATGAGATCTGCCCAAAGGCGCTCCCATCCTGGCAGCTTCTCCCGACCATTGACACTATCTTGATATGAGTGCCAAGCCTTCGGAAGACCAAGGAGAGCCAGGTGGACCATGTCCTCGTCTTCGGCAGTCACCCCCACACTTCCCAGCTCATCTCTGCACTGAGTGAACTTCGTGAGGTATTTGGCGATACTGTCGCCTTTCTCCATCTTGATGTTCCTGAGCTTATCTTTGAGTGCCAGCTTCCTTTGGTCGCTCTTACTCTGGAATAGATCCGTCAAAGCTTTCCACATTAAATATGGAGAAGCCTTTCTCTGCAGGCTGGATACAATATGATCCTTAACGCCCTCCAACAGGATCCTTTGACATTTCACCATCTTCTTTTGCCATGCTTCGACTTCAGCAGGATCAGTGGGCCTTTGGACATCCGTATCCATGAACTCCTTTAGTCCATTATCTTCTAATACTACCTCCATGCGATCCTTCCATGCAACATAATTCGAACTGCCTTCAAGAGCATATTCGAGTCGCAAATTGTTGAAAGACATTTTCAACTCCGGCACCAAGAAAACAAAACTGCTGCAAAATTCGAATTCCAACTCAAAGATCAATCGCTCTAGATCCGTGAGAACAAATTATTTCTAGCACAGAGATCGACTGCAAGGGCGTTTACTGGATATATCACCTTTCAAAGAAAGGATGGATCCAGAGGCTACCTGGCCCGCATGCAGACTCTGTCTACCGAAATAAGTTTGTAATCACTGTGATGATCAATCTCTGCTTCGATAGCTCCGATACCATGTAGAAATTTGCTGAATAATGATTAATTATCCACCGAGACTATCCTGATCACATAAAATTTGAATTTATATGCAACACATAATCTCTTCCACTCAGATCATCACACATGCGGAAATAAAACAAGCGATAGCACATCAAATCATCATACACATTAACACGGTATGTATGGGGAAAGCTTATAGCTGAAAACCCCGCAGCTATTGTGTATATTATAATGGAGAAATCATGTAACAAACTCAGTACAATACTCCTCACAAGTACTCAATACTTTCTCATAAAGTTACACACAAACTAGCTTGGTTTTGAACAGGTTACTGGTTCAAAACTCACCACTAATTGCCTTTCCTCTATTGCACAATCATGGCCTGTCTAAATAGAGATCCAAGGTTCGAATCTCCTTGGCTTGACAGCGCAATCATCATGGGAAATTCCTCCAAGTGTGGTGCAAATCTCATGCACAACTGATGTCGCCACTGATAGCTAACTCCACCCTTTCATCTACCTCTTTCACTGGTCTCCACTGAACTGATCATGCATTGTAGTGAAATGATGTGTTCTTGAGTTGAATAATGAGTTACTAATTAATGAATTAAATAATATTTAATTCACTCCACTCATAACTAGTTGATTAGCTAGTTAAACTAATCTCAACTAGTTCAACTAAGTTAAACCGAACACAACTCCACTAGCTGTCTCATTAACTCCACCAAACTTATGCCACTGAAGTCCTAACTGAAGTCAACCATGCATGTGCTCACCAAACCCTAGGAATAGCATAATTCCTCTATCAGATGCATGAGCCACTTCCAAGGCTCGAACTGAAGTGCTCCAAGAGAGTAAACTAAAGTTTATAGTCCAAATATTATTAAGGGTAAATAATATTTGACTTCCCTATTTTTAGGATAGGCAGTCTAAAAATAGACTTCGACCTATAGGTCCAAAAATAGAGGTCCATCTATTTTTACCAGCATGACCAATACTCCAAGAATAACATACTGCAACCCCTGGACCATGCTCCATATGTCTAAAAATAGACATAGTCTAAAAATAGACTTTGCGCCAGAATTTGCCTGCGGGCCCACTTAGTGAAGGCGACTTCATTTCACTAAGCTCCATCATATTGCTGCATTTTCAACATCTGGATCCTCCTCCTCGATACGGCAGACATACTCCTACGGTATGGCCTCCTCTTCAGTAGTAGCTCAACGCGGAGGCCTAGAAGCAGGTGCGCAAAGGATGGGAGCGATTGAATACTCATCATCTAGTACATGTGTCCAAGTTCCCTCTGATTCCATCATCCATACATGGGTGTTTTCCCCCTCTACCTCCGGAACTGGAAGAGGCTTGGTTTTGCAGGGCCTGGGGTGCTCCTGGTCTGCAATGGTGGATTTCCTTAGTCTTCTTCTGCCTCTCTGCATTTCATGAATAGGGGCTTCCTCCTTTTGGTCATGTGCAGGGCTCTAGGGGGCATCCTTAGCATGATTTCCAAAAGTGGAGCCCTTAAAGGACTCCAAATGGTTATCAGGCCCTCATTGGTAGCGTCCAGGATACACACCTCTTTGGGTTCCTCTAATTTTTCTTTGGCGTAGACTCGGAGCCATGGAATATTAAATCAGAGGGTAGATGGGGGCTGAGAGGTATGGAGAAGAGGCTTAGACCAGAGATAGGGAGTGCGCAGCATGGTGCTGTTGGGCAGGGTGGTGCGCAGGTGGAGTTTGCACAGCTGGGGGCGCTTAGTGATGAGAGTGCACAGTCTAGAGAAACTAGCAAGGTAAAGGGAGTCAAGGTGAGGCGCACATTCAGGGAGGTGCATGGCTGATAGGTTTCTTCACAGTGCAGCTCTGGAGGGAGGCTGTGCAGTGGGTGGGGTGCGTAGGAGGGCTGAAACTAAAACAGAGAATCTAGAAGGAGCAAACTTTGAATAGCATTATGTGGAATGGCCTCCCCATTTGTAGGCCTATGGCACAAGAAAAAATGTTGTGCATTATTATGACATGCTCATAGATGCATGCTGTGATAGTTTTCATGTGGAAGCATGTGCTTCGAGTTATGGTAGAGCGTCATATCCATCCAGGATCTCATTCAAATGATTGTAGCTGAGAGGTACCACCCAAGGTCATTTTTGGCTTTGCGTATCTTCTTGATGCCTTGCCTCTGTCACCTCATGCGAATTATTGCAGATAGATGGTTCCACTTTAAGTGAAGGTCTGTGATGCAGCTATTCATCATCTCAAACGTGGGAGAGACTATTTTCGTATGTGCGTCCAATGTCACCCAAATCCGAGGAGAGATAGTCATTTTTTATGAGAGTTTGGAATTCTCTGCATAAGGAATCATCCTCAATTTGGGAGAGGTTGGAGTAATGCAGTGCGTTGTGGATTTCCACACCCTTGTTGGCTAGGAGATCCGCAACAGTGTCCGCTTTCCTATGTACATGGTGAAAATTTGTTGCCCTATGATTTTGTATGAATTTTTCTAGGAGTTTGAGCCTGTTAGCGAGCCTCTAGCTGGTGGAGACCTTTGTGGAGGAAGAGCCATGGAGAATTCATGTGGCTACCTATGTGATGATTTGCAAGTCTCCCTCTATTTCCAGGGGAAAATAGCTAAACTCAATGGATCTAGAGATGCCCTAAATGAGTCCCTATAACTCCACAGAGTTGTGTCTATACCATCCCATGTTGCCATAGAAGACCACATTAGGGGAATTTTGAGGTCTAAAATGGGCCTCCTAAGGAAATTATAAAATAATAGTGGAAAAAATCAAATAAGATTTGATGACATCATCAAATTTTAGAGGGAAAAATGGAAAAACTACTTTTTCAACTCATATTTTCAACTTATCTCCCAAAGTTTTTACTCAAATTTCGAGCGGGAGTACTTGTTGGATGCGAAATTTAATTCCCCATCCAAGGATTACCCATGTTGCATAGTCTCGATGGGTACTACTACACGAAAAATGAGAAAAACATAAAAAAATGTGATTACAATCACATTTTTTATGTATTTCTCATTTTTCGTGTAGTAGAGTTCATCGAAAGTATGCAACATGGGTACTCCTTGGATGAGGAATTAAATTTCGCATCCAACGAGTACTCCCGCTCGAAATTTGAGTAAAATTTTTGGGAGATAAGTTGAAAATACGAGTTGAAAAAGTAGTTTTATTATTTTATTATTTTTTAATATTTTTACCCTTTTATTTAAAAAATGGTGAATCATCCCCCATGGTTGACATCATCATCTTGAATCCTATTGGTTGTTATAAAGTTTATTTTTGTTGTACATTTTTCTTATGAGGCCCATTTTAGACCTCAAAATTCCCCTAATGGAATGGGCTTGCCCTGGGAGTTCCTGAAGATACCTCTGAATCCAGCATTTCTTGGGTTGCCTTTAGAGGCTCCGTCGAAGTTACATTTGAAGAAACCATTTGGAGGAGTATTCCATTATTCAGGAGTGATGGTTCTTCCTGTGTTCCCAAGGGGGTCATCCATAGGGGTGTTTATGCTCGTATGCCAGTTGCTCCAAATTTTGCGTTCTGCATTAGTTGTCAGGAGGTCTTCCTTACTCTAGGGAGTTATGGCAAGTGTTTTTGTGAGATTTTCATGTAGCCTTGCCCAAATTTGCTCTTGATTGGATGCCTTGTCTTTAAATATCCGTCTATTCCTTTCTTTCCATATGTTCAAAATAAGGAGGCCTAGAATCAACTGCCAGATTCTGCTCAAAAGGTTGCTGGAGTATGGATTTTCCGTTCACTTGCTGATGGCGTTGATGATGTTACCCTTTTCTCTGTTGGTGTGTCTACATAGAATTTCGATCCTGTCCCACAATGTGTTGGATATGGGAAAATTTCCAACAAATGATCAATAGTTTCAAGGTCTTCCTGGCACAAAGGACATCTTGAGGGTCGTACAAAAACTCGTTTCAATATATTCTCCCATGTGAGGATGCATCGTTTACTGAGCAACCATAGAAAGGTTGCTACTTTGGGCCAGAGCTTGACATAACATATATTCTTCCATATTTGATTGGATGGATCTGGGTTCTGTTGTTGTAAGAGATTGTAGGATTCCTTGGTGGAGTAGTTTCCACTTGGAGTATTACCCCATCGAATAACATCAGGTCCTTTTTGGGCTCTTATTCTTCTTTTAATTATTAGTTCCTCCAAAATGTCTCTTTTATTTTCATTGTTCCAATCTTATTGCCATCTTTCAGTATGAAGCCAAGTCCTGTATCCTTGAGTTGTGTCACTGGTCCAAAAATATTGGACACAGTTTCGCTACCTTGCCTGTAATACTGTGCTCCAAAGGGGTCTGGGAAAAATTGAGGAGAGGCTAGGCATTTGCTGCTAGGAATCCTCCCAGAATATGGCTTGAGTATCACTGCATAGCTCCCAGAAGCTATGGGTTTGGATCAACTGTTTTTGGTTGTTGGTTGCTTTCCATATTTGGGATCCTCCTTGATCTATGTTGAATCTAATGAGGTCCTCCTTGGGCCAATTTATCATGTATTTGTCTACCCATAGGTTTTTTGAAGGTGTATGAGGGTTGGAGACCCATTTCCACCAAATATCGGCCCCCATGATATTGTTGTTGTGCTCTGGATCTCGCAGCCCTAGCCCGCCATGAACTTTTGGTTTGCATACTTCTTTCCAATTGGCTAATGCCCATTTATTTTTCTCTTTAGTTCCTCCCCAGAGGAAAGACTGTTGTAATGTGCACATAGCTTTGAGGACCCATTTTGGGGCTGCTAGAACTGAGAAAAGGTATATGGGGAGAGACTGAAGAACCGCTTTGATGAGCACCATATGGCCCGCTATATTGAGAGAACGGTGGGTCCAGTTGGATAGTTTGGTTTCCATTCTGTTCAGCAGCACTCTCCATGAGGAGTGATTTATGAATGTATCTATGAGAGGGGCTCCAAGGTATTTGGAAGGCAAGGAAGCTATGGAGAAGCCCAATATGTGGGTGATGTTGCGTTAGGTGATAGGGGAAATGTGTAAGATGAAGATTTGAGATTTTTCAAAGTTGACCTTTGTGCCAGATGCTTCAGAGAAACAGTCGATCAGAGATTTGAGGGATTGGGTTTCCTAGAATGAGGGGTGTCTCATTATCATATTTTCGTCCACAAATTGTTGATGGGAAATGGGAGGGAGATTTTGGAGGGGTATGCCTTAAAGGGTATCCGAATGGACAGAGCTTTTGAGCATGCGACCTAGCCCTTCTGCCATAATAATGAAAATGAAGGGCGAGAGAGGATCTCCTTGTCTGATACCTCTTGAAGGATTGAAGGTTGTCGAAGGTATTCCATTGACCAGAATGGGAAGAAAGTGGGATGTTGTCAAGCTCATTATCCATCGTACCCAAGTGTGGCTGAAGCCAAAGGCTAAGAGGACTTGCTTGATATAATCCCAATTGAGTTTGTCAAAAGCCTTGGACGGATCAATTTTGAGGAGCATACCGGGTTTTTTGGAAGTCTTGAGAGAGTGTATGACCTCGTGGGTTAAAATGATGCCATCAAGGATTTTCTACCTTCTACATAGCCTGTTTTCTCCAGGGAAACGACCAGGGGTAGGAGCTGCTTCAGTTTGTTATCTATATCTTTGGAAATGATTTTATAAATGACATTGCAGAGTGCTATGAGTTTTTACTTTGCATTACGACATTGTCCCTTTTGGTATGAGAGTGAGGAAGGTGGCATTGAGAGCTAGTAGGAGCTAGTGAGTGGTGCACGATTCCTCTGTGACATCCCAGACCTCTTCTTTGATGGTTTCCCAAAAGAAAAGGAAGAAGTTGGTAGTGAATCTATCTGAGCCAGGAGCTTTCCCTTCCTTTAGTTGTAAGACTACTTGTTCCACCTCTGCCAGAGTGGTTGCTTTAAGTAGCATCCTATTGTGTTCTTCCGTGACCAGTTTGGGTATGTGCTGAGTGATTCTTCCTATAGCTTCATGCCTTTCATTATTGGGTTCTTGGAGGATGTCCTTGAAGTGGTTGCACAGCTCCTCCATGATATCCTCTTGATTTTTCAATCGCTCTCCATTCTGATTTTTTAGAATTGTGATTCTATTGTGCATCATGTGTTGAATGGTGGAGCGATGGAAAAATTGTGTGTCTCCTTCTCCATCTTTTAGCTAGCATATCCTAGATTTTTGTTTCCATAGAATTTATTCCTGACTTCTTCTCTCTTTAATCTGGGTTGTTAGTAATTTCTCTCTGTTCTCTGAGTCTGTTAAGCGTCCTTCTAAGATGATTGGTTTTTGGAGCTTCTTCATTCTCTCTTCCAAATCTCTTTGATCTTTGAAGATGTTTCCGAAGGTGGTCTTGTTCTTCATTTTACCTTTGAGCATCTTAAGCTTTGCCTAGAATTGATACTTTTTTGTTCCTTGAGGTGGTGAAAGGGAGGACCACCAATCTGAGACGATTTATTTGAACCTTGTATGTCTCAACTAGCAGTGTTCAAACGAAATGGTTTGGGCATGGGCATACCTAGTCTTAGCCATTGTAGCTATATCGACCAATGGTTAGACCCAACGGTCGGAATGATGGTGGCTACAAGATCTCCCCCTAGATGTATAAATTCTTCCATGATGAGAAAATGGTCCAATACAGAGGCCATCTACTGGGTGCCTACTCTTCTATTGTTCCAATTAAAGATGCCCATTGGAAGTTTTTAGATCTATGAGGTGATTGTATTGGATGAAGTTCTTGAACCCAGTGTTGTTTGTATCTAGATGCTTCCTTCTGCCTTTTTTTTCCTGTAGATTGGTTATCATATTGAAATATCCTCCAAGGAGCCATAGTGGTAGATTTCGCTGGTTATTGAGATCAACAATGTTGTCCAGAAGCTCAGTTTTCTGCTAGAGATTCTGGGGGAAGTAGACGTTCGTGAGAAATCCATGGATGGTGGTTCCAATCAAGTGAAAGTTGGCTTGAATGAAGTGCCTGTTAGCATGACAGTTCTCTAGGGTGATGATGTGGGGGTTCCAAATGATTGCCCAATTGGCATCCACCGTTATTGTTTTGTAGCATTTCCATATCCTTTTGAAGATTGTTTCCAAAGTGGAGCTGGAGCATTTGGTTTCTTGCATGTAGAAAATTGCAGGGTGTTCCTCAGTAATTCTTTTCTTGATGATCTTGTGCTTTTTGGGGCTATTGAGCCCTCTGATATTCCACGAGATGATCTTCATTGAGGGGGGTTGGGGATGTAGGAGTAGAATCAGGTTAACTTGGGGAATCTCCCAAATTCTACCATCTCTCTTCCCATTTCTATTGTTCTTTGCAGCTCTATTTTTCTACCTCATTTGTGGGGTTATTTCGGGATGAATTTTGTATTCAGGAGCATACTGCCCTGAATGCCCAGAGAGGGGATTTGTTGTGCTCGAATGAGGATTTATTCTAGCTTCTAGATCTATTGCTGGGGTATTGAAAGAAATTCATTCTTGTTGCATGAATCCTCTAACCCTATGAGATCCTAGCCCTCAAATTCAATGCTCTCTGGCTCTTCCATCATGGCTTCTAGGATTGGGTCCAGTGCCTTTCCTTTTCCTTTCATTACATAGTCATCCCTTGCATGTATAGGGGTTTCGGGTTTTAGAAAGGCTTCCAGTTGAATCTTGTCTTGTTTTGTCTTTGAGATATGGGGTTGCTCCTGCAAGGATCGTCCTATATCTTAGGGAGGTTCATTCTAATTTTCACTTAGCTGAGTTAGGGCTTCAAAGTTGTTTCTAGTCATTGGGGATTTTTTGTTCTTGTTAGGGTTGGATCTCTTTTTGTGCCTTTTCTTGCTTGCTACTTTCGTAAACCCTTCTGTAGCTTGATCATTTGATTCATTGTTAGTTGTCTCCCTTTGATTTAGGGGAATTCTTTGAATAGGTGCCCGTGTTGGTGACACCTCTGACATTTGAAGGGAACATGTTCATAATATACAGTTTGTATCCATTCAAAATCATCATGAAATAGGCTTACCTCACTAGGGAGTGACTCTACGATGTTCATGTAGACGCAGATTCGTGTGTATGCTGCATGTTAGTTAATCTTTGTTTCCTCCGTCGTCTTGATGAATTCTCATAGGGAATTGCCTATGTCCTGTAGAGTCAGCTCATCCCAGTAGTCTTGGGGGAGGGAGTAGAGCCAGACCCAGACCGAAGCCCATGTGAGGTCTTTCTTGTCTGGATTGAAGCATTCTACCTAGTTGCGTAGGTATAAACCTGCCAAGTTGAAGAAGTATGGCCCTTCGTCCATGATCTGATTTTTGTCTTCAATGCAGGTGAAGATCACATTAAAGAAGCCTTTGGCACCCAAATGAAGTTCGATATGACCCTTAGGCTTCCATTTAGAGGTTATCCATCCTCGAAGGGCTTTTTCGATGGGCCATAAACCCATGAACTTTCCTATCAATGCATGATCCTTCATGAATTGGATTCTTTCATTGATTCAATGCGCAAGGAGCTCGATCATGGTTCTTTTAGTATCTTTGGCTATGCATGTGGATGAGGTGATATTTGTTGCTTCTGCTTCTGTTGTGGAGGTCGGTTTCGTTGTGAGAGTCGCCCCGATTGTGTCATGAAGCGGGCCAGAGTTTCGCTGACGGTTGATGTCAGCCCTTGCCGCTGCTCTTGTGGGAGGTTGGCCTGTGGTAGGGGAGCAGCAGTCCCCCTGCTAGTTTCTGTCACGAGTGAGCCTCAAGGCTTGCCAGGAATGTGATCGCGTCCTCAAGGGCTAGCAGGGAGGTCTGCGAGGGGCAGCCTGTGCTGAAACCTCCAAACCCTAGATCATGGTGATCAACTTGGTTCTCAATTCGCTCTTTCCAATCAGTTGTGATGCAGAACTTTAAAACTCCCTCTTCAATCAATAATTTATACTTAAATGTAAATTATTATTAAATATTTCATAAATTTATATTCACACTTCCAAAATTAAATTAATGTATTTTAAAAAATTTACTTCTAAATTCTAATTTTGTATTTTTAAATATACTTTTATACCATCAAAACTCAATGTCACATGTCTAAAATTTCATTTTATAGTTAAAATATATTGGTTTTAAAAATAAATGTTGAAATGCCATTTCACCACATGTTCCCAACTAGTTTAAATAATTTATTTCATAACTAATATTTATTTAGTATGTTACACATTTTTAAATAATAATAATAATAAAATAAAACAATTATAAATCATTTTTAGTTATATGTAATATAAAAATAACAAAATTTACTTAAAAATAACCAAACTTACTTTTAATAAATTCTATATTTTCATATAACAAAATTTACTTTTAATAAATTACATACTTTCATACAATTACATTAATTTAACTCTCATTATGTATCTGGAAAAGGGCATCAGTTTACTTCTCAAAATTGCTGCTATAGTTGGCATCTTAAAATACAGTGACACCCTCCAAGGTTGGCCCAAAAGAATCATCAACCCGAAGCAAACGAAAACACTATTTAGACATATTAATAAAGCAATTTCGAGATCAATATTCACATTTCCCATTTAGCAATCTCAGATGCTAGGGCGTTCATCCACAGCTAAAGGGGTGCGAGCAATTCTTGTATTTTCCAATGGTTTTGTCAGAAAAAATCATGTCCGCTATGCAGATTTTCTTTTTCATGTTGGGTAGCTTGAACGACGTGGAATAAATATTGACCTATAGTTTTGGTTTTATTTTTCTGTAATTTTCCTTTACTTTTTTTTTTAATTTAATTTATTAATTATTAATCTATAATTATAAATATATATAAAAAAATATTATAACTCATGTAACGATGATAAATTATTATTTTCAGTGGTCAGACCAACAGATATTGAAGAGTTAAGCATAAAACAAAGGGTCAGTTTTGGGCATAGATTTTGATTTCCCTTAATATCATCATGATAATGGGACAAGAAACTTTAGAACCCATGGAAAAAAATGATATAGGGCAAGTGAAAATTGCCTCATCAACGAAAACTGGGAAGTTGGTTTGGGTCAATGCCAAACAATATCATGGCATTTTAAAAAGGAGACTAGCTCGTCTAAAATGGGATCAGACAAGGAAAAAAAGGTCTCAAAGGGAGAGTATTGTTCGCAAGAAACAACATTCAAACAAGTCTTCTTCGCAAACATGTGGCAACAAGTCCAAAGGAAAAGAAAAATTTAGTGATGATTATGCTTTATATAGTCCCACATCCACACCTCTCACTTGGTCATCTGATCTTTATGTGAAAGAAATCTTAAATGTAAAAGAAAGGTTGGAAGTAGTAGAAGCTAAAGAGCTGGAAAGAGATTGTACAATCCATATAATAACAGCTGAAAATCGGGCTTTAGCAGAAAGCAACAAAGTTCTGAAGGAACAAGTGTCATTACTGCAGGAAGCTCTCTGAATAGGGAAAACAGAATGGCAACGCATGAAAGCAGAGGTGCAAAACATGAAGAAATTTGCAGTGGAGAATACAGAGGTGATGAATGAGAAGCCATCTCAGGACAAGGGGAAAGAAGTTGCTCAAATAGACAACAATGAAGAAACATCAACAGAAGGGAAGAAAGGAGATCCCACAAAACTTTCCAAAACTTGGGCTCAAGTTATTAGCAATTCTGCTAAGGGGGAAAGAGAAAAAAACATTCAGGTTAACAAAATGCAAGATAGAGAAAACAAGGAAAGACTGGATAGAGCAACAAACATAATTATTAAAGGGGTGAAGGAGTATGGGAAAAATGAATGTACTCTTGACCTTGCAGGAGACTTCTTGAAAGACAAGCTCCAATGGAAAGGACAAATATGTCAAGCATGGAGAGTAGGTAAGCTTAACGGTGAGAGAGCCAGGCCCATAAAAGTCATCATGCCCAACTTGCGTGATAAAGATATCATTCTAAGCAAGAAGCAACTCTTAAGGGGTTCTCAGTTTTTTCTAGAAGAAGATTTAACTATAGGGAAACAAGAGGAAAGGAGGGATGAAATGACAAAAGTTAGGGCAGCAAGAGATGAGGGAAAAATAGCATGGATTTATAAAGTTAAAGCCGTGATTGTGCAATTTGGACCTCCTTCCAAAGCAAGGCAGCAAAATGATAACAAAGAAGAGGTAGCAAACTCTTTAGCAAGAAATGAGGAAGCAAGGTCATTATGGGCAAGCAGGGACAAAGACTCAACTGTGAGTCTTGCATGTCAAAACAAATAGCAATCAAGTCTTACCCAGGTTTCCTTAAGATTAGTTTGTTGGAACTGCAGGGGTTACCCATGGAGACGAGGACCTAGGTTAGGGCCTATTGCGGAAGGTAGAGACATAATTTGCCTCATAGAAACACATGAGCATGAAGGGTGTAAGACACCTTTGTTTGAAGGGTCTTGGAAGATAGCAGTGTGGAACAAGGCAGCAGGGAATGGCAAAGGGCACGGGGGTATCATGGTATTAGTAAGAGAAAAAGAAGGTCGTTTCATTCAGCTAGAAAAAGAAGACCCAAATAAGCAATTTGTTTGGCTTAAAATATCAGAAAATGGAAATCACATTAGAATTGCAGTATGTTATTTTGCGTCGCAAGTTTCAAAAATCTACAAAAGTAGAGGGCTTGACCACAAAGATCCCTTTGCAGCCCTAAAAACAGATATTGCAATATATTCTCAGCTAGGTGAAGTCCTTATAGTGGGGGATTTCAATGCTAGAACTGCAAGTGAACAAGCTAGCATTCTTAGTTGTAAAGAAGACAGTGACCCTATCTGGCTTACAGAAGAGAGTAATCACTAGTGGGAATGAATTTCAGAGGATAAAGGCTGCAATCTCTTTGGAGAAAAACTACTTATGCTATGTGGGGCCTTCGATTTAGTCATTTGTAATGGTTTGACTAGATGGGAAAATTCTGGTAATTTCACTTGCAATACTTACAATGGAGCAAGTGTAGTAGATTATGTAATTTGCTCACATAGTTTGTGTGAGAAAATGGAGGAAGTGTTGATTGGAGATCAAATTTGGGATTTAAAATCAGATCACAAGCCAATTTATTTAAGTTTCTCTTGGATTGGAAAGAAGCAATTAGGGTCAAAAAATCAGTGTGTTCAACAAAATCCCCCAAAGAGCAGAATTCTCTTGAATCCAGAGAATTTTAATACCTTCAAAATAATGCTAGAGAGGCTCTTCAAGAAGGAGGAAATCCCATCTCATGGCCTTCATATTCATAGATTAACACATTTAATTCAAAGTGCACTTGTGGAGTGCAAAAGAGCAAAAATTAAGAAGTCTGAAACAAATTGTTTTCCGGTTAATGCTTGGTTTGACGAGGAATGAGAAAAGGCAAGGAGAAGGTGGAAGGAATCAGACACGGATAACATAAAGCTCAAAGCTTACAAGCAGATAATAAAAAAGAAAAAAGCTGATTTCATGGTTTCAAGGAGAGAAGAACTAATCTTCCTCGGGAAAAATAACCCCAAATTATTTTGGAAGGAGCTCCAATCGAAAAAGGTGCAAACTAAAAACAACATTACAGCTTCTAAATGGTTTGACTATGCAAGACAACTTTATGAGCAGGATCCCAAGGTTGACCCTCCTCCCTTGGTCAACACAGACACAAAACTCTTCACGGTGCAAGAGGTAGAGATGGGTATCAAGAGGTTGGGTGCTAGAAAAGCAAAAGACTTAGATGAACTCCAAGTAGAGTATCTAAAGTGGGGCTTAAAAAAAATTTCACCTCACATCACAAAAATTTTCAACAACATCTTACAGCAGGGGTTCCCCACAGATTGGACAACTAGTATGGAAATACCTCTTTTCAAGAGTGGTGACGTCAATAATCGCTCCAATTATAGAACCATAATGATAAAC
Organism: Pinus albicaulis; assembly: GCA_034641835.2. NCBI lineage: Eukaryota > Viridiplantae > Streptophyta > Pinopsida > Pinales > Pinaceae > Pinus > Pinus albicaulis. The sequence goes on from CM076576.1 coordinate 145,779,631, forward strand.
CCCTTGTTTGCAAAGTTATTTGGAAGCATGTTAGAAAAGAAAATCAACAAGTGGGTAGAAGAAAGAGATAAACGTGCTAAAGGGCAAGCAGGTTTTAGACCTAAGCATTCCACAGTTGATCATTGTATAACTTTAAGGCACATCATTGAAAAATTTTGGGAAGAAAAGGAAGAAGTTTTCTGTTGCTTTGTTGATTTCAGAAAATTCTTTGACACGGTTCCTAGGGATAAGCTTTGGGGCAGAATGGAGGAACTCAGGGTTCCCAAGCATTTGAGAGCAGTTGTGCATAGGTTGTATGAAGAGGTGAAATTCAAAATCAGAACTTCAACTGGCATTTCTGAAAGTTTTAGAAGCGATATCGGGGTCAAGCAAGGTTGCCCATTGTCTCCTACCCTCTTTGGGTTATATATTGACAAGCTTGAAGAGTGGCTAAATTCGCAAGGGGGTGACGGTATCCATTTGGGCAAGTTCGTTATCAGGCTTCTTTTGTATGCAGATGACCTTATATTGATTGCTAAATCGGCTCTTGGTTTGCAAGAGCATTTACGTTCCCTTGAGCATTTTTGTAGAAAGGTTGGGATGCAAGTCAATATTAGCAAAACAAAAGTAGTGGTTTTCTCTAACAAAAGAAAGCATAACCAACATAAGTTCTATTTTGAAGGCAGCATTCTGGAAGAAGTTGCAGACTACAGATACCTCGGAATTGACTTCAACAGAAACTTAAGTTGGGATGGTTGTAGAAAGAAAAGAACTTTAGGGGGTTGGAAATCATTTTATGCTCTTCAAAACAGGTGTAGAGAGGCAGAGCTATGGGACTGGAAAACCACTCTAACTCTTTTTGGGCTTCTAGTGATTCTGGTGATTCTCTACGGTTGTGAACTGTGGGCCAGCAACACAACCAAGATGCAGTGGAAACAAATTGAGAAAATTCAGAAACGTTTGATTACAAATAGATTCAAAATTAAAAGTGCAGTTCCTTATGCTATCCTGTTAATTGAAACACGGGCTGCTCCTATTGAAGCAATTTCTATGGTGTGAGTCATAAGGTATCTGAAAAAATTTGAGCAAATGGAAGAGGGTAGATGGCCTAAGGTGGTCTTTAGTGACAGATTGTGCAAAAGACAGAAGACTTGGATGCGGCAAAATAACAAATGGTTTAGTAAATGGGGTATTTGCTTGAACATGTGTCCTACAAATAGTAAAGAGATAAGAACTTTTGTTATGGATAAATTCCACAAACATACTTGGAAGAAAGAGCTAGAGAGAAAGAAGAAGTACTATATGGAAGAGTTTAACCCCACGCAGAACCATCAACAAAAGGCGTACATAGGGGCTAATATTTCTTGGAGATCTAAAATTCGTATTGCTCAATTAAGGACTAATTGTCATCAACTCCGGTGTGAAACAGGGTGTTGGAAAAGGCCAAAAGAAATGTGGGAAGAAAGAGTATGTATTTTTTTCTCCTCCGGAAAAGTGGAAACAAAAAAACATTTCATTCTAGAATGTGAGGCCTTCAAAGACACCAGGGAAAACTATGCAGGTATTCTGGCAGCTAATTCATGGGATAAGCTATTCAGCGAAGATTTTATCGATAAGTTTGGAGTGGTCATTGTAAAACTTCACAAGAAAAGGGCCGAATACAAGAGTCAGATAGAGAATCAATCTGTCCCATAGGCTATTTTTAGCCTCGTGGACATTAAAAATTCTTTATTTCTTTCTTTCTTTCTTTCTTTCTCGTATTCAATTCAACTTGAAGAATTATCAGAATTATCATAGGTAAGAAAGTACATCGGGCATTTGGTTCCATAATTCCAATGCTAAAGATCAAGTTCAATGTTACCAAAATGGACCAAATCTAGAAATTTAAAAGGAGGTTGAAATCAGCATTACAAAAAAAAATCTACCATAACGCTTAATGAAAATGGGAACTTTAGAAAATGATCGTTCGAAAATGATCGTTGAGATGAAGAGAAAATTGAGATGAATTATGGAAACAAAAGCCATGATGGGTATGTTTATGAGCTCACTCATTTTAATAAAAAAAATTATATTTCATGTGTTATTCAATAAAATTAGTAAACAAAATGTCATTCAAGAAAAAATTCAATGAAGAAGGCTCATTAGGTACAAGGGATGAAAATTTGGTTTTCAATTGTAAATTCAACTTTTCCTAACTCTATTTTTGCATTTTACATTCACTGATATGAAACATGTATTAAAAAAAAAAATCTAGTCCAATCAAACCTATGGCTGCAAGTTGTAAGTTGGAAGGTATGTCCCATTTTAAGTCCAAACTAGTCAATTACATATTTATGGAGATATTTGGGAGTAAATGGTTACAAATTGTGGATTCCATCCAAGCGACTAGCTTATCCAAAATTTGAAAACTATATTCAAGGATGATAAATATTATGAAGATCAACATGAGAAGAATTATCATCAATAGAAGATTACATTGGGCCATGGTTCTGACCAATGCCAATGCAAAATCAAGTTCAATAATTTCAAATGGACCAAATCTAGAAATTTGAAAAGAGGAGGTTCAAATCAACATATGCAAAAACTACCATTAACACTTAATGAAAATGGGAATCTTGAAAATGATCATTGAGATGAAGAGTAAAAATTGAGATGAATTATGGAAAAAAAAGCCATGTTGGGTATTCCTATGAGCCCACCCATTTTAATAATTTTTCTTTGTTAATGATATTATTTTGATTAGTGAGTGTAAGCAATTATCAAGGGAGAATAAATCCAAATTGTCACATGCGTTAATTGACAAGAATGACTTAGATGAGTTGCATTATTCATTGTAAAATGAGTTGAAGAGAAACTATTAAAATAAGAAATTATATATGAGTTAAAGAAATAATGTGGAAAACATACTCGATCTCTTTGGGATGGATAACTATAAGCCACACATTTCCTAAGAGAGAAAAACTTGAATGAGGGATAGAAAAAGTTCCATGTGCTTGTTATATTGGTAGTCTTATGTATGTAATGGTGTGCACAAGACCCAATATTTCATATGCAATGTGATTTGTAAGTAGGGACATGGAAAATGAAAGGAGTGATCAATGGGTAGATACCAAGTGGATATTTATGTACCTATTGGGAATAGTAACTACAACATTTCGTATGAATGAAATGGAAGCAAGAAGCTTCATATTCATGGGTTTGTTGACATTGAATAGGATCATGGGGGCTTCACCATGGGAACAATACCATACCACGTGGGTTCATTTTGGGGGATATATATTGAGGAAAAATTGAAATAATATATTGGGGGATATATAGGGGGTAAAGGGTTGTTATATTGGAAAATATAAAATATGGAGCTAAAAGTTAATGAAAAGATATAAAGGGGTATACAAAAATTTAATTAAAAAATGGATACCTACAATATGTAGTGAAATTAGGGGTTTTATAAAATGGGAGGGTGTGCTGGGTTCGTATTGGTAGGGGGTTAAATAATGATATTTTTAGAGGGATTTTCCAATATGTAGTCAAATCAAGGGTATCCTTTAATATGTCGCGAACACACATGATATGTTAGAGGTTCACTTAGTGAATCCCCTAGGATAGGGATGTGGACAGGCCATGTACATTTATGATGTTTGAAGAAATTATCAATGGTTAAAGTAAGAAACAAGAAGTGTTTGTGCATTCTAGGTCTGAAAGAGAGTACATTGCAACTTTAAATGTTTCCAAAGATGTTTTTTGGTTGTCATAGCTATGCAAAAACATTAGACATGAACATGGGCCTATGATTATTTGTTGTGACAATTATAATGCACTGCTTTAGAAAAATATCATGAGTTGTATTCACAAACAAAGCATACACATAAGAGAGGTAATGGATTTCATTAAACTAAACATGCTCAACGTTAAAACTTGAGATAGTATACAATTATTTAACAAAGAAAAAGATGGAAGTAAATTTGCATGATGTTAGGGGATATGTTAGGATTCAACCTTAATTAAGGTAAAATTTCCTAAGTGAAAATTTCTAAAAATATTACAATATATATACTCATAAAATTAAATAATTTATTACTATGTACGCTTAATTGTTATAATTATTTTTTTATTTCAAATTTAATTTTTAAAAGTATTTTTTTCTTATTAATTATAAATTTATATATATATATATATATATATATATATATATATATATATATATATATATATATATATATATATATATATATATATATATATATATATATATATATATATATATATATATATATATATATATATATATATATATATATATATATCAATCATAACTATTTCGCTAATTTTTATTTTATTATGTAAAAAATCATTTCATGAATTTTATTCTCTCCATTCACTACAAATTTCTATAAAAAAAATATAAACTTAAAAAAATAAAAACAAATCTTAAGAAAACTTGGAAAAAAGTAATGCCATGTTAAGCAATGAATATCCAATTATCAATCATTAATTGTGGGTAAATGTTGGAAGACTTTCTTCCGAGTTCTCATCTTCATGGGTCTATTGTCAATGAATTCTCATTTACAGATAGGTACATTCAATAAATTTTACTATAATAAAAAATAATACATTACACTTATTTACTAAAACCGATTTATAGATAGCTCTATACCACTTTAACATATTTTATACATTGACCATTTTCTTTACATTGTTGGGAGAAGGTAAACAACATCCCATTTTCTCCATTACTGCAGTAGCTGACATGATTTATTTCCATGAATTTACATTATTTTGTGATCACATTACAGAACATGCATGTGGGTTCTCATCACTGAACAATTTGGGAGGATGGAAATTTGGGATGACATATATGGGAACACTGGAAGCACCTCCATCAATCTTATTTCCACCACCATCACCCTTATTTTCATGCATATTATCATTTTCCTTTTCTAATTTCTTTTACGGTATAACTTGGGCGCGTTTAGGTGGCTTCTTGTGAATATGATCCACCAAGGCCTTTGGATCCATCGTCCCCCTTACCGTACATTTTGTTTTTCTGAAAATTTGCCTTTGTGCTCTCCACACCTGTAAATCATATATTTTGCCACAATTTAAACCACTATCATTATTTGGAACAAGAAAAAGTGAATGAGTTACCTGAACAGAAACATACAAATGAACGAAATGCCATAACTTTCATTTTCGGGATAGTTTTTCTGAGATGTATAGAACATGATTCTTAATGCATTTGAACCTTCATCACATTGATCGCTACAGTTGACTCACAACAAACCATTTAAAGATTTACTTTATGAGGACTGGTTGATCATAAATAGACCATTTAAAGTCTTAATTTATGAGGATTAGTTGATCAGAATGTTTTAATAAAACACTAAACATGAGGATGGAAATTTTGGATGACATATCTAGGAACACTAGAAGCACCTCCATCGATCTTATTTCCATCGCCATGGCCATTACCCTTATTTTCATACATATTATCATTTGCCTTTTCTAATTTCTTCTACGGTATAACTTGGGCACGTTTATGCGCCTTCTTGTGAATATGATCCACTAAGGCCTATGGATCCATCATCCCCATAACTTTACATTTTTGGTTCTGAAAATTTTCCTCTATGCTCTCCACACCTGTAAACCATATATGTCGTCGCAATTTAAACCACTATCATTATTTGGTACAGGAAAAAGTGAATGAGTTACATGAACATAAATTGAAAAATGAATGAAATGCCATACCTTTCATTTTCAAGATAGTTTTTCTGAGATGTATAGCACATGATTCACAATGCATTTGAACCTTCATCACAATGACTGTTGCAGCTGACTGACAACAAACCATTTAAAGCTTTAATTTATGAGGACTGGTTGATCATAAACAAACCATTTAAAGTCTTAATTTATGAGGATTGGTTGATTAGAATGTTTTAATAAAACACTAAACATGGTTTTAGATCTATGTAGCAGTAGAACACTAAAATTATATCATCCATCCTTCTTAGTTGCTTAATCCATTGTCGTAAGAATACTATAATCTATGAAATGAAACAGTTGTTGTCCTCCATTTTCTTTTCAGATGAGATCTTCCGATCTGCTTTCTTCTCGCCTCTAGTGTACACCACTTCTGTTTTCTTTTTCCTGAATTTCTACTCAACTAATTCACAAATATTTTGAGGATATGCCTTCCCATTTACTGTGACATTATTGTTCTTGAAATCAACTATCACTATTTCCACCCCTACTCCAAATGAAAAATTTCAAGTATCTCGGACCATTTCTTCAAAAAAACAAACAAAATCCACATAGTTATGATTTCTTTCGAAGGATCTAAAATAGAAAAAAGAAATCACCTTCATATCCCTTTAAAGCCCTTTTGGTCTTCATGGCACAAGCTTGACAGTGCATATACACCTTCAATATTACTATTTTGGAGTCCTCATTCTTCTCATTCTCGCCCTGCAAAAACCATAACCATTAGGGGAATTTTGAGGTCTAAAATGGGCCTCCTAAGAAAAATGTACAACAAAAATAAACTTTATAAAAACCAATAGGATTCAAGATGATGATGTCAACCATGGGGGATGATTTATCATTTTTTAAGTAAAAGGGTAAAAATATTAAAAAATAATAAAATAATCAAACTACTTTTTGAACTTGTATTTTCAACTTATCTCCCAAATTTTTTACTTAAGTTTCGAGCATGAGTACTCCTTGGATCAAAATTTTAATTCCTCATCCAAAGAGTACCCATGTTGCATTCTTTAGATGGTTCTTGCTACATGAAAAATGAGAAATACATGAAAAACTTATTGTAATCATGTTTTCTTATGTATTTCTCATTTTTCATGTAGCAAAGTCCATCGAAAGTAAGCAACAAGGGTACTCCTTGGATGAGGAATTAAATTTTGCATCCAACGAGTACTCCTATTCAAAATTTGAGTAAAAACTTTGGGAGATAACTTGAAAATACGAGTTGAAAGTAGTTTTATTATTTTATTATTTTTTAATATTTTCACCCTTTTAATTTAAAAATGGTAAATCATCCCCCATGGTTGACATCATCCTATTGGTTTTTATAAAGTTTATTTTTGTTGTACATTTTTCTGAGGAGGCCCATTTTAGACCTCAAAATTCTCATAATGGTTATGGTTTTTGCAGGATGAGAATGAGAAGAATGAGGACTCCAAAACAGTAATATTGAAGGTGTATATGCACTATCAAGCTTGTTCCATGAAGACCGAAAGGGCTTTAAAGGGATATGAAGGTGATTTCTTTTTTTTTAGATCCTTCGAAAGAAATCATAACTATGTGGATTTTGTTTATTTTTTGAAGAAATGTTCTAAGATAAGTTGAAAAACTAATTTTTTTCTTTTTTCCCTCTAAAATTTGATGATGTAATCAAATCTTATTTTATTATTTCCACTATTATTTTATAATTTCCTGACGAGGCCCACTTTAGACCTCAAAATTCCCCTAATACTTGACCAATTAAATATGGCAATGTAAAATAAAAAGCTTACTCAATTCAATCACATGAATTCTTGAGAATGAATGATTACCGAATTACATTAATAATACATACTCTCTGTTAGGGTCCTATAAATATAGGATTCATAATTTTGAATTGACTTTGATAGTATTGTAAATATGTACATACCTTGCTTTCTACAAGTTGTTTTCCCATATTTTGAAAAAAAATGAAAAATAATAAAAAAGCCAAAAAGAGGGTAAAAAATCCTAAAAGAAAGATCAAAGGACTTAGAAAAATATAAACCCCAAAAGAAAAAAGAGAAAATAAGACCTGAAAGTGAGCAAGTCAAAATGCCACTACTTTACTTTTACTGCAAGAATAATGATTATGTACAGAGTGTCAATAAATGCCATAATCCATGATCAGTTAAACAGTTTAATCTTAACTTTTCATGTTTTCAATTTCAAGTTTTAGATAGTGAATAAAGATTTGTCAAACAATTTAAACTTGAAAAAGCAGTAGATAGGTAGAGAATAATGAGGAGCTCAATAGTTTAATCTGAGCCCTCGGATGAAATAAGGTAGAATTAAATAGTTTTATGCTTTGAAAGAAATTGTTTTAAGGTTGCAAGTCTAAATGCACCTGCAAAATGAATAAAAAATGTTAGAAATAAGTTGGGCAGGTAGAAAGAAGTTGAGAAATCATGTAAATAAGACATCATTGGGAAAAATTATTAATTTTCCCTCCCCTATAAGTATTCAGTATTCTAAATTATCAGTCAAAAAGGCTCAGAGCATTTCTCTGACTTTTGTTGGGACCAGACCTAAGGATCGATGACTAGTCAGTTAAAAATATTGAATTCCTACCTTAAACCCTCATTCATCAACACTTACCCTTCATTCATACATCAAAACCCCTTTTTTCTAAGTAAAGACACATTCTTACTTAGTAAAATTGAAAACCCTAAAATAATTAATTTCCCTTCAAAATCATTCACAAAACCCTCAAAATTATATTTATCCTAAGTATTAGTGAAGTAATATAAAAGATGAGCAATGCTTTATTTTTACACTTTACTTAGAGATAATATGTGTTTTATTTCCATTTCACTACCCTTTTTCATATTAACTTTTAACCTATTTTTATTAAATCCCTAAAAATACCCTCCCATAGTTATTAATTCCATTATATTTAAATAGCCCCCAAAAACCCATTATTTTTCATTTAGGCCAAAGTTTATTATCCCCATGTGCGCAAATAAACCCCACCCTACAATTTCCCATTGGTCTAAACCTATCCTTAAATAAATATCCCACCCCATGTAGTTTAAACAAGTGTGTAGTGCATTTGATAAAAATATATAATATATAATAAACCTACCCCTCCTCCATGTTATATAATGCCTAAAGGTTTAAAATTTATTAAAACATAGTTTTATAAAGCCTAAAACCATTCACGCCGCATATGGAACTCCGATCCCACTACTCTTATCCCGACGCAGCTCCCCAATGGATCCAGACCGTTCACTTTTAAAACCCAAATCTGACGGTGGTGTTAGCCATTAGTAAATTTTGTTACAACAAATGATGGATAAATATGTTATTAAGCCTTCAAGAGATTATTTTCATAGAAAATTACTCATTCTTGAAGCCTTTTTGTGTCCTCTGACTTAAGAGTAATCTTCACTATTGTTTCCTTCAAAAGAGCATTCCAAGAAGCCTTGCTAGTTCCAAGAAAACTGCTTTGAAAGCCTATTATCCCACCATCATTCTTCATCATATCCCCTTCATAAGCATTCTCCATTTTCACCCCTTCATCTCCTTTTTTTATTCACTCCTTAAAAAGGGTCATTAATCCTCATTTTATTCATCATTTCTTCCTATGAAAAATCCCTCCTTTCCTCCCATTTATCCTTTATTCCCTTTGAAAAACCCTTTAAACCTATAAAAACTCCTTTTTTTGGTTTTAAAACGCCCTTTTTACCCTATCGGAACATCCAAAAGGCTTAAAAAACCCACTTTTTTGGCCTATTTTCCAACCTTTTTGATATATAGCCTTTAAGCCCCCTTGGCTTAAGCCCCTTTCCCTTTTTCTTCCATATGCCTCGGCCCTGGAACCAAGCGCTTAAAACTTGGCCCCTTCCGATATTCGCCCCTGGTCCTTTAAAAATCTTCACAGGACCTGTCCCTTTCTTTTATATTCCCCGCCTTTCTCCAAAACTCCTCTCCCTTTGTAAAATATTTACCTCGACTAATGGCACCCCCGATGCATGTTAACCGTTGATTTGGGAGATCCGATGGCCATTGGGCTTAACCCTGGTCCCCTTACTCCTCCACGGGACCACCTCCTCCACCCCTTCTCCTAGCCCTTTTCTCCTTTTTTTCTTATCCCGCTCCGTTATTTTTATCAGGTCATCATCACCGTGGATCTAGAGCCTCAAGCTCTGATCTGATGGTCATTATGCTCCTGACCTATCATCCTTTCTCCCAAACATACCCCGCTCCATAACCTTTCTCCGACCACAATCCACCGTTGATCTACCTAGATCCAACAGCCGACGTATCTCCAATCATTCAACTCGCCAATCGAATAGATCCTGCTATCGACAAACTATCACATCATCCTTCGGCCCCACCATCCATTACCATCACCCACCATGCAAATTTTCAACCCTCGCGCTCATCCACAACCGTAGATCTTCGGCCTAAAGATCTAACAGCCCCAAATCCTTTTCGCGCTTGTTTCTCCAAAAAATGTGATCACGCATTTTCAAAGGGAAAACGACGGTTTCGAAGGAGCCATGTGGCGATCAATGTGTGGTATCACGTTCATTCAGGCAAAAACCACAAACCGCCTGAATGCTACGCGAAAACCATTCATGGTTTTCCAAAACTGCCCCCACTATTTCGCGCCAAAATTCAAATTTAAACCCTGTTTTCGCGGTTCCGCATATAGAACCTCCTCCACCTACATTCCACCTCTCTGCAACACTCCTCCACCACCATACTGAGCCTCTGAAAGCAGTCAATCCCCAATGCGCAGGTTTTAATTTAACATTTGATGTTTTATGCAGGTTCAATGGCAATTCTAAGGCGGAAAATCCTTCCCACAGTTCATAAATGGACAGGGCTAAAGGTGACGACCTTCTGAGGCCCAAATAAAGAATAAAAGAGACATTCAGGGGTTAAATTCTAGGTTTCAGTCGATAAATCACGATATCAGCTGAATAAACAAACCCTCCAGCACGTAAAGGAACCTTGCACACAGACAATCAAAGGAAGATTAAAAACAGAGTGATTAACGGCTTAATCGAAGAAATCAAAGAAAAGCGAGGATTAGCATAAAGATAATGGATAAAGCACAGTGTAAAGACAGATTTATTAAAGATAATACAGTTAGGAAAGGACAAAAAAAAGCCCCGAAGATGATTAAAGGAGGTCTAAAGCTATATCAAAGGCCTAATCAATGTTTAAAGCCACAAAGCAGATAGATCAATAAGGAAATCCTCCAAATTCCACATCAGTGAGGCAATTAATCCTCAGAAAAGCCACCTGCTAGTTTATTTTCCTCAAAAGAATACAAATTTAATGCACAGTCAGAAATATTTGCCAAAGATAGCTCAGAAAGTAATTTCCAGCCTACCAAAAGCCTCAAAAGTCAACAAAAGTGACTGAAGTTGATGAAACTTAATGTAAAAATCAATTAACAGAGTTAAGACATTAGATGTCTTCTCCATTAGGCCTCCCAAAGGTCGAGAAGCATTTACTCTGTATTAATTGAATAGTTAGACCTCCCTTTCACTCCACCTCCTCAATTTACTTATATATATCATATGAGGAGCCTAGTATTGTTGTTGGTTGAATACTTATTGAATGTAAATAGTTACTGAGGTTGCTGAAGCTCTGTTAGTAATTGAAGAAAGATAGACTGAGAAGAGAAGTTTGAAGCTATAAAGACCTACTGGATTTGAAGATTGTAACTAGTTTGAACATCAAATATACAAGCTGATTTATGGGATCCTAGTCTATATCATTGGTGATGTTTTTCTTACTATAATTTTTATTTTACTTATGTTTCCATACTGTCCACTTTCTCTGATAAAGAACAACAAGTTTAGATTAGGATTTAATTCTAAAAGTACCCTAAATCTCACTGATAAGCTTTATCTTTATGTTTTCTTCTAAATTGTGTTTTGAGGATGAATCAATAGAGTATAACCAGTGAAGTGTTGGTGAGCCCATGTTTCCTGAGTACAACTTGAGATATTGTCTTTGAAATTTCTTGAGAAGTCTGCTAAGTAAAGTTGAACTAGAGAAGTCTATGGTTAGCCCTGTCCTCTAGTTTATCTCCAACAGTTGCTTTGTAAAGATCCCTTAAGAGTATGCCAAAAGTAGGATAGGTTCAAAGTCCTTACCTGATCTTAGGCTAATTTTTATGTTTATCTTAAATGTTTTTCCTTTGAGAATATGTTGAAAGCAGGCTAGGTTAAAAGTCCTTACTTGATCTTAGGCTATTCTTTGTTTATCCTAAATGTTTTCCTTTGAGAGTATGCTAAAAGCAAGATAGGTTCAAAGTCCTTACCTGATCTTAGGCTGCCCTTTGTTTTCTTACATGTTTGCTTCTTTCACTACACTTCTTAATGTTCGATACCACAAAATCAACTTAAAAAGATCTTTTGATATAGATGACTTACCCCATGGACGACTCTTGAAGCTTGTTGTGCAATTAAATCCTTTTGTGACTCCATAGCCCAATAGATTGATACTGTCTCTTACCTATTCTATCAGCTAAACCATTCTTTCAACCTGCTTACACCTCCACCCTTCAAAAGACTTCCTTTATTTTGATGATATCCTACCCAACCAAAAACAAACAAAACCCTTATGCTTCATAACTAGCCTAATATCATATCATAAGCCTTAAAGATATATCCTTTGAAAACACACATAGAGAGATCCCTCTCTGAATCTAGGAGGGCTAGATCCTAGGATTTCAAAGTGGTTCTGATGTAGGCCTTGTAGTGTTTGTTCTTGTCAATCTTGCAAACTACGGGAGCCCTAATAGGTGGAAATCAAATATCGCATAGAAAAGTTGCGCGGTCATCCCCATTCCAAAGCTGCGCAAAATGAGTGGTTTCCTAGTTCTCTCTCTCCTCCACGTGGCCTTTTCTTACTAGATCACGTGGGTTCAAGCTGAAACCACTTGCCACCCAATCACCGTGCTATAACCACTGGTTTTAGATCCATTGAATCCCAAAACCACCCTTCCCGCTGATGCGACTTGCATTCAATGCATAGATAAAATGACCGAAATGCATACTAAACCTTAGAAATTGCATTTATCCATCTATATTATTTGCATTTAACCTAACTGCATAGCCTCCCCGACTGTAAAAACACAATTTTAAGACTTTTTTCCATCATCTCTGTGCCCGAAGCCTGCAACATTTTCCCTGAAACATGTGAAGACCACCAAGGAGCTATGCATTTCTCGAGATAAGCTACTGAAGCCATCAACTCAACCAAAACCTCAGAAATTGTTCCAAAGCCTGATACCTGCATCTTGCAGGTATTTTTCTCAAATTGAAACCTTCCATTTATTTTAAGCCTTAAAAAGAACAAATACTCTCAGAGTTCAAGAAATATATTAAAATAAACTATTAAAAAGTCCCAAAAACAGGCCAAACTTTGGCAAATTCTTCCCAGAAACCCTATTTCTCTGTTGTGTGCTATTTTGAGGAAATTTGTGAGTTTTCATAGTTTAATGATTTATTTCAAGCTTAAGTCAAACCAAAAAACCTCTGCAGGTATCCTAAGCCTCTATAACCCTCTTCAAAAGAATTTGTAGCCCAAATTTCCATTAAAATACTCAAGAAATCCTTGTTTCTTGTTTTAAGTTAGTTCAAAAGCCTGTTGAACTCTTTGACAGGCCTAAATGGAAAGAAAGCCCTAAGAAAAGACTATACTTCACCTGTTTATCTAAGAAGCCTCTGCTAAAAGTGAAAATTTCTTCTACAAACTGTTTAAACTTGCAGAAGTAGCCAAAATGCCAAAAAAGAAGAGTTCTAGCAATCCTGAAGGTTCCAAGGTGCCAAAATCAAATATAGTACTATGACCACTTAAAGCCATTATCACCTCCCTGCATCCAGGGTTTCATTAACAATTTTTTTTTTTTTTTTCAGGTCATTAGCAAAAGGAGAATTTGGATAAAACAATCTACATACTAGTTAAAGATCTGTTTTACTCCAAAAGTTCACAAAGAAAAGAATTTTAAATGATATTCCTTAACAAAAGATTCCAAGCAACAGAACAGAAAGAATTCATTTATGCAGAGAGAGATAAATTTACACAGTAAAGGTTAAAGTTCAAAGTAAAGTAATAACTCACAGTGACAGTGAAAATAGAACAACCAAAGAGCATCAAAGTTAAAGTGTATCAGATGAAAGTCAGAGTGAAAGTCAAATCAGACAAAGTTACAAAGCAGTCAAGGTAAATAGTAAAATTAAATACAGAGGTAGTAAATGGTAAATAAATATGAAAATAATTTCAGCAACAATGAATTTTATCCAAAGTGAAAGTAAAAAAAGTTAAAAGAACAATAAGGTTAAAAGATGAAAACAGAGCAAGAAGGGACATTTTCGCATAAATTTCCTGTTTAAAGTCATTGTTTTGCATAAAATATTGTGACCAATCAAAGATTAATTTTGCAAACATGAAGGAGGTTTATGTTCCTATGATCTCCAACTACAAAAACCTCTCTCACTTTTCTAACAGCCATTAAGGGTTTGGAAATATTAAACAATATGTGAAAGCACTTTTTCCAGAAAATTCCTGTTAAGCCATCATTTTGCAGAGATGATTGTGGCCAATCAGAAATACATATTACAAACTTGAAGGAGGTTTTTGTTCCTAAGAAACCCATCTACAAAAATTTATCTCACTTTTTTCACAGGTGTTACAAAATGAGAGATACATGCACATGTTTACAGCCTATTTTTCAGACTGTAGAAAACTCTGTTTTACACATCTTATTGCAGAGCCTATTGTGAACATCTGGAGAAGAATTTTAGGGAACGGATAGATTTTTATCTCAAAAACATATGTATCTACAATAACCTCTTTCACTCTTTACATATCTATTTCGGATTGAGAAATAAAAAGGTATCATTGGACCCCAATTTTGTAGAATTGCTGGAGCAGAATGCACAAAGAAAAGAGACAGTTAGTGACTTGGATGCCTCATCATCAACTAAGAGTTGAGATCAAATTCGAATTCTCCTCTTTGTCATCACCTATCCATTAAAAATAGTTCCAAATAGATGCATTGGTTTTGAGTGTCCTTTACTTAAGTTCTATTTATGTAAAATAGTTGGAGATATTTGTAAACCAATCTTGATATTTTTTCAAGATATTCTAGTTTAGAATTTGTATAAATACTTCACTCTTTGAAGTACTTTGGTGGAATAAAATTGTTGGGATTGTTATAGTCATTTATTCTTGTACTTTAAATATTTTGTGTGTCAAAATTTCGAGTAGCAGGCTGGATCAAAGCAAATTGGCATCATACTTCAGGATCCCTGTGATGAGCTATTTGCAGTGAAGTATTTTCTTCACTTTTCATTGTTTCTTTTCTTTGTTACATGCATCCATTTATGTTTATGCTAAATATAAACGTATAACTAGGATTATTACTACAGGATATGTTAATAGCACCATGTTTTTAACTAGTTATCATTTATATGTTTTCCTCTGATTTCCAATGTAGGGAACCCTTAATTTCTCCCTCATTCATTTGACCTCTCCTACTACTTCCCTTTTCTGGATTTAAGGATTCTTAAGTGCCCTTTATCCCGATCATACCATCTCACAAAAACATCTTTCCAAGATCTCCAAGGGTTATATATCTTGCCCTGAAGACATTTGACCTTTTTTCCCTTGATCGTAGTCTTGTTAGCTTGATTTTGACTCCATAGCCCAATGGAAAAATAGATTTCCTACTATCCATCCTTTCAAGTTATTTTTCGCACAAAATCTATCAAAACAAAACCAAAACTGCACTTTCATAACTAGCCTAATATTTACAAATTAAAACAAAGTTAAATTTTAAAGAGAGAGCCCTCTCTGAACCCTAGGAAGGCTAGATCTTAGAGTTTGAAGTTGGTTTGTGGTTACCTCGGTGAGTTCTCTCATGAACCTGGAGAAATTACTGAGTGATAACACTCTCTTCTCCTCTCTCATCGTCTCTGTGGGTGTTAATTTGTAGACTGGACTTATGAGAGTGAGGCAGATGTATTATATTTGATGGTGTGAGCAATTCAAGGATATTTCAAACTTGGTATGAAGCAGCACAACACTTTCAGCAATTCACAGATATTTCAAACTTTAAGGAAGAAATTATGAAGAAAACACCTTACAGTCGTCCTCTGATATTAAAATTGAACCCTACCATTGACCCTGCTCATTTGGCTTAAATTCAATAAAACTATATTTGGTAGCCTAACATGTATGTCGGTCTAGTGAGGGGAAGTGGTTGCAAGTGAAAGTAATGCGAATGTGGGATGCACATGTGGTGTAACTGTAAACGAAAATAATTTGTTTTTTTCAGCCCACTATCCTTCACCAAGTCCTCTCTATTGAGAGCTTTTGAAATGGTGGACAAACACTCCATCATTATCCAACCCTGTTTGACTGTTTCGAACTATCATTCACTTACATTAATCCCATAATTGTAATTAGCTTGAATATTACAGTCTCTGAAATGGGTCAGTATCCCTCCAATTCCTGTAAATAACACGTTCATAACAAATATATTTAGGTTGCATATCAGATGCATCTCATAGTGATTTGGACTAAAAAGAAATCAAAAAGAAAATCGGAGGAAAAAATATACCTTTTACAGCAGAGGTATGGAACTTGCAAACAAAAGACAAACCCATATTTCTCATACAGGTTTCAGTAAATTTGAAGGCCGTCCTCAATGAACCAAGGTGGAAATGGTGTAGAAGGATCACCAAAATCCATTATCTCCATACCATATTCTAGTTCACTTCCAGGGAAAAGTGTATATATATCAAAACGCCCAAAATATTCCAAGCCTCTTCCTGGATCCTACTGATTCAAAAGGATCCTGGATCCTACCGATTCAAAAGGATGTGATCGCTTGCTGCAAACTAATCCTTTCATGGCTGAGAGGAGTGACCTTTGCAGTGTCGGCCCAAAGCCAAGGCCAAGAACAACAAAAATAACACTGAACACCCTCACATTGATTTGATTAAACTTCATAACAACCAAAGCAAAGACTTGTTCGACAAAGAGGATGACACCTCACCCTCAGAAATCGAAGAGGAAATGCACGGCGTTGGCTCTGCTGATGATTCCTCTGACACAGAACTGCTTAGAGACGATTTCATCAAGGGGGACTTGCCTAGCGGTGACGATTTAGATGAAAGAAAGTTCTTTTAAAGCAGTCTATATTGGTTTTGAGAAGAAACTCACTGATTTAGTTTTTGGAGAAGTTGAACATTTGTCAATTTTTTTGAATGCACAGGGGACAACGACGAAGAGGGGGAGATTAAGATAGAGAAAAAATATCATATTTTGGATGCTAAAAAATAACGAGAGTGGAAGAAACGCGATTCATTGAATGTACTCTACCAAATGAAAAAATTTGTATGTTGTTTTCATAACTGCATTGTAGATGAAATATTTCAAACTACTTTTTCCCGTTTATCCAATGAACGAATATGTTTTAATCGTCTAACATATAATTAAATGGTTTCAGGTTATGACACAAAGCACAAAGGAGAGTTTTTTTCAAATAGTGACGTTTTATGGTGTAATTACTAATTTTATTTTTTAATTGTTAACTATATTTTATTTTGATGTTTATCTCAACGCAATAAGTTAACAATCATATAAATTAAATTTCTCATAAATTTCTATATGCATCAATCATAATAGACATAAAAACATTTATTTTATGATTCATCTCACATTACTAAAATTTAAAAAATCATAGAAATTAAATAAATTATAACTTTATTATTCTTACTATTATTATTATTATTATTATTATTAACCATAAAATAATTAATATTGAAGTTAAATATATATACATTTTTAAAATATTTATCGAGATATTTAATGAGGGAGATTCGACTCTACTTTATTGGGAAGATTTTTAATTTATAAATAAGGTATATTCCCATAGATTGGGTGGTTGGGCCAATACCATATCTTATCAATATTGATTTTCCAAAAAACCATAACTCATTTCATACACACTTATCCATATGATAATTTTTTTAATATGATTAGTTTGTGTATTTTTTATAGGGTTTCCAAAATTTTATTCTAATTTTAAATAATTATTAGATTGAGGGTATAAATTTAATGTTACATGTTCATTCAAGTTTAGTATTACATCTCATGTCAATAAATAACTAAATGTTTGTACCTAGGTAGCGTTAACAAATAACTAACACATTTGGTATAATATTAGAAATCAAAACTACAATTCAGTATCCATAGGACTACCTGTAATCGGATAACTAACACCCCTAAATAGAGAGTGAATATTTTGGTCAAATATAAGTCGCCAACAAGACTCCATACATATCTAACCTGTGAGAAAAATAATGGGTAGGACATCTTACCAGAAAGAAAGGAGAAATTATATAAAGAATCCAAAGGGTTTGAGAATGTGGAGAAGAGAAGTAATTGTGAATACAAATTTATTTTAGTTAAATAAATTATGAAAACACTAAAACATCTTTTTTTCTAAATAATATAGACTCACAGAGAAAGGGGATGTAAATACTTGCTTAGTAAAGGGTCATGTAACACCTAGGAAGAAAAAAAGACAATCGTAGTTAGCCATAAATTGGTCATGTAGGCCAAAGAGAAAAAGGGAAATAACTAACCCTCAGAAATGACTCTAACTATAGTACCAACATGTGAATTCTAAGGGAAACAAGAAAAATCCATTTTACCTTTTATCTAGTAAGGGCATATTCCATCTTGGCTGACAAGTCTGAGTTGTAATATGAGGGCTTGTTAACCCCATCTTACTATAAGGCCATGAGAAAGGCTCCAACAGTAACATATGTGCAAGACTCTAAACTAGAAAATCTCATAACTGTTAGAACATGTAAAAAATGGTAATTATTTTTCGTGAGAAATGATGTTTAACAAAAGAGGTAATAAGAATTCAATTTACCTACAATGGGTGAGGGTTTAAACCCTCACCAAGGATTTTATAATCTCAAGTAGTATATGTGTTAGATGTAACAAAAAACAAATAGTTTAATCATGGGTGAATCAAAGTAATACCATAACAAAAAGAAAACAAATAAACTGTGAATACAATTTATCTAGTTACTTGGGAGGAAGAACGAAGTGGTTTTTCATACCAGACTGATATCAAAGTTACATAGGTTCTCAGGTAGTAAATGGATGAGAAATCACTGAGAACAACTAAGTTCTAAAAGAATGATACCCTAAAGATACCATTAATGCCATAACTGTCATAATTCCAAATTGCAAGAAAACATTACAAAGAAGGTTAGTCCAAGAGACTACAAAATATATGGATGAAATTTTAGGAACAAAAAAGAGTTTTCCAATTAGGGCCACAACTTACCTATTAACTTTTCTCTCGTCAATGTTCACACTTCACCCTATGAAGACAACTTTTTAGGAAGTATGAAGACAACTTGTTCGGAAATATGGAAAGGAAATAGTAATAAACTGAGCAAGGGAAGCGATGGATAGAAGGAGAAAACCCCCTCAACATTGGAAACCATAACCAAATGGAGAAATGAAATTAAATGATATTAGTTTTCCATATCCAAATCTAACCCTAAGTTGTGTCCACCGTCGAATCACCTTGTTGCGCCTAGAGGTGCAATCTACAACCCAGTATGACCCTGATCTACGAGGATGTCATGTCCTCAAATAATAATAATTATTTTTTGGTTAATGTCGGCTTAAATCCTAGATTTAAAAAATAAATTAAAAAAAATAAATAATTTTAGGTGTTGGATTAAACAATAAATTAGTCATATAAATAAACAAAAATAAATTAATTAAAACAACAACTAAGTTCTGTAATTATTTGACAGATTCGCATGGTGAGGTGGATTTGTATTTGTTCTTATTCAATCATTGGATTCACGCACGCTCTAATTCTAGGTAAATATCCAGATCAATTATATTTTCCTTCTCCGTGTTTTTTTCAATGTATATCAACCGTGTTGAATTATATTTTAGTTCTGCATGTTTTTTAATCTGTATGTGGATGTTGAGATCTGTAATTAGCAACTCTTCCGGATTGATAATTCATTTTCTTTATCCATTCCCATTTGTGTAACATACAGGCAAACCATAAAAATAAAGGAAAGAAACATCAAATATGCATTCAATTGATGTAGATAAATGTTTTATACAACATAAAAACGAGAGCAAATATCAAATTTCATAGCATTATATTGACTGGAGTGATTGCAATGGATGATAAAATATAAAATTTGAAAGCTTTCATCAGTGGAACAGGAGTTGTCCCCACAACTCCCAACTTGAGTGAGAGAGTGGATTTGGGTTACATGCATCTTACACTAATTAATTTGAGTAGCTTATGTAATCATTCAAGAGCTTCAGTGCGACATGCGCTATATAGAATAAGATATGTCTGTACATACTTTTCCTTGAATTTTACCAACTACAAACCATATGTTTGACAGATGCCAAAGTCAAGCTACTCACAAATTGTTTTACAAAATGCTTGAATGATGAATAACCCTGCGAATGTACCTTATCTATTTGGATGACTTTAAAGATACCTATAATCTAAAGCCATCTTGGCTTTAGAGTATGAAGTTTTAAAGTTTACAATATGTGAACATGTTAACGATAAATGATCTTTTGAAGGCCTTTTCATTTTGGTTTGAACTTATATTCTGATAAATTTCTGTATTTCTGAATTACTTTTGTTTACAGTATTTGAACATGTGAACATGTTAACGATAAACGATATTTTGAAGGCCTTTGAATTTTGGTTTGAACTTATATTTTGATGTGTTGATTAAAACATTGCAGCCAAAGCAATCTTTTTTCTGATAGAGATCTCAAATTATTTTAAAATATCCCAAAACCGAGTGAAAGTGTGTAGTATTTCCATGTTATGGAAAAAAACTTAAATGTAATTATTAGTGTGTAGTATTTCTATGTTACATTTAATTATTAGTGTGTAGTATTTCTATGTTATGGAAAAAAAACTTACATGTAATTATTTTGTTTTTTGTTAATTTTATATTGGTGAAAACAACATCAAATCTGCATTCGATCGACAGGGAAAACTTTGTTAAAATCTGAATTTGTCAGAATATGCCAACATTGTATTATAGGTGGTCATGGTGTTTTATATTATCTGTATACATTCCATCAAATTATGAATTTATATGTATTTTTTTTGTATAAAACCTTTATTAATTTATATGTTTGGTTTTTTAGTATTATTAAACCTTTATTAATTTATATGTTTACTTTTTGTATTAAACCTTTATTAATTTATATGTTTGTTTTTTTAGTATTAAACCTTTATTGATTTATCTATTTTATAAATTCAAAGTTGAAATTATTTATTGATTTATCTATTTTTAAAATTTGAAGTTAAAATTTCTTGCAAGGAAATCTTAAAGGCGTAAATCTCATTGCATTTATTTTTTTTGATAGTTGCTTGCCTATTGGTTTTAAACACGGTACATATTATTAAATATTTTGTAGCTAGGTATTAAATATATATATATATATATATATGGTTAATTTATATGTGGTTTTTTTGTACAAGAATATAACATCATGAATACTAGTAATGGGTAAACTAATAATAACAATATTGAAGAAATGAAGTGTAAAGAGAGAAAGAGTTAAAAGACAAGGATTAAATATTATGAAAGAAATAATTGAAATCGTAAGAGAGCAGAAGAGGATATAAAAAAATGAGCAGCGAAGATTTCGAAGACAACAAATGACTGATGATCAAAGGGAAGAACAACGAAAGAAGGAACATGAAAGAAAAAGGCGGCAATGACAAAGGCAGAATGAGGATGAAAGGGAAGCATAACGAATACATAATTCTCAAAGAAAAAGAATGAAATTTGAAGGAATGAATGAGGACGATAAATAATAACACAGAAGTAAAAATAGACAACACGTAAGAGCAAATCGAAGAAGACAATTTAGAGGTTTTAGTGATCTAGGGCCAAAAATTGAGCCTCGTTCTCCTATAGGTATGAATCTCCAAAATCATCAACCAATGGAGCAATGTGACAATGAATGTGAAATGATTTCCAATATACCAGTGGAAGATGAAATTACTGCACATAATATATTTCGCAAAAGAATTGATAAATTAGGTCATCCTCAAATGTGCCATGTGTGTGAGGAGTCATATCCTAGAATTCAAGTGGCAACTACAAAGATAGGTCCAATGTGTACAAGATGTAAACGGGAGGTTAATAAACATATATTTTCATCACAAAATCATATGAATACGGAGTTGCAGCCTTTGATCCTTGGAATTCTTACGCAAGTTGAGGAAATGTTGATAGCACGAGCGAGTCCAATTTTGCAGGTAATGGATTCAATAGGTGGAAAATACAAATATAGAGGACACACAACCAGTTTTCCTCAAGTTGTTAAAGATGTTGCCAAGAAATTACCTCGACATATTAAAGACTTGGATTTAATGATGGTGGTGCGAAAAAAAGGTCAACAAGGATCAAGCTATGATTTCACTATTAGAAGGCAAAAGTTACTAGATGCATTACTTTATAAGATTCAAAATTATCCGTATTATAAAGGTGTAGAAATTGATATGCATGTTGTGGACAAGTTACCAGAAAAAATAACAAATGTGTCACATATGTTTAATTCTATTATACTACTAGGTATGGAAAATGACATAGACATTACATTGTTAGAAGGTGATCTAGGTCGTGAAGATGATTTAGACGATTATGATACAATTTATTTTTTTGCAAGGCCTCCAAATGCACCTAAGGAAATTGAACTTATTCATGCATGGGCAGATAATCCTAATAGAGAAGAAAACCAACTAGATGGTGAAACTACAAATGTCATTAATTGGCCTAGAATTGGTTCATCTCCAATAAATTAGTATAATACTGAAGGGTTATTTGATATGGAATTTCCAACATTATTCCCTAGAGGAGAAGCTGATTGGTTACAACCACGACTAAGAAACTTGCATCTTCATGAGTATGCAAAACATCTCCTCTGATTTCATGATAATAGGTTTGGGAGACATCCTCGATTTAGATACTTTTTACTCAATATCATCATGAGACATCGTGCTCAAGTGTCTTCTGTAGTTTTTGTTAAAAAAGTTATGACAGAACTACCTACAATAGTTGATGAGTTACGCAAGCATTTACAAAATGTTCCTAATTCTAAAATTGCAGATAGATTAATGAGATTTGGACATGTTCTAAGAGGTACACGTGCATATTGGAGAAAAATTTGTGGCGAAAAATGTGACTTGGTACAACAAATTGGGTCTCCTACAATATTCTTCACACTAAGTGTAGCAGATATGCAATAGCTTGATTTTCATATATTGATGTCTGGTACCTCTCCTACAAATCCAAAGGAAGCAAGAAAATGGAGATGCCAAAATGTCATTTATAATCCTCACATTGTAGCAAGTTATGTGCATTTAAGACATACATTGTTTCGAGATGAGATTTTTTCAAAATTTCATCATGCTACAGATTTTTGGTGTCGTTATAAATGGAAACATCATGGATCTCCACGTGTGCATGGGTTTCTTTGGCTAAAATATACTCCCAATATGGAAAAATTGAATTGGAATGACCCGACTCAAGTTAGATTTGCAAAAGAATACTTTGATAGATCTATCCATGCATTCAATCCACGCAACGAATATCAAACAAAGATCCCTATTCAACGGAACAATGACGATCATCCTTGCTTAAAGAACACTAAACAAATATTTCAATATGATCCTATGATGGACTATGAACAACTTCTCAATTGTTTTGAGTGCCACATCACCTGCAATGAGAAGTCATGCCTTAGAAAGAAGGGTGGAAAATTGGTCTGTAGATATAAGGCACCATGGGAGCTATGCAAAATGTTAAGACTTTATGTTGATGAGGGTGGAGAAAAAATATATGAACTTAGACGAAATGATGATCGATTAAATACACATAATCGCGAAACATTGATGATGTGGCGTGCAAATATGGATTGGAAACCTGTTCTTTCTAGGCGTGTTGTGATTAAATACATAGAAAAATATGCATCAAAATCATAAAATGGGTCAGAGAGCTTCCATGATATGTTGATGCATATTTCTTCTATTCAAAATCCAAATGAACCAGTAGCACGTGCATATAGAACATTGTTGTGTGATACTATCGTTGACAGGGATATAGGAGCACAAGAAACATGCCATATGCTTTTTGAGCTTCCTCTTTTTGAATGTAGTCGTACATTCATTGTTTTGAAATTTGGGATAAATTTTTTCAAACAAGTAAAAGTTGATGAATATAATGACCATAATGATAATTCTCTTATTGATGCATATAGGAAGAGACCTGTGAGTATGGAGTACCTTTCATTGATAGAAGCTTCTAGATCTTGGTCATATGACAAACGTCATTGTGATGAGAAATGGTTACCACGAAATAATGTAGCCATTATATGAGTATTTCCTAAGTTTCATTCAGTTACCCCTCGCAAAAATAATAGTTTTATTGAGTTTTGTTGGTCTGAATTATTATTGTACAAGTTGTTTCGTGATTTTCATACAGATATTGGTTCTACAGATGATGACATCATACAAAATTAGGAAAATTTTTCCTATAATCCTTGGCATATTGATCATAATCCAATACCTTCAAAGTATCCAGCTCAATTTACAGATGAGGATGAAGATATTTTACATGTACAAAATGATTCTAAGCAACATGAGTGGGATATTATTACAGGTTTGTATAAGAATAAGTTTATAGATGCGAGCGAATTTGACATGATTGGATTTAGGGATCGTCATGTTATGACAAATTGGAGCTCTAGCTTTGTTGATGAAGAGACATCAAGATGTGCAGTGAACTTCATATCCGATAAGAAAAATGTGAATGCAATTGTTACTAATAAATCATCAAAAAAATATTGATTTGAAAGTTTAGGAGAAAATAAAAAAATAGCATTTAATGTAGTTCTTGATCATTACAAAGGAGATGACAAGGAATAATAGTTTCCTATGATTAGGCAAGGAATAGAAGGTACTGGAAAGTCTCACTTGATTGGTGCAATAAAACAAAGACTTGAAACAGACTTTCTTCCTCATAAGATCCCATTGCTTCTTTTGGTACCTACTGGTGTTGCAGCATTCAACATATCTGCATCAACAATACCATGCTCTTTATATACCAATAAGGAACTTCATTGATTTACAAGGGTCATGTTTGCTTACCTTACAAGAGTAGATGAAACATGTTAAGTACATTCTTATTGATGGGATGAGTTTTATAGGGAGAAATTTGTTGACACATATTGATTCTCAACTTCGTCAAGCTTTTCCTCATAATAAAGAAGTCATGTTTGGAGGTATATCAATTATATTGGTTGGTGATTTGGGACAACGACCTCTTGTTATGGATAGACCTGCATATGCATGTGAAGGTCATGCAAAATAATTATGGAATTTATTCACAATTGTTATAACTCTTGATACAGTATACAGACAAGATGGACAGAGCAATGATCAAAGATTCTTTCGTCATTTATTAATGAATTTTAGAGATGTGATTCCAACAACAGAAGATTTTAAAGTACTAATGACATGTACAGATTCCAATTTGGATGCTTCAACAAAAGATTCATTTAATAAGGCTATACATTTGTTTGCAACAAATGATGATGTGCACAATCACAATATTTACTGCAATATCTCAAGTTAAATCTTTGGATGGTTTTCAATTTCAGCCACCATTTCCATATGATCAATATGAAAAGATGGCAAAATGTGTCGGTGTTTCTAAGAGAAATGAAGAATAAGATAGATTAAGGTTAAATACTAAATAAATTATGTTTTTTTCAATATATTCTTCATATCACATTTGAATGATATGATCAGTGTATTTCTTATTTAATGTATTAATTATTTCATTTTTTTGATCACCAAACATATTTATATTAATAACATTTGTTAGTATTTTTATTTCTAATCTTGAAAATTTCAAAGTATGATGTACATCTAAAAAATATACAAAAATTTTAATAATCTGAAAAATGTGACATTGATGCCTCCAACTGGAACCAGCCTAGATCCATCTAACTCCAGATCTATCATGCACCAAGAGGGATCAAATCTCTCGAGGTGCAAACCTTTCCTCAAGTTTTTCACTAAAAAAATAGGTTTGCATCTCTAGATATTTGATCCCTCTTAGCGCATGATAGATCCGGAGTTATATGGATCTAGGTTGGTGCAATTTCAACTTATCTACGACTAAAGGACCACGTGGCATGGTCATGTGCCTAGCCATGAATAAAGGAATACCATATTTTTACGAATCACCCAAGTGTAAGGGTTAAACCATAATTCCATTATGTCTAGATAAAAATATTTATGGGTAGAGCATAACACCGGAGCCCATGGTATATGCAAATAAAATTAAAGGTGTTAAGACAAATGAATAATAAGTCTCTTACCAATTGCCAAGGCTAAGTTTTACACTATAATCCAAGAACATCAATAAGCTAGACACAATGTTTATGGATGGATTGTAACATTAGGGTCCATGATACTCAACAGTAAGACTATGAAGCCCCATGATAAGGACTTGTTTACTTTTCAAATAGAGACATGGGAATTCTTAATGCCATCGATGAAACATATAATGTATATCAAAGGGTAAAGTATTAGCCATACCAATATCTTATCTGATAATAATGTTGAGTACATAACCATAGAGTCACTTAATATATATGTGAAGAATTCCCCTAGGAAATTTCAAAGTATCAACGTGTTTTATACCATAGTGGCCAAAGGACCAAGAAGAGTCATATTTATAACCAACAACAAGCACAAAAAGTTATTATTAAATGTATTTAGAAAAATATCATATAAATGCATATATTTATGGTGGAAATCCCATGAAGGGGATATTAACTCAACTGATCATATATATATATATATATATATATTATTATTATTATTTCTAATTTTTAGGTACAATACATGTGGTACTAGAGTTGCAGGTTTCAATAATTGAGGCCTATGTGCCATCCCACAAATGAAAATTAACAAAAAAATGTTTTTTACATAGAAGTAAGAAGAAAATAATACCACGATGATGATAGAAACATATGCAAGAAGACTTCCTGATAAAGGAGACAAATTATAGGTGCAAATAGGCGATGAAGCAATACATCATATAGCATAGTTGTTGGAAATAGTAAAAACCATAAAATTGGAACTAGCTGATATCAAAGTGGACAATGGAATTTTTTTAATGTAGAAACTAATTGTAGATTCAATATTGTCCATGTAATGTTGCAAAACATAAGACTCAAATCTACTGTACTCATTTGCGGAAAGAAATTCACGATTGAGAAGCAATATCCAAAACATGTGACATGAATCAATTAACACACATACACGAGGAAATATCTAGGGGAAAGCCACTACTAAAAAACCCTTCCTGTATGTATTGCATTAGTTATAAAATAGAGAAGAAATAAAATGCTTTCTCAAGATTGAACAATGTTTGCACAAGTATAATCTATCTCACTACTTCACAAGCCTGCTCTGGTAAATACTTACCAAACTTTTGCTTTCCCAAGTACCTATTTCCTTGCATTGTTTCCTTTGGAATTATCCCCTATTATTTATGGAAATTCCTCATCCATAACTGCGCAATCCTTATAGACCCTTCTATGACTGCATGCACCACCTGTAGAACTAGGATACTTATACAATTGATAGTACACTGTCCTTGAAATCCAATTTCAACTGGGTAACTCATATATCTTGCATGCATGAATTAATAATGGTTGATTTATCAGTTAATTGGTTGATCACTGAGTACACATGCCAATACTAGACCTTCCACTAGTTCCTCCGATAGTTGGAACTAGTTTAACTAATTTTAACTCAATTTAAGTGACTTTAACTCAGTTTAACTCACTTTAACTTAGTTTAACTAAATTAAATTATTAAAACTATATTTAACTCAACCTAGGCTCCTAAAATTTAGGAACCACTCTACATGACTCAAGTTAGGCCCTCAACTCGAATTAATTGAGCTAACTAATTCAAACTAACTTAGTTAACTCATACAAGTTGTCTTGTGATGTGTAATTACAACTTTATCCTAATCTAATTAAAGGGGAAATTAAATTAGGGTTTTCTTATTTCAATTTTCAACACTCCCTCTCAATAAGAAAGGGACTATCAGATACCCCAATCCTGTCTCTATGGAACTCAAATTTTTCGTTTAATAATTCCCTTCTCAAAATATCTCCGTCATGTTCCTTTGTAGGAATGTATTCCGACAACATGATCTGCCTCTACACACAATATCATAGATGGTGATACCATATGTTGATATGCTTGGATCGATCATGAAAAAATGAACTTTCAAAGAGTTTGGTACAAATTTTATTGTCACAGTAAATCGCAGTAAGATCCATTATCTAATCAAATAAATCAACAAGAATCTTCCTCACCGAGATAGCTTCATAAGTTGATTGACTAACATCCATGTACTCTACTTTTTCTTAATTGAGTGAAACTTGTATCTTCTTCCTGTTGTATCAAGAAACTTCTACTGACCCAATACTGAAGACTCCTCCTGAGGTGCTCTTATGATCCGATGGACAACCTTCCCAATCTACATCTGTGAAGCCTTGAAGCTTCACTCCCTTTGTCTGTCTATACCAAATACCATACTAAGTAGTTCCTCTAAGGTATCTCAACACATGTTTGGTCACCTTTCAATATAGTTTGTTTGGCTTCATCATTTCTTTACTAAGTTGGTTAACTTCATAACACATGTCTAGTCATGTGTTCACCAAGTACACGAGCGAACCCACAAGTTTCTTGTAGATAGTAGCCTCCACCTCCTCACTTGGGGTGGCATCCTCTTTCCTCCAACTGTCTGCTAGAGGAGTGTCCATGGGTTTGCTACTCTCCATGCAAAAAATCTTTAGTATCACATTGGTATACTTTTCCTGAGAGACAAACAGTTCCCCATCTCCTTGCCATACTTCCAAATCGAGTAAATAATGCATGAATCCCATACCATTGCGAATTCTCTTTCAATATTTTATCAACTTCTCATCATCAGTTAAAATAAAATCGTCGAAATATAATACTATAATAAATTTTTTACCTTCAACAACAATATGGTAAAGGTTTTCATCTGGTTCACTTTTGGTGAAGCCCAACCTAGTGAAATAGTTGTCGATCATGTTGTACCAATCACACAGTGCTTGTTTCAATCCATACAATGCTCACATGAGTCTGCACACATGCAAATCTTTGTCAAAGGTCTCAAATCCTTATGGTTGTTCAATATACACCTCCTCTTCAATCATACCATTGAGGAATGTTGTCCTCATATCTATCTGATGGATATTCCATCTCATCTACGCTGCAAGTGCTCGAATTGATATGATAGAAGAGTACCTTTCTACTGGAGAAAACGTCTCCTCATAATAAATTCCCTCCACCTGAGAGAACCCCTTAGCCACAAATATATCCTTTTGTTTCTCGATGCTTCCATCTGTTGCTTGCTTCACCTTGTATATCTATTGGTTTCCAAAATTGTCCTATTTTTACCCCTAATTCCACCCTAACCACACTATCCAAATCCTCTTTTTAACAAATTGAACCTAACCCTTGCACCCGTTCTTGTACTCCTTCATGAATTTGAAATCATAGGTTACATAAGATTAATTATTAATTAAAAAGGTTTAAATAGTTTATTTTTCCTTGTAACTTATGTATTTTATTTCTTCAAGAGAATGGTAAAATATAAGTATTAATTTTTATGAATATGGTTGGTGTAGGAATATTCAGGTATTGTCTGCCATTCCTGCGCTCAATGGACAGCTGGCAGTATTACTATGAATAATCATGACAAATCATTGACCGACACACACCCCTTGATAAAGAACCAATTTTTCACTTTGATTAGGTTTGAAGCGTTGAGAAGAACATAGGAAGAAGGAGATTGGATTTTTTACCAGCACCACCGATTCAGCCTCTACTAATAGCTGAGAGCCTAAAGTTACATCTTTTGTTTCTTTTCCGTTGCAACCAAGAGCTGAGTATTTTATTTAACAGGGTTTATAGGATAGATTTGTTAGCCATACTCTAGAGAAGTTTTTCACTTTGATTTTGTATCGCCCCATTTCTGGGCTAGATCCAAGACCTATTGATGTATATTTTCACTTATTTAAGTTAATGAAAGGATCCATGCTATTTTATCCATCTCTGGTTTTTAATTTCATGTGAATGAGTTATGTGTGTGTTTGATTTCCTTGCTTTCATAAAGGGAAATGAGTTGGTTGGCTAGGGCCCAGCCAACCCAGCTTGTTCTCCCTCTGTTTATAACAATGTGTTAAGTATTTCATATGCAAATTCAGAGCAGAAGGTTATTTTTTTTATGTATCTAAATCTACAGATTTACATTTTCTTTGTGAACATTGTGCTACTCGGATCCAAGCGTTAGCAGTTTGATTTTATTCGAATCCATTCAATAATGATGGAGTATTTCATTTCTTTTCATTTATGCACTGTGTGAATTTCCTTTCCTTTCTGCAAGTGTGTGTTTCTATTTAACTTTACGAATATGTTTCAGTCTGCAAATCATGGTTTATCTCAAGAAAGGACATTCTATTTTTGCAAGTTGTTTTATTTCTGCAATGCAACGGTGTGTTTCATTCCAAAGAACGTGTTTACACTTCCATAAAGTGTGTACCACTTAGGGGTTGGATTATTTGATTCATTTAAATTTATTGTGCATTAATGAAACCCTGTACACACAATAGATTATGTACTTGTACTAGCTCTCTTGTGGAATCAAATGAGGTATGTTGCAGAGACTCTTGACTTGAAACATTTACCTTAAAAGGACATAAATCTTGTTCATACAGTGACAACACTCTAAGGGACACTCTATCTCTTAGAATAAAACGCTTATCTCTTCATAAAGAAACTCTGTTATGACATAATTCTCTTTCAATTCTTGCAATGTTTTTATTTATCAAATGAGTGAATAATGAGAATTATGTTGTTTTGAATGGTTCATTTATGATTTTGTAATTTTCTCTTATTTATCTTCAATTGATTTACATTTTGCACTCTTTAAGTTTTATGAAAGTGATTAGGAACAGTAAAAAAATTTAGTGTAGGAACCAAATACATTTCTAGTACAGGAACAACACTTTAGTACAGGAATATTGTTATAGTGCAAGAACTCTATTCCAGTACAAGAATTTTGTTACGGTGCAAGAATGTTGGTCTAGTCCATGAATGGAAGACTTGTAAAAGAAACATGCATCACTCTCAATCTAAGTATTCCCCCTGTCTCTTAATGCACTGATACTCAGTCACATAGATTTGTTGTCTCTTCTTTAATTTATCAGGGTATTTTTATGTTGATTCAAGCTCCTTTCATTTGATTCTTGTAAGTATTTCCTTTTATTGATTCCAGTACAAGAATTCCTTTGGTGTTATATGCTTTCCATTCTTTTGATTCTGCAAATGTAATTAGAAGGATAGAATTAGAGTTAATGAAATTTTACACCATTATTCTTGGCATTTCATGTGCTATGCCTCGAACCTTACAAAGCCCTAGATTGACGATTAAGAGTTGAAGGAGTTTGTCTAGTTACAACTTTGGAACCCAATATTTTGGAGCCATTTCTGGGGCGGCGTTGAATATTTGGCAAGAAATTTTTGAATTTTTTTGCAATAGGGGTAAGTCTGCTTTATCTTTTTATTCAGTGTGCTTCTATTGTCTGAAGGATTCTTTTTAGTGTTGATTTTTTTTACGTGCAACATTTGATTTGAGATTCTCTTTCATGTGCTTTTAAGTTTTTTGATTTTTGGTTTGATTATTTTAAGATGAATTCCTAAAAAGGGTAGGGGTATGAAGCCCAATAAAGGCCAAAGAAACATTGATAAATCTTTAAAAAATTCTCATATTGGGCCTTCTTTTTCAAGCAGAAATTCCAAACAAACACAAACCCATCATCCAGGAACTGTCTACTTGGACTCTGAAAATAGTAGTTTGGGGGTGACACAACCAACCAAGGGGAAGAAGGGAATGATTGGAATTCAAACTTATTTGAGACATAGTCAACCTTCTCATTCTATTAAGAGTGGTTCGATTAGAGTTACAAAAATTTCAGATCATGAGTACCATGCTAAGGGGAATAGAGAGAATCAGGTAAATGAAGAGTAATCCACCTTTGGATTTCCAATCATTGATCTAGACATAGTTGTGCAAATGAAGAACATTCCACCATCAACTCTTCCTAATTTCCATGGTAAGGTACATGAGGACCCAGATCCTTTCTTATTAGAATTTTATATATTATGTAGAAGCTATGATTACTCTAAAAATGCCCAAAAGTTAAAATTATTTCCTGTAACTCTAAAGGATTCAACCTTGTGCTAGTTCATGGGGTTGGGAGGGAATACTATAGCTTCTTGGGAACAAATGCAGAGATTATTTTTGTTCCAATACCAGGAATATTGCAAAACTATAGAAATGCAGGATGATATCTTTACTATTGTACAAAGTGATGATGAGACCTTCGAAAAACTATCTAGAAATATTTCTATATATCCTCCAAAGGGAAAAGCACAAATTTGATCCAAGTACTATTAGAACCTTGTTCTTATGTGGGCTTAACGATGATGCTAGAAACAATTTGAACTTGTTAGGGGGTAAAAAAGTGAAGTTGGGTTACACTTTCGTGAGAAACGCATCTGAAAATTTCACTCTCCCAACAGTTCGGTCGAAATTTTACGAAGTTTAGTCGAAGTTTGTTTAAAAGTTCGACTAATTTTTTTGTTATAAATATAGCGACCCCTAGACCGCAAGAAGTTTTCAATCACTTTTTTGTTATGTTACCGTTGGAGAGCACTACAATTTTTTTGACCATTAGTTGTTTAGGTGTGTTTCACTAATCTTGAACCAGCAGGGGAGCAAGCAAAGGTGTGAAGGTAAATGAGAGGTTGTTCTTGTTTTTCTTATTTGTCTTATTTTTCTTTATGGTTGTTTTTACAGTTTAATCTTATTTTCATTTTTTGTTGTGTTTACAGGATTTGTGTAGGATTCCTTGGGTCTGATCTGCATCCTCGGCGAGCTTTGCCTCCTCAGCGTGCATTTTCTCCTTGTCTCAGTTCTAGGTGCACAGTCTTGTTGATTAATCTATGTGAAATGTGGCTCTCTTTCTATATGTTGAAGCTCTGTTAATCTCTTGGTGCATAGTCATGTTATTTAATCAGATCCTTCCGTAAAGCTCTCCCCTTGATTGAAATTACATTCTTGCGGGAAGTAGTGAAATAGAAGTTGTGAAATTAAATTATTTCATGAAGTTTTTAACTACCACTCCCACTAATGCACTTCCATCACGAGATGATATTTGCGGTCCTCTATCACACAAAAGCTTCCCATTTTGAAATGAATTTTGGATAGTCTTCAGTTTTTTTGTCTCTATTTACAGAATTTTTATAGAATTTTGATTCACAGTAGTGTAATCTGCACCGTTTTAGTGTGTTTAAGCAGCACCTGTTGATCAAGTGAACGCATCCGAGCTAGAATTTGACCCATTCTTACCACCCGACCCGTCACTGAACCTGGATGGGAGGGGGAACCCCCAGTCCTATTATGATTACCGTAGGAGGTAGGGGGGATGGAAATGTGTTCATTGATCATGTCCCTCAAACATATGGATAAGAACTAATCTATACTGGTAACTTTACCAGAATACCTTCCCTTACCTAACTTTCCTAACCGATTGTTAAGATTCTTATTTCCATTCCAAAGAGTCAAAATGGGGTCTTGTTTGTTGGATGATAGTGGGTGGGATGCCCCTCTATCCTTATCACCTAATCATTACCTTCTTGAAATCTAATCCATTGAAAATGAAAAGCTGTCAAAAATACGAGAATTGCTAGGGCCAGTGCACTTCGCAAGTTTTTGTTCTGTTGTGCCTGCCTTGTGCACAACACCATATGGTAATAGTAATTAGATTTATTCATAGAGTTGCATCATAAAAAGTAAGATTCATTGGTATAAAGCTATGAATTTCCATTTATCAGTATTACATGCTGGTATTATCTTCTTACCTACCTCCATTCAACTAGACATACCATACCAATATTGATACCCATACCGATATAGAGAGAAGTATTGCACATACCCTGCTAACTCTGCTAATCAGACTACTAAAACATATTACTAAAGGAAGCGATTCAATCCAGTCGCAGGTTTAATCTCTATGAAATGTGGCTCCCTGTCTTTCTGTTAAATCTTTGTTAATCTCTTGGTGCATAGTCTTGTTATTTAATCTTTGTGAAATGTGGCTCTGTCTGTCTGTATTTACAAAATTTTGCATTAGAAAACAATGATTTTTTTTCAATTAAATAAATGCATTTGGAGTATCTCTCAAGTCTATATAATTTTTTGGATTGAGCCAAAGTATAATATACCATGGAACCTGCTTTATCTTGTACAACAAATCATCTTGGTGCATAGTCCTATTGATTAATCTCTATGAAGTGTGGCTCTCTGTCTACCTATTGAAGCTCTGTTAATCTCATGGTGCATATTCATGTTATTTAATCCGATCCTTCCGTAAAGCTCTCCCCCTGATTGAAATTACATTCTTGCAGGAAGTAGTGAAATAGAAGTTGTGAAATTAAATTATTTCATGAAGTTTTTAACTACCACTCCCACTAATGCACTTCCATCATGAGAGGATATTTGTGGTCCTCTATCACACAAAAGCTTCCCATTTTGAAATGAAGTTTGGATATTCTTCAGTTTTTTTGTCTCTATTTACATAATGTTTATAGAAGTTTGATTCGCAGTAGTGTAAGTTGCACCGGTTTAGTGTGTTTAAGAAACACCTGTTGATCAAGTGAACACATCCGAGCTAGAATTTCACCCTTGCTTACCACCCGACTCATCACTAAACCTGGATGGGAAGAGGAACCCCCAGTCCCATGATGATTACCATAGGAGGTAGGGGGGATGGATATGTGGTCATTGATCCTATCCCTCAAACATATGGATAAGAATTAATCTATACTGGTAACTTTACCAGAATACCTTCCCTTACTGGAATATCTTCCCTTACTTAACTTTCCTGACCGGTTGTTAATATTTCTGTTGTCATTCCAAAGAGCCAAAATGGGGTCTTGTTTGTTGGATGATAGTGGGTTGGACGACCCTCTATCCTTATCACCTATTCATTACCTTCTTGAAATCTAATCCATTGAAAATGAAAAGTTGTCGAAAATACGAGAATTGCTAGGGCCAAGCATTCTGTTGTGCCTGCCTTGTGCACAACACCATACGGTAATAGTAATTAGATTGCTTCATAGAGTTGTATCATAACAGGTAAGATTCATTTCTATAAAGGTATGAATTTCCATTTATTAGTATTACATGTTGGTATTAGCTTCCTACCTACCTCCAATCAATTAGACAGACCATACCGATATTGATACCCATACCGATATAGAGAGAAGTACTGCACATACCCTGCTAACTCCGCCAATCAGACTACTAACACAGATTACTAAAGGAAGCGATTCGATCCAGCCGCATGTTTAATCTCTGTGAAATGTGGCTCCCTACCTTTCTGTTAAAGCTTTTTTAATCTCTTGGTGCATAGTCTTGTTATTTAATATATGTGAAATGTGGCTCTGTCTGTCTGTATTTACATAATTTTGTATCATAAAACAATAATTTTTTTTCAATTAAATAAATGCATTTGGAGTATCTCCCAAGTCTACATAATTTTTTGGATTGAGCCTAAGTATAATATACCATGGAACCTGCTTGATCCTGTACAAAAAATCAACTTGGTGCATAGTCCTGTTGATTAATCTATGTGAAATGTGGCTCTCTCTCTACCTGTTGAAGCTCTGTTAATCTCTTGGTGCATAATCATGTTATTTAATCTATGTGAAATGTGGCTCTGTTTGTCTGTCTGTATTTACACAATTTTGTATCAGAAAACAATGATTTTTTTTTCAATTAAAGAAATGCATTTGGAGTAGCTCTCAAGTCTATATAATTTTTCGGATTGAGCCAGAGTGTAATATACCATGGAACCTGCTTGTACTTGTATAACAAATCAGCTTGGTGCATAGTCCTATTGATTAATCTCTCTATTAAATGTGGCTCTCTGTCTATCTGTTGAAGCTCTGTTAATCTCTTGGTGCATAGTACTATTATTTAATATTTGTGAAATGTGGCTATGTCTGTATGTCTGTATTTACATAATTTTGTATTAGAAAACAATGATTTTTTTTCAATTAAATAAACTCATTTGGAGTAGCTCTCAAGTCTATATAATTTTTCGGATTGAGCGAGAGTTTAATATACATAACAGAGCTAATAATTGGTCAAGAAATGAAATGATATATTTTTATATTTTGTAGAGTTGAATGTGCTCTCTTCTTAATATAAATTTTCATGCTCACTCATGGACCTCTAGATTTTAACAATCTCTGAAAGTAAACCAGAAAACATGATTTCAACTACCAACTAAGAAAATATTTGAGAGGCTACATGATCTTGATATTTACACCAAATTAGATCAGATATGTTTCATAAGTGACAAGAAGAGTGTACTATACATAACAGAGCTAATACATGGCCAAGGAAAGAAAGGATATCTTTTTATATTTTGCAGAGTTGAATATGTTATCTGATTAATCTCATTTTTCATGCTCAATCATGCACCTCTAAATTTTAACACCATGTGAAAGAAACCAAAGAATATAAAAAACCAAACAACAAAATCACCATCCATCCGAAATTATTGCCTAAATTACCATTCCTTTTCAAAATCCATTTGAAATTAGCATTACTGCTCAAACTTGACAAAGTTATGTTCAATATATGAAATTTCTAGTTAAAATAGACAAAGTTATGTTTCAATATATGAAACGTATGACACATTCCATAGGACTCTGTTGACAATTAGGGGGTGTACTTCTCAAATTTGAGACCTATGGAGACTAAAACTCTCCACATAACAATTAGACCAATTGCAGGTTGTTAGTAGGTTTCAACTTTGAATTTGAACTTGGAAGTTCCTAGCAGTTATGTTGGTTATAGATGCAATATGTATTTGGGCCAGTTATAATGGTTATAAATCAAGTACTTAAAAAACAAAAATCATCCTTTATCATTCTCTGTCTCAAGAAAACAAAACCCTTCCTTTATCATTCTATCTCAAATAAAATATGGTCTTTGTGCAAGGTGGAACTTTCATTTCCAACAATAGCATAGCCATCTTATCAATAATTGTGATTCCAAATGTGATTGTTTATTTAAGTCCCATAGGATAGTGTGTTTGTTTCCCTAATCCATTTTCATATAGTTAAAAATAATCCTAGATAATAAATTTTGTATTTAAAAACTTTTAGATGAGAAACTAAATTAGTTTTTCCAAGGTAGAGAGAGTGACTTTCCCTCCCTTTTTATCTTTCGAAAAAATTTTGAAATCTTTGGAAAAGCTTCCTACAACTTCCTCTTATAAAATTACAAAATATTTTGCAACTTCTAATTTGTGGTTTTTAGGAAAACATAAGAAGTATCTAAACTTAAATTTGTCTCCATAAACGCAGAAAATAATTCTTTGTATCATGCAGACCATAGACCACATTCTAGTGGAAATATTTACTACATAATATTATAACAATAAAACACTCGAGTAATTGATTAAGAAACATTGGATATTTCATTTACAGGCAGAAGTCCTTTTCAAATTTCCATGACTGTGGCAAAGAATATTTCCCTTTCCATTTTTCACTGCAGAATGATAGCGATTTTGTTTTTATAAATGGACCTTGGATTTTAGGTTCCTGTGGACTGTACCTAGACTAATGGAAATTTAAATTTTACCTAGAGAAACATGTCACAAAATTAGTCTTGTTATGCATTGGTCTTCCATTTCTGCTTCTCAACCTTTGCAAACTTGAAACTTTACAAGTTATTCCTATCTCTCCAACAAAATAATTAGATTAAAAATAAAATTTAGAGGAAAACGAGATAGAATCTAATGTTTTTATGCTTTCACTTCTACCCACATAGAAGTTGAACTAAAAATGGACTTCCAAATTCTATTGGACTTGACTTTGACAACTGGACTTGTATCTATAATATAAACTACAAATAATTTCCTTTTTAATGTAATGAATGTTCTCATCTATGAATACAACCATTTTTCAAAGTGTTCCAAAATATGAGACATCTCCTTTAATTGGATTAGAGTGAATCTAAATTTCACGTAGCTAGAAAATTGTAATAATGGGAAGTAGAACCAAGGCCATCAACATTAATAGAAAATAAAAACAACATGAGAATCCCACAATCAGTACACATCCAATGCATTGGACTCATGGTAAGTAAATAAAGAGTTTCAAGGTTAAGAAAACTTAAATGATCCATGTAACCCTTGAAAAGAAATGGGAGATAAAGAGGACATCACAAAGGAAGATAGGAAAGAAAACAAAACCTTTAACTTAGATCCATAGGTCTGTCTTTTGCATAGGTCCACGATATCTAAATAACATGTCATATGACATAGAAACTCGAGAATTATTGTATGATATTTATGGAACTATACAAGATTATTGTATGATCTTTATGGCAGTATATGATTTATGATTTTTGTTAAATTTATTGTTTGATCTTTATGGCAGTATATGATTTATGATTTTTGTTAAATTTATTGTATGATCTTTATGGCAGTACATGATTTCTGATTTTTGTTAAATTTATTGTATGATCTTTATGGCACTATACAAGGTTATTGTATGATCTTTATGGCAGTACATGATTTCTGATTTTTATTAAATTGTTAAATTACATGTTTAAAACCAAGAATTAACTTTTATTAATCTGCATAAATAATTCACCTACTATTGTTTAAAACTTTTACCATCAACTAGTGGCATTTTTCTATCTCCCATAAACTTTAAGGAATTTAGTGTTTTTGGAAAATATGTACATGTGATTTCTCAAAATACCAACAATTAGAAAATACAACAAGGATGGTTTCAAAATCACATGTCAATCACCTTTACAGAACTTTTTGTTAAATGTGTCTATCATCTCATAGGGGTCCACTATCACCTAAACAACCATAAAACTTTAAACTTTAAGGCATTTTCTAGTGTTTTTGGAAACCATGTACATGTCATTTATCAGAAACCCAACAATTAGAAAATACAGCAAGGATGCTTTCAAAATCACATGTTTATCACATTTATAAAAGTTTTAGCTAAATTTTTCTATCATCTCATAGGGGTCCACTATCACCTAACCAACTATAATGGCTAGGATGTGTTGTTACTCATTTATCCCTTGTCCTTTTTAACAACAATTATAAAACTTTTAGCTAAATTTTTCTATCATCTCATAGGGTTCCACTATCACCTAACCAACCATAATGGCTAGGATGTGTTGTTACTCGTTTAGCCCCGTTCCTTTTTAACAATATTTATAAAACTTTTAGCTAAATGTGTCTATCATTTTAACAAAAATTATAAAACTTTTAGCTAAATGTGGCTATCATCTCATAGGGGTCCACTATCACCTAACCAACCATAATGACTAGGATGTGTTGTTACACGTTTAGCCCCTATCCTTTTTAACAACAATTATAAAACTTTTAGCTAAATGTGTCTATCATCTCATAGGGTTCCACTATCACCTAACCAACCATAATGGCTAGGATTTTTTTTTACTCATTTAGCCCCTGTCCTTTTTAACAACAAGGATTCTTTCAAAATCACATGTT
This sequence comes from Pinus albicaulis, assembly GCA_034641835.2. Lineage (NCBI taxonomy): Eukaryota > Viridiplantae > Streptophyta > Pinopsida > Pinales > Pinaceae > Pinus > Pinus albicaulis. The sequence continues at coordinate 145,819,201 of CM076576.1, forward strand.
TATCACCTTTATAAAACTTATATAGCTAAATGCAAGGACTGTCCTAGTGATTTTGGAAACCATGTACATGTCATTTCTCCCATAAACTTAACCATGTAAATGTAATTTATCCCATAAACTTTAAGTCATTTTTTAGTGTTTTTGGAAACCATGTACATGTCATTTCTCCCATAAACTTTAAACCATTTGCTAGTTTTTTTGGAAACCATGTACGTGTCATTTCTACCATAAAATTTAAGGCATTTGCAATAAATGTTCATTTAAAATTTTATTGTGATCTTAGAGTTTTTGGAAAACATGTACATGTAATTTCTCCCATAAACTTTAAGAAATTTTCAATAAATGTTCATTTAATATATTTTATTGAAATTGTTTTTTTCAGGGATAAAAAAACCCACTAAGCATGGTCAAAAAATGGACATTATGCATATATGTTTCTTGGTATCCCAATCCAGGGAAAATAATGATTACATATGTGTTATGCAATATTGTGACTAGCAAAGTCCCCTAAAGGAAAATGAATATACTTGGAAGAACAACAAACAATGAAGCATATTATATTGCATTGATAGAAGGCTTGGGAAGAGCTAGGGAGTATGGATCAAATGGAATTGTAGTTTTCACCAATTATGAACCTGTATGCAACCAGATGAAAGACATGTACCAAGTTAAAAAGGAGAGGCTAAAACAACTGCATGGGAAAGCAAACAATATTGTTAGAAAATTTTAATAATTTAGTATAAGACATTGTGCAAATGTTAATAATATGTCTAGTGATCTATTGTATGGGGCAATGCAAATTCAAGATTCATCTCTCAAAGATGAATTAATTTTGAGACGCTCTCCTCCAAAATTTATTGATGATTCATCTCTCAAGGATGAATTAGTGTTGAGACGCTCTCCTTCAAAATTTATTGATGGACATTGTAACATATCTTTGATATGTGTGTGTTTTTTACTTATAAATACGTCATTTTTAATGACCGTGTGTTTTTTTCAGTTATATACGAAGTGTGCTCCCACCATGTAAGCACAACTTGGTGAACTTGATGTTTTATAAAAATTTTCAGTATTTAATTTTCAAAATGTGCACCCACTATGTAAGCACAACACAGCTTGGTTAACTTCATGTTTTAGAAATTTTTGTATTTAATTTTCAAAATGTGGAGGACTTCAACAAATTTTTGTTTAAATTTAGCTGTACGCATCAATTTGAGCTTTGAAAGTTTTTTGTTTTACATAATTTGTGTTTGTGCACAACATCTGTATAAATTACATCAATTTTTTGAATTCTTTTGTGTTTTACATCATTTGTTTTTGTGCTCAACATTTGTGTAAATTACATAAATTTTTTGAATTCTTTTATGTTTTATATTGTAATAGGTAAATGTGGGCATCATTCCCAATGACCTAATAAAACTAGACATCATCCCCAGGACCAATGAAATAGGGTCTATCATCCCCTATCATTTCATTTTCTACATGCCCTAAGACAATAAAAAACTATTCATGACTTCTATTGCAAAGCTTCCAAGGGTTGAAGTATATGTTATATCACCTATGAGCTCACCAACGCAGCCTCTCAAGGGTCTAATTTATTTTCATATGCAGTTACCTCCATTCAAGGGTGCTCTGCAAAGCACTTCCCGACATTCAAGAGTGTGTTGGTCAAATGGGAGCGAAATTCTCATTGTTCCGGAATCTCCACATGGCCAATGCCTTCTAGAAAAGTCCATATGTGTCAAACTTTGAATACATGTGTCCATCTAACACCTCTGAGCTTGGGAACATGTCTTGCCTATTATTAGAAATTCATTGATTGAGAAACTACCTTAATTTTCCCTATAAATTGAGCACATATCCTAGTGAAAGAAAATGGAGAAATTTGGTAAAGAAATGTTGTTGGATTCTCAATTGAGTGTGTGATTAGAGTGATATGCCATTGGTGAGATATTTATTGTGATGAGGCTGGGATGAATGCTGGAGCTGGTGACATCAAATCAATCATTATTTGTAACCTCCACCTTCTATCCATTAATAAATATTGTTGCTCATTTTCCCATATGTGTATATGTTTATGTTTCTATTTTCCATATCATGGATTCTTAACTGATATATATGTTTCACGTTTCAATGATTTAACTGATTAAGATAAATAGCCATCTGTATATTGCAATCTCTTTGTTATTTAGTGTTTATATTTGCAGGAACTAGTCTGGCAATCAAAGTTGGATTGGAAGCTACAGCAAGAGAGACAGAAGGAGAATAGGAAGCGCTTGGATCACAAGTAAGTTCTTCTATCTTTCTGTGTGTCTATTTACTCTTAGATAAAGTGTCTGCAAATCCTTTTATCTGTTGTTCTAAATGCATAGAACCACATTTAGGGAATGTGTTTTATCTGTAATCCATAATTCCACATAAAAAATTGGCGACTCTGCTGGGGAATTTCCTTATCATTCCTGGTGTTTTTGTCTCTGCTTATCTACCCAGTAGCATCTAATCTCAATTATTAGGCTTTTTAATTAAATAATTGCATTAGAAGTTTGTTTAGTAGCTTGAACTTTGATCTCTACTAAGCCCAACGCACTGTTGGTCAAGACACAGTGATTTGCATAGCATTGTCTCCCACTCAGGGGTGCTTTACAATGCACTGTCTCCCCTTAGATATTGCGTTGCCCCCTAAGCCAACCAAATTCCCTTTGAATTTTTCATTGCCATTACATTTAGCCTTTTGTTTGTTGTGTTTTCAATTGTCTGATACCTCATAGAGACCAGTGAATTTTCCCGAATCTTCCTCCTTTGAAAAGTAAGTTTGTTCAAGGTCTCTTTAAGTGTTTTTCTTTATCATTGACAAATCAAATTCAAATTATTTTTGTTTATGCATTAGATCCTTTTTTTTTTAAGGAAATTGTCATTAAATTATTCATTTCATGTAGGAAAAATTGTAGTTCCATTCTTCATTTTTCCTAAGAGAGAAATTGTTGTTAAATTCCTCATTTCTCAAAGAAGAAAGCATTTGTTTTTTGTTGATTTGATGCATATATTTTCCTTTCTATATTCACATTAAGGGGACTGAAAATAAAAACCTGCATTTGCATATAGTGAATTGTGTGTTTTTGCATAGGAAAAAGTTAGGAAAGATACATATTAGTTTTTTCTCTTTGTTGTTTGCTCTCAAAACTGATTTCTCTTTCCCTTAGTAGCTAGGATCTTCATTGAAAAAGATAAAATTGAAAAATTTGCTTATCATTTTAGTTTGCATTTTAGGAATTTCCATCACATCATCGCGGTGAAACTTGAAAGGAAAATTGATAAATAATATCAACTTAAAATTTACATCAATTTACCTAAAAAAACATTGGAACCATAACAATAACATTTAGAAGGTCTAGGCTAGAGACGTGTTCTGGCATCATAAAACATAGCAGCTGTCGTTAATTGTCTACGATAAATTCTGAGTGTGATACCTCACTCCAGGTACATAAGTATATTGTAGCTTGTTCACGTACCTTCGGGTATATCAGGCGGTGTTATAGTACAAAAAGTATAAAGGGGTGCTCTCACTGTGTGGTTTCACATTAGACAGCGCTAATGCGGACTTGGGCCTCCACGTACCTTCGGGTATATTTGAGAGGACAAATTTAGGTTTCTATCCATCCATAGTGAACCGAGTCAGTTGCCTTGTAAATTGTGATACACCGAACACAACATTTAGGGAGATTGCCTGCCCGTACTTCTTAGTTTGCCAGGAGGTATTCTACAGTTCATAGTTTCTTGGTAAACCTTTTGCCTAGAATTACCCGTTTATTTGTTTTTGGTAATAAAATATATCAGTCATCGTGGAAGAAGAACATCCCTTTCCACGTCATTCGCGTAGACTTGCATTGAAACCATCTTTACCACCAGAAGCTACTTCTGGTTGGCGAAGGCAATATCACTCTACCGAAACTAGTACCATCAATACCTCTGGTGAAGCATCATCTTCACATATACCAAATTCGGCACGAGTAGTTTCTACAAATCGTGGTTCATCTACTCTTGTTGAGATGGAGTCGTCACAACTACTTGTGGTCATGATCCATCCAATCAGTGAGACCATACCTCCCAAACCCGACGTTGTTCAACCGGAAGTTGATCCAGACCACATTGTGCCTTAGGGGGAAATTGTTATTGGTAAAAGTAGACATCATCCCCATGACCAATAACATAGGGTCTATCATCCCCATATATTTCAGTTTCTATATGCCCTAAGTGGAGAAAATCTTGATCCTGGAGTCGAAAAATCGGAAGTTGTTCTTGTATTGGTCACTCCACAATCTATTGTAGCCATTGAGCCTCCAATATCGCACAGTCAATCACATGAAATATACTTCGAGCCTGACGGCGAAGTTCTTCCACCTGGTTTGATTTTGATTGAAGAAATACCACAAGACGAGACACCTTTAACTCCAACTCATTTTCGGTAGGAGCTTTCCCTATACAAGTATTTTCCTCAATCACCTTCCTTTGCTTTTTTTTATCATGTTTCACTTTGAGTTCCTATAGATTCTATAGGGTATACACTGGGTCATTTAACCATGGCTCAGATAGCATCCCAGACTAATCCATCTATTTCAGTTGCGACAACATCTATTGTTGCTTCATCTTCGATGTTTTGTCCATTGACTTCACCCATGTCATCATCCGGAATCCTATTTGGTTCCTCACTTATGAGTACTAAACGACTTAATAATTTATTCACATCTTTAGTGCAATATCAAGCTGGTCCCATCAGTTATACTCCTTGGTGACTGGTGATTTCACAGAAATTACCCTCTAAAATTCCAAAATTCAATGAAAACCATGGAGAAGAACCATCAATACATGTTATAACTTATCATTTGTGGTGCTCATCAAACTCCTTAAATGATGACTTTGTTAGACTACGTCTTTTCTAGCGCACACTCACTAGATCAACTACACAATGAAGATGTTTCGTTTACTGTGTCAACCTTGTTAAAAAATGAAACAGGCTATGAGGATGGTTCTTTTACTGTGTCAACCTCGCTAAAAAATGAAACAGGTTATGAGGAAAGTTCTTTTACTGTGTCAACCTCGTTAAAAAATGAAACAGACCTTGAGGATGGTTCTTTTATTGTGTCAACGTTGTTAAAAAAATGAAATAGGCCATGAGCATAGTTCTTTTCCTGTGTCAAGCTCGTTAAAAATTGAAACAAATCCTCCCCTATAATGAATCTTCATTCCATCTAGATATTAGTAACCAATAATCTACTCAGCTGAATTAAATGAAGTTTGGGGGGCATCTGCTCTTGCAAGGGGCATTCAAAACATTCTTACCAATTGCACCCAATCAACTGCTGAAGTTCGGGAGCAAAAACAGGTTCAGAGCTCCAAATGCAAATGGTAACTTTCAAAGGGTAAAAATGTATAGTAAAACTATTTTAATTAGTCATTTGATTATTTTCAAATCATATTTATTGCTGTGACTATGGTTTTATTCAATTTTTATCATGAAACAAGTAATTTTAATCCATTTGATGTTATTCTAAACAGGTTTTCAACTAATCAACAGATTAGTCGTGCACATTTATTTCAAGAATGATTTGACCACAAAGCATACTTTATCCTTATTTTTCGAGCTTTGATAAAAATGAAAAAGGACTTGAAGTGCATTTTTATCTCTTTTTCGATATTCGATAACAGCGAAAAAGGAACCCCTGGAGTCTTCTTTTAGCTCTTTTCAGACTCTAATAATGTGAAAAGATTACCGAGCACTTGTATTTTCAAGCTCGTAAAAGTAAATGAATTTATATCTACTTAGTATAAGTTTAACCCTTTTCTGGACTGAGATAGATTGTTTATGAAAAATGAATGCTTTAGTCGAACACGGCTAGGAGGTTCTCGCAGATATTATTTTACACTTTTTTGGATCTGAGCGACAACTTTACGAAAATGTACCTATGGAGTTTTCTTTCGTCCTGTTTTTCAAACTCTCTAAATATGAAAAAGGATTAGGATGTCACTATCGTTAGGCTCGTTAAAACATAAAATAGCGACAGGCTTGTCGATCATGGCAAGAATCAAGTTTCATTCATCGCTAGACTCGTTAAATTATTAAATAGTGATACTTTATTCGCCCAAAGGGCTGAAAAATATATATCATATGTTATCCTCCTCAAGCTTATTAAAAAAAATAAAGAGGTACTGGTCAACAAATAACCGAGGAAAATTTGGGAAAGTGAGTAGAATTTTTACGGTAGTAGGTCGCTCTTGAACATGACACTTCACTCCATCATCGTGACTGTTTGGGTTGGGTAATCTTCTTAACGGTTCATTCATACCTATGGTTCATCATACCTTCACTTCAGTTTTGGGTCAATGCTAGCAACTCATCTCAGTGTCGTTGATATGTTTAGGAGAAGTCATCCAGTGAATACTCATCCTTCTGCAATACTCATAAACCTTCATTCTCATGACAGTCATCCCTAAACATTGCTATATCAAGTCACATTTTGTCTTCGAAATCAGTAACTCCCGTTTCGCAATAAAGTGACTTCCTGTCGACGTCAAATCATCATCCAAGAAGTTCATTTATAAACATCATCTTTCAGTACCATGAGGCTTGTTACAGCATCGAAAATATCCTCGTTTTTGTACCTTCGACCGAAAGATTTTGTTTGGCGTTCGACATCAAATCATTTATTCACATCTTACGAAATGTACTGCGGTACCTTGAGAGCCATTAACATCAATGTTGGTTCTATCGTGTTTGTTAACATCTCACATCATTGGTTGGTAATCAAACGATGTCTTACCATGTTCGACTACAAATCATATATTCGCATGGCTAGACTTGTACCTGAACAATCGCGTGAACGAGATAAGAAGACCCCAGATGTAGTTTTAGCCATCCAAGTTGCGATTTCAGGATTGTTGGACACATCATCTGTACGATGACCTTACATATAGATCATCATCCAAACATGGGCCTATATCTGTAGGCATGTCTGTATTGGGAAAAATTCCAATGTAGACAACTTTCTTCACTATGTACATGTTATTATATAGTTTATGTGCTGAGCACGGGAATGCCTTCCCTCAGCAATTCATGATCAAGAGGATACATCATGATGTAATATATTGTAATATTGATGTAGGTCGCCACTCTACTTCAGTTCCAGCCCATCACATCGTAAAGCATCTCATTCAAAAAATATTGTTACTATTTTGACTTCATGCTTTAGGGGGCAGCTGTTATAAGTCAATTTGGGCATCATTCCCAATGACCTGGTAAAACTTTACATCATCCCCAAGACCAATGAAATACAGTCTATCATCCCCTATCATTTTAGTTTCTACATGCCCTAAGACAAGAACAAACTATTCATGACTTCTATTGCAAAGTTTCCAAGGGTTGAAGTATATTTTATATCACCTATGAGCTCACCAATGCAACTTCTCAAGGGACTAACTACTTTGAATATGCAATTACCTCCATTCAAGGGTGCTCTACAAAGCACTTACCGACATTCAAGAGTGCGTTGGTCAAATTGGAGTGAAATTCTCATTGTTCTAGAATCTCCACATGGCCAATGCCTTCTAGAAGAGTCCATATGTGTCAAACTTCAAATCCATGTGTCCATCTAACACCTCTGAGCTTGGGAACATGTCTTGCCTATTATTGGAAAGTCATTGATTGAGAAACTACCTTTAGTTGCCCTATAAATTGAGCACATATCCTAGTGCTAGAAAAGGGAGAAATTTGGTAAATAAATGTTGTTGGATTCTCAATTGAGTGTGTGATTAGAGTTATATTCCGTTGGTGATATGTTTATTGTGATGAGGCTGGGATGAATGATGGAGCTGGTGACATAAAATCAATCACTGGTTGTAACCTCCCCCTTCTATCCATTAATAAATATTGCTGCTCATTTTCCCATATATGTATTTGTTTATTCTTCTATTTTCCATATCATGGATTCTTAACTATGTTTCATGTTTCATCGATTTAACTGATTAAGATAAATAGCCATTTGTATATTTCAATCTCTTTGTTGTTTAGTGTTTATATTTGCAAGAACGATTTTGGCGATCAAAGTTGAATTGAAAGCTACAACGCGAGTGATAGAAGGAAAATAGGAAGCGCTTTGATCACAAGTAAGTTCTTCTATCTTTCTGTGTGTCTATTTACTCTTAGAGAAAGAGTCTGTAAATTATTTGATTTATTGTTCTAAATGCATAGAACCACATTTAGGGAATGTGCTTTATCCGTAATCCATAATTCCGCATAACATACATAATTTTTGTTTGTGCTCAACATTTGTGTAAATTACATCAATTTTTTTATTATTTTATTTTTTATTTTTTATTTTTAACATCATTTATCTATGTATTTGTAGATAGATCCATATATATCATGGATGATCATTTTCCACGTGATTCTTCGAGGCTTTAAGCATTATGTGTATCTATCTAACTATGGATATCCACTATAGATATCCATATATATATCATGGAGGATGATCTTTTGGCACATGACTCTTTGAGGTGAACATCAATAGAGTCTCATCCCTCTACGAGAGAGGGGGATCATGGATCGAGGGATGTTCATGGTATTTATATTAAATATGCATGTTTCTAAATGCTATTTGAATATATAATATTATCCCCATACATACATGTATACATGTGGAATTCATTTTTTATTGAATATATAATTTTATCCCCATGCACATACATGTATATATATGGAATTGATTTTTTATCAATTTTGTGAGTTAAATTAATTTTTAATAATTTTATATTTTAGGAGTTCGAAGGAAAATAACATATACTCAGTGAATGGAATTTGGCCATGGTTCATGCAATCTACTCAATCATATATATGTATTTATATGTATGTATGTATGTATTTTTTAATTGATTAGAAATTCATGTTTTTTTATGAAACTTCCCTCTCGTCGCATGAGGGTGGTAGTGGTACACATTCCCCTGGTGGCCAATGTGTGAGGGGGGTGGTACACATTCCCTCAGTGGCCAATAAATGGGTGGTCATGTTGATTCTAAACTAATGGGTGGTGTCCAATCAATGGGTGGTCATTCTAGTTCTTAACCATCTCAGGGTGAGCATAATGCTGCTCAGCCATCTCAAGGTGGCCATCAATCTAAATATTATTGTCATTCAATTATTAATTTGTTAAATTATTTATATAATTTTTTTATGGTTAAAAAGAAAATTTGTACAAATTTTTTTATATGTTTTTTTATTTATACATAACATTATATATTGATGTAGAGGGTGAAAATGTTGCTAGAAAAAGATGTAGGCCAGACTGCATTATTTAAGAAGAAGTTTCTACTCCAACCACGACTTATCCTTCTGAAATTCCTGATTATTTACCTTGGGAAACAAAAATCCAACAATGCAAATTACAAAGGTGTGAACATCTTTATTCAAAATTGAAGAAATATCTTCTTTCTTTGAAACTCCCTGCTGAGAGTCAAGAAAGCTTAGAAATAGTTACGCACTCTTTAAGCACACTTGTATATGTTTACAAAAATCTTGGGCCAACCATTGATAATTTTGTAGAAGTGATGAGGAAAATAAAAGAAATAGTAATGGGCTGGTCTCGATACATGGGATGATGTTAAAAACAAAGTTATAAAATAAATGGAAAAATCTATGTTTAATTTCAAAGAAGGGCCGAAAAGAAACATGTTAAAGGTGCAATATTTCAAGCACCCTAATATAGCGTACCTTTTTTATGATAGGCACCTTGCAGCCTATGGAACACTACCATGGAATGACGAGGTTTCTGTTTATTTTGAAAAATTCTTTTATGCGAAATTCTTTTTAGGAATGAAACCCAATTATAATTACCTTCCTTCTGAATGTTTTGGTTCTAATAAAAGTCGATTATGTGACTGTAGGGGCACTAAGCGTGATGTTGAGTTTCCTTGCCCCGAGCCACCATTGGTAAGCCAACCTCTTCGTGTGGAAACTTTGTGGTCAGAGATGGGTGCCACTTCTCAAATTAGTCATGAAGGAAGGGATGCCATCATAGACAATGTCCAAACTGGACTTGGTGGAATTGATATTGGTCTGAATCGACAAAGAGCACAAGATAATGCACGTACTAATTTTGTGTATAGTACATATGATGAGATAAAAAACATGAATATTGAAGAGATTAGAATATATGCAAAGCATTGTCGCAATGGTTGGCAGGACTTAACTATTCATGAGGAAGAGGGCATGGGATCGGTATGTGTTAATGGTTAGGGTGAATATTTTAATGTAATTTTTAATTTACATCTACATGTTTATTTGTATATGTTAATCTAACAAAAATGTATCATATTTTCACCATTTTCACTTAACACGCTTGATGAACGAAAATTTTGATAATATCACGGTCGAAGGTTCGTTCTCATAATCAAGATGATATGTTGGGAAATGTTAGTGGTTTTTAAGAGTTCATGATGTTGATGTACAATTATTGTTCTATTATTATATCGGTATCACGATGACATAGTTTTACAAGAAATAATTGTGTACACATATGTATATAATTAAATGTTAACAAATTCTGATTTCGTCCGATGTTTTCGCAATGGAGCCACCCTCTTCTTCCCTTTTAGGAGATGTGCCAAATCCATTTTCACAAGTATTCAATTTTTCACTTATATTTCAAGTTATAAATTGAAGTGAACATTTCATTAAAAAATGATATCTAGATCCTGAATTATTTTACAGTTTTAAATTTTTTGAATTTTAGGTTTGTGGAGATGATTTATGTTCTCCAAGGACTTTAGCAACGGAGTGTATGATGGAGATAGGAACATCCAAACAATTTGAACAAGAATTTGTCTAACTTTTTTTTTAATATTATTTCATTAGTTTATGCATTTTCATTTGAAATTTTTTAATATATATATATATATACTTGTACATGTATATTGTACAGTTTATCATGGAGGATGTATTGATGCAGGGCCAACATGGGACAATGGAGGGGGAACTACATGAGGTATTAGATGATTTTTTTTTCATTTAGTTTGTTTTATTGAAATTTTACATTCTCATTCAATTTTAAAAAATTAATTTTAATTTTAATACATGTAATACAAATTTCTTATACATGTGTACATTTATATGTATATGCAATTAGGGCCAACATGGGACAATGGAGGGGGAAGTACATGAGATATTGCATGAAAATTTCAATTTTTTTTCCATTTAATTTGTTTTATTGAAGTTCTACATTCTCATTCAATTTTAAAACATTAAATTTTAATTTTAATACATGTAATATAAATTTCTTATACATGTGTGTGTGTGTGTGTGTGTGTGTGTGTGTGTGTGTGTGTCTATGCAATTAGGGCCAACACGGGACAACAGAGCGGAGACTACATGAGGTATTGGATGATTTGTTTATTTTTTTCATTTTGTTTTTTTATGAAGTTCTACATTCTCATTCAATTTTAAAACATTAAATTTTAGTGTTTACCCGTTGTGTAGGTTCCCCATTCTTCATTTGAAAACAAAAGGAGGCTCAGGACGCTGCTGGAAAATACATTGCAGCCAAATTCTCTATTTGATTGATGCAAATGCAACATGTTTTTTGATATAGTATTTTTATAACTTAAACATGTGTCATATTTACTTTTATATATAAAGTCTTGATACTTGTAACACTTGATACTTTGTTATATTTACTTTTATTGTTCATGATATAAATTTTGGACATATTTTACATTTTGGATAGTTGAACTACATTTACTTTTATTTAATGATTTTAAATTTTGGATAGTTCTTACATTTGGCATGTGATCACATGTTATAACTCAGATGATCTTAGATTATGTTTTGTTTTTAAATTTTGTTGTTTTGTCACTTGTTATTTAAAACTAATCTAGATTGAAATTGAAAATTACAAAACACATGTACATGTTATGCATTTGAACATGTGTGAATGCTATATAATTAAGTGTAAATGTCTATTAAAGGCGATATTTAGGTACATTTTGCAGGATCATGTGTCATTTAAAACAATCATATCTATGGTTTTACATATTTAAGTTCATGAATATATAACAATGATTGAAGTACATAAATGCATTTAGTTACCTTACATTTTGAATATATGATGACTTGTTGTTATAATGTTAACTTAAATATTCAATCTTAGATTAAATGTTTTGTTTTTAAAGCTCAATTTGTTTTTTCATTTGTTATTTAAAATGAATCTAGATTGAAATTACAATTACAAAACACATGTGGTACATGTTAAATGCATTTGAACATGTATGCACGTTATATAATTAGGGCATACATCTATTAAAAGTGATATTTAGGTGTACATTTTGCACATTATCATGTGTCATTTAAAACAATTATAGATTGTTGAAATTACATATTTAAGTTCATGAATATGTAACAATGATTGAAGTACATAAATGCATTTAGTTACATTACATTTTTAATACATGATGACGTGTTCTTATAATGTTAACTTAGATTCAATATTAGATTAACTGTTTTGTTTTTAAAGCTCAAGTTGTTTTGTCATTTGTTATTTAAAATGAATCTAGATTAAAATTGAAAATTACAAAATACATGTGGTACATGTTATGAATTTGAACATGTGTGAATGTTATATAATTAGGTGTAAATGTCTATTAAAGGTGATATTTAGGTTCATTTTGCATGATCATGTGTCATTTAAAACAAGCATATCTATGTTTTTACATATTTAAGTTCATTAATATATATAACAATGATTGAAGTACATAAATGCATTTAGGTAGATTACATTTTTAATATATGATGACTTGTTCTTATAATGCTAACTTAGATTCAATCTTAGATTAAATGTTTTGTTTTCAAAGCTCGAGTTGTTTTGTCATTTGTTATTTAAAATGAATCTAGATTGAAATTGCAAATTACAAAACACATGTGGTACATATTAAATGAATTTGAACATGTATGAATGTTATATAATTATGACATACATCTATTCAAAGTGATATTTAGGTAACTTTTTCACATGATCTTTTGTCATAAATAAAAAAATCATATATGGTTTTACATATTACAGGTTAAATACATATATATTTAAGTTCATGAATATGAAGCAATGAAAAAAAATTTGCATTTAATTCATACATTTTGCATTTGAAATCATTGTTATAATGTTTTAATATACAATACATATAGATGTGCATCTAAAAACAATCATAAATTTCTAGGTGTACATAGATGTGTCAAACAATTTCATAAAAATTTAAAATTGCATAAAAAAATATCCAGTACACAACATTTTTCATTAATGTACATAGAAAGGCTATTATGGATGTCAGTTGATAGTAAACTGGAAATTACAAAACACGTAACACAAATTTTGCATTCAAGAATGAATATTATAATTTTCTTTAGATGTCTACAACAAAATCATAACTTAAAATTTGCATTATATCAAATATGCTAGATACATGTACATTTTGCAATATAATGACATAAAATTAACTAGCTCATACCAGAGAATGTATGAAAACGTTTAAGACTAGAGAATCTACATGTATGTGTACATGTGTATAAATTACTTGTTGTGTGCATGTGCAAAAACAATGTACATGTGCAAACACTTGTACATAACATAAAATATACATATAATAATGTAAAACTTAAGAATGTACAAAAAAAAGGCTAACAATTTCTACTTGAGTTCTATAAGTTCTAAAAGATGAATCCAAGGAGAAGAAATTGTTGGGTAGTTCAATCAAAAAAATTCTAATGGAATGCCATAGTCAATGATCTGTTCATGATCATCTTTTGACATTTTCCATTTCTTGATTTTCAATTTTTTCTTTGATTGAACTTCTATCAACTTTATGTGTGTTGCACACACTAAGTGACTATATTGACAACTTATGAAATTAGGTTCATAATCTTGAAAGTAAAAAAAAATCCTGACTTTGATGAGTTTGTTGGAAAAAGTAACCTTTCAGTATAATAGACCCTCTATCATATATAAACCCATTATCATCATAGTTTTCCAATAATTTCAACTTTCGTTCAGTGCAACGCATCGAATAATACTTGAAATTTTCTATGTTGTTAGTAGGTGCAACTACAACAAATACATCTCCTGCACAATATAGAAAACTTACATAAATTTAGATCATAATTAACATGAAAAATTAACTTTAAAATTAACATGTGTACTTTATTTTATTATCTATTTCTAGATCTCTATAATTCGAAATCAATTTGAATGTTACCTTCTCTAAGAAGATCAGAAACTCAATCACCTTCAGATGATACTATAGTCTTCGCTTATTTCATTTCTTCTAAGTTTTCAACATACATTTTCTCATTTGTATTTATTTTTGTATGTTGCCAATCTTTTACATACATTTAGTTTTCAAAAAAATCATTGGATTCTGTGTTATCTATGTGAACATGACAAAAACAAGAATATTTACTTTTATCAAATGCAAACACATTTTGGTACTCCTTTTTTTTAATTGAATGCAATTTTTGAGTCTCGTTTATTCTTTCAACGTCATTTCCAATTGATCTATCTACATATTGGACCCCAATATGACAAAAAAACATATATGAAAAATTCAAAGAAGAATATAAATATGTTATTCAAAATACAATCAAACATAATCATTGTGATAAATAATGTTTAAAATTAGAAAATGAATAAAAATTAGATAATGTATATTAAAGTTCTACATCTATACATATGCAAGTTAATTTTTATATATGTACATGTACCTTCGTACTTCTCTTAACCGATTAGTCTCATGGCCTAGTGCAACGATGCACCATTGAACAACTTGTTCAGCTGAAACAAGTCAGTGTGCAAAGTGGTCCATTTGATATCTTCGAAGTGCTCATGTTCTCCTTTTCCATGACCAGTCTCAAAGAAATTCCAACAATGTTTAATGTGGGTTTTCATATGAATACGACACAACCAAAATAATGATCGTGAAGATTTGAATTAACATGTGCATCCATCTGACCATATCCAATGTTCATTGAATTTTATTCTATGACTTTTCAATGAGTCATAAATCTTATCAAAACAATGTTGTGCAAAATATGTATCATGTGTATGATAGTCACTGATATAAAAGTGATATTATTTAATAACATGTCGATTTTCACTGGTGCTTTATATATGATCAAAATTTTGTTCAGCATGTCTATATAGAATATGGAAAAGCACAGAGACTTGGTCAGAGTGATAGATTCACTCTGTTTTTCTTTTGTGGAAAAAATGTGTAATTCTCTGCCAAATCAACTATTGAAAAAATGTCCCTGGTGGAGAATTCACGATATTTTTTGAATTGCAATTCCTGCCATCGAGCTCTATGGGAATGCTTGGTTTATTTATAAAATTTTCGCTCAAATTTTCTCAAAAACTCTATTACAAAAATTTCTTCTTCTTGTAAATCAATCCTTTTAGCACTTGTAGTACTACTTGAACTAATCCATGTATGAATATATTCATGTCTCTTCCATTTCACTTTTATGTTGGAAAATGATTGATCATTTATATCAATAAGATATTTTTTTTGAAATAACATCAAATTTCCATAATGATCACATTTTTGTACCACCAACACATTTATTTTGGTAAAATAATTCATGGTTTTCTCTTGCACATAGAATTTGAGATATAAAATCATGGATAGTGGAAGGAGGATGTGAATTTTTCCAAAAAAGTTTACCAAAATTAAGGAACATGTCATAATATAACTGAAATTCCACATGATAACGACAACAACAAGTGTCGTGTACAGTGACAAGTTTAACATACCATGGTTTTTGTTGCACAAAAGCACTGATTGAGACATTGATTTCATGATTCTCTTCTATGACCTTGTTGAACAACTCTATCTGAGAGATGTCCAATATATGTTTTGCATGTTCTTCCTACTAATTTCATGTTATTCTTCATCGCATCACATCCCTTGCTTTTGGTGAAACACGTGAATTTTTAATCCAATATTCATATAATATTTTTTTAACATCTTCTCCTAGTCTATCTTTGTATGGTTTCCTACAAATAACTGTCCAACAAGTGAGTTCATCATTTACATCTATTTTCAATCGAAATTTCTGATGTTTGTGAAAAAAAATTCGTGAGGTCCCTAATGCTTGTGTCATAGATTTTACCAAACGATTCTCTTTAGTACTTGATGAAACCACTACCATTTGTATTGCTCTACATGCATATAAATCACTTTTCTTTCTAGATATTCCAATTGACTTTAGAGCACTATTAATATTTTGTATCACATTTTCCTTCATTTTTTTATCTTTGGTTGATTTTCTAATACCCAATAAAGTCATAGCTTCCTTTAATTTCTTTGGTTTTAAGAGACTTCCAAAAATTTGGGCTTGAATTGCCACATTTTCATCTTTGAAGAACATATCAATAATGTTCTTAACACGATATCGTATAACATGGTCAAAAATTTTATCTCCATATTTGTCAGTGTCAACATTTTCTAACATCTCATCATCGATATTGATTTCATTTGTACATGTCAGAATTAAATGTACAAAATGAGTTTATATATTCAATAAATAATTAAATTAATAAATATGTATAATTTCAATAATACACATTCAAAATATATATACATACCTCGTGATTCCATTTTCTTCACTTGAATTTCTTTCAACATTTTCAACATCTTCAATCATTGGTTCAATATCTCTTTCACTTTCTCTTTCAAAATTTCCCATCTCATCATCAATGTTACGAGGAATATATGTCTTTGTTTACATTGCAAAATATTTTTCAAATTAGTTCATGAAATAAAAATTAAGTTCCACAATACACTAGTTAAATTTTAAATATCATTTATAATATTTACATTAACATACCTCCTTCAACTTCTAGTTGAGGTTGATTTTCCCTTTCAATATTTAAGCGTTCCTCTCTCTCTTATTTTTCGATATTCTCTCCTCTATTCTCTACAAGCCTCGAAGTCTCTTGTTCGATCATATTTTATCTTGCAATTTCTTTGATTTCCCATGATAATTTAGTATGAAGCTCAAAATATTTCCTTCAAAAATCCTGCAAAAAAACTCACTATCAGAATTTAGACAAAAATCCACTTCAAAAAATCATCACAGAAGATTTAATTTTTAAAAAAATCACTTTAAAAATTTAGACAAAAATCACTTTAAAAATTCATTATAAAAGATTTACTTCAACCCAAAACACTTACTCTAAAAAAAATGTCACTTTAAAAAATACCTCCAAAAAATGTCCTTTGAAAATTCAGCCCAAAAAATTTCCTTTCTAAATTCAGCCCAAAAAAATTCCTTTGCAAATTCAACACAAATGAAGAAATGTGTGAAAATAATGTTTATGTTTTCGACTATTTATAAAAAAAAAATTGGAGGGGCTTCGTTGATTTTTTCCGGCTGACAGAATTTGCAAACAAAAGTTTGGCCGAACTTTTTTTCTTTAAAACTAACGGGACGCAGCGGAAAGAAATATTTGGCCGAACTAAAACATCTGCAACTACACTGCAACTCGGCTCTGGACACATTTTTTCAACTTTGGAATGGTTAAAATCCATCCAATTTTATGAATTAACCTTTAGAACCAGGACTAGGATTTGCAGAATTCAATCTACTTTCGGGAGAGATAAATTTTATAGAATTCCGTAGATATTTACTATTTTTAATTAATTTTTTAATAAAACGGGTGCAAAAAAATTCTGATGGTAATTATGACTCAATGAAATCAAAATTATGTATCTCCCAAAATACATTGTAAAAAAAGTTGAAAAATTTATGGTGCATTACATTGGTCTGTCATCTGTAATGGGTAGTTTTTAGATTTTTAGTTTATAACTAATATGTTGGGAAACTTGACGTGGACTGAAACATATTAAAAATATGTAATTTTTTCATATTGTTTAAGTTCAAAAAATTCTAGTAATTATGATATGCATCAACTGGTTTTGTAAATATAACGATACCGAAGTAGACTTTGTCTAGATTGTTGTAACACATTGTTTTTTCTCAAAAACACAAAGTTTTCAAAGAATACACCAACGCATCTCAACATGATTTTTTATGAATTCTTTGATTGTTAAAGAACACACACTCAAAGAATTGTTAAGTTGACATATCAAATGTGAATAAACAAATTCCAAAAAATAAGTAATAGAAAGCTAATAAAATTTCTGACAAGTTTTATTTTTATTGTAAAATGAAATTCTAAACAGAAAAGTTGTTTTGGCTTGCAGAAATTTGAATAACTTCTAAAAATGATATTTTTTTCTCAAAAAAAGACAAAACTTTTAACCCAACTTCACATTTTCACCCCTGAGGACAAGGGGATATTACTCAAAAAAAATTTGATCAGATTTGTGACTTGTGTAGGAATCTCTCACGAAACCAATCTAGATCTGGTAGAGGAGTTCGAAGTATAAATAATAAACCTAGATCTACAGGTGATATGATCATTGGTTTGGAGAATAAAATCGAAATTAAGAAAATTGAAATAATGAAATTTGTTAGCAAAACAAATAGACTCGTTGAAATTTCAACAAAAACTTGTAGAAGAACAAGATTCATTGTCTATTTATTGTAGGAAAAAGCATATTTTAAGAGAACGTCCTGAGGATGTTAAAGGTGCTAATAAATGTGTGATTTGTACAGGAAAACATACTACAGATGAGTGCCCTTGTATCCCAGGATTGGAAGCAGCATTGAAAGAGATCTATCTGAATCTGAGCCATTACGTGCTATGGGAGCACGAAACAATTGGCCTCGGGTTGGTGCAGGTATGGTTCCTAAACATGCACCACATTTTTTTGGTTATAATGCACCACCATATTCCTACCATAATACCAATCACTCTCAACCTTGGTAGCATGGGAATCACTTTTCGTATGGGAAATATCCTCAACCTTGGCAACAAGGATGGAAGGGATCAACCCATCCTCATTATTCATATCTTACACCCATGCAATCATATCCTCCTACATATGCACCTTATCTGATGCCACAACCATCCTTGCCAACCTTACCTCAGCAAAGTCAACCTATGCCACCATTACCTTTACCTCCACCTTTTGAACCACCCTAACTACCTACTCAACCGGTACCAAAACCCAATAATAAGGCGGTACAAATGATTCATTCCATTGGACCGCTCCCTCCACCCATTTATCAAACCATCATGAGAACAAAAACAACATGCGGTGATTATCGAGGAGAAAGGTGAGGAGGAAAATCCCAATCATTCGAAAGGAGATGTCACTATACAACCTATCCCCACAACTTCGAAGCTTTTGCCATCTTCTTCAAACCGACCTCCCTACCCAGAGAGGCAAGTCATGGAGAAGAATGACCCCACTCCCGAGTCTAGTCTGACTTCTGAGCTTAGCAATATTTTATAAAGGTCCCTTCGCTTTAGGCTATCAAAGAAATCCCCATATATACAAAAATAATTAGGGAACTCTGTCTTAAGAAGCCAAGAAGGAAAAGAGTAGAACCTCAAACCATTCAGTTCGTTGGAAGAGAAGTCGAGATGATGACATGATGTGTACAAATGGAAAAATATATCGACCCTGGAAACCCGGTTGTTTCTGTTCAGATAGGTGATGTCCTTGTCTCCAATTTGTTAATATAGCTAGGGGAAGAAATTAATGTTATCACTAAGAAAAATAGGGATCAACTTGGGTTGGTTCTTATTCTTCCTACCCCTACTCTAATTGAACTTGTAGATAGATCTAAAATCGAGCCAGAAGGTGTGTTAGACAATGTGGTTGTTCCAATTGAATATTTGGAATACCCCTCATATTTTATTGTGCTTCAACCAAAGAATCCTCTTGGAGAACATCCCTTGATCCTGGGACAACCATGGCTTGCCACAACCGATGCTTATATTGGGTGTCATACTAGTGATATGTACATTTCTCACGGAGATTCTAAGAAGAAAGTCACCTTATATCCACCTGCTAGATCTATATAGGAGCTTTGAGATACCTTATGGCTAGAATATAGTTGTGATGAGGAGACTCAATCTGTTTCTTTGATACATCATCACATCGAGTCAACTCAGGAGGGTGAAATATGAGACTTCTTCAACAATCTAGATACAATGCCAAATTTTGACTCACTTCGTCAAATATTTAGCTTGGATTTTCAAGAAAGTTAAAATTCTCAACCTTCTTCACCACTCTAGTAGCACCTCCCTGTACTCTCAAACCCGAAACCACCCCTGTTTAGATATGTCTAGGCAATCCTTACACATCATCTCACACCAAGATTCATCCCAACGAGAGCAGCTTTTGAGTTTGTTGCGAGACCATCTTGATGCCTTTGCATGGAGTTATGAGGACATGAAAGGAATCCCTCCTGAAACCTGTACCAACCATATTTATATTCAAGAAGGATCGTGCCCTATTCGGCAACCCCAAAGGTGCATGAACCCCATACAAAGAGAAGTTGTGAAAGAGGAATTACAAAAACTCTTAGACGTTGATTTCATTTATCCTATATCTGACATCCAATGGGTTTCTCCATTGGTGATAGTCCCGAAAAAAGATGGGAGATGGTGCATTTGCATTGATTACAGATAATTGAATAAGGCCACTCTCAAGAATTTTTTTCCCCTTCTTTTTATCAACCAGGTGCTAGATACCCTTGCTTGTAAAAAGTACTTTTTAATTTTTATATGGCTTTATGATCAGGGGCTCAGTTTTATGCTCAAAAATAAAAGTTCTCAAAGTGGCACAAAACTTGAACGATCGCGTAGTTCTCATCGTTTGAAATCCGATGCACTTTGTCTCATCGTTTGAAATCCGATGCACTTTGTTTCACGCAAAATTGACTCTGTATGCTCCCAGAAATGAGTTCCATTCACTTTGCTAAATAGGTAAAATTAAAAAAATTAAAAAGGACAGAGAGGTGACCAGTTAGCAATCCGTACTGCTGACGTGGCATGATGACTGGGTAGGGTTGATTTTTTTATCTTCCTCTGGTGAATAATAGACTACCAAGTAGTAGCATGGTATTGGCTGAGAATTCAAGTTATGTGGTAAATTTCTATTAGTTTGAATCAGGCCAATTGGGTGAGGACACATGGTGCAACCTTCAGCCGCCATGTGCCCTACCCCCCTCCCCCCCCCATGGTTGGATCATGGACCAAAATTTTTGTTTGAAGTCGGGCGGAGGTGTCGAGGTTCGACCCCGCAACCTCACACAAGCTAGCGCCACGAGTTACCATTCTACCACATGATGAGTCTTAACTTCATTGCAGCTCAACATCTATTTAAGTTATACCATGGTGTATGGCGGGGGAAGTGGGGGCCAACATCGTGGGGTCAGCCCACAATCCATATGACTCAACGCAAATACCACCGACAGAGCTAACTAATAAGTGTGGATTTTTAACATTAACCCATGTTTAATTAAACCATAAACATATTTAGTTAGTGCCTAATCCACATATTAATTCTAGATTATCCTAAGCGCCATTTTAGCGTTAAGGAGCGCTTAATTAGCGCTAACCACACTTACTTAACTTAATGATGATTAAGTTGGTGGACCACCGATTTCGACAGAAAACTGCCAGTTTAACTCCAGCTAGCCGAATTTAGCTCCAATTAGCTAAATTTAGACCTGAAATTGTGGAGGAAATGTAAATGGTCATAACTTTTGGAGTTTTTGACCAAATCATGTGCAAAAAGAGGCTAGATGACCATTTTTGGCTATTCTGGACTCATTGGTGCATCTTTCAAGAGAATAAAAGAGTTTTAAATAGGTAAATTTTTAAATTTGAGCATAAATAGAGGCCCCAACCATGGAAGTTGGACAAAGGAGATGTAGCCCAAGAGGGGTGAACTCCTTCATCAAATACATGTGTTGATGTGTTGTATGGTGATGTACTATCATTTTAATTGTTGTTGTTTAGCCTTTGTCTTATGTTAACTTGTTCATTAAATTAACATGAAAAACACTCATGAGACTTGATAATTTGCAAGATAAATTGAACCCTTAAACACACATAAAACATTATATTCAAAATCTGAAAGAGTAATTAGCACAACAACACTAACTTATTCCATTCAGATAATTTTTGGTATCAGAGTTGTTGGTATTTATTTTTTTTTATGCAAGAAGGGATCTAATTGTTTGCAAGTTTGTGTCATGCTTACAAGGTTAAAACTCAAAAGAGGAGAAGGGAAGTTAGTTGAGATCCCTATAGTTGTTTCAAGAGGAAGAAGGGAAAGGTTTCCAAAGTCTTAAACACCAACACATCCTCAGGTTGAAATTGAGTCTTCAGTGAGAATGTCTCATGAAGGAGAACCTACTATGAGAGAAGATGAGAGAGCATTCAGGAAGGCATTCTTTGATATCACTGAGATGGTTAAAGTGCTCTATGAGGAGAGGAATTCAAGGATGCAAGGAAAGATTTAAAGGCCTCCAAGAGCGGAGGGTTCTCCAGGAAGAGGAGGCCCTGGAGATGGTTTGAAGCCACCATCCACTCCACCATCATCCTCACCACCATCTTCACCTTCCTCATCATCATCTTCCACTACCACAACTCTTCCATCTGTTCATACACATACTTCAAAAGGAGCTGGTAAATCACCCTTACTTAAAATTGATGTTAAATTTGAGTTTCCAATGTATAATGGTGAAGTGAGCGGAAAGAAGCTGGATAATTGGATTCGTCAATTGGAGGTTTATTGCAGAATTGATAACCTTCAAGAAGATGACATAAAGGTTCAATTGGATTGCTTGAAAATGGAGGGTGCAACACTTGTATTGTGGTAAGAAAAGACACAAGAGGAGATTAAGAAAAATGGTAAGATCTCAATTTCGTGGTCAAATTTTATTGATGCCATTAAAAGGAAATTATATCTTCTAGATTACATGAAGAAGGCTATTATGAGTTGGAAAAAATTTAGGCAATTGAAAGGTCAAAGTGTGCAAGATTACACTGATGAATTTAGGAGAATATCTCTTATGTTAGGAGTTGATTTGCATAGCCAAGAAACTTTTTTGAAGTAAATAGTGGGTTTTCATAGCTACCTAAAACATACCATCCTCATGTTTAATCCCACTGGTCTAGATGAGGTCTGTGTGCAAGCTACACACCTTGAGGCAAGAGGGGAAAATGTACAAGAAGAGGGTAAAAATAAACCATTCAAGGGTGGTGAAAAAGGAAAGGGTTTCAAGGGTAAACAAAAGAAGAATGCATCCATTAAGAAATAAGGGGATAAAACCACATTAACTCATTGTTCCAAAGAGAGTCATGATGAGGCCCACTATTGGAAGCTTCATCCAGAATTGAGACCTAAAAATTTCAACAACAAGGGGAAATAAAAGATAACCACTACCACACAACAAGATCTTGGATCTGACTAAGGAGATGAGACTAAAATTGCAACCATGGTTACAAAGGGAAAAGAAGTCATAGCAAGTACTAGCTCCTCAAATTGTCACAATAACACTTGATCTGATATGAGTGGTTGATTTGTTTTGCTATGCAAGCACCTCCCACTCAATTAAAACAAATTAAGGATCTTGCTTATACATGCATGTGCGGACTTGAATTCTTGATTCAGGTGTATGTGTTTTAACTGGTTTAAGGCATTATGTGTGAACAATTAAACATTTTTTTAATCTGATTAAAATCATGTACAACAACCATAAATTGAAGCAAATTGACCAACAACACATAACAACAAACATAATAAAGGAGTTCACCCTCAACACTTGGGCTACGTCTCCTTGAGTCTCCGTCAATGGACTTGGCTCTTTGGGATTAAGATGGTAAATTTATTTTACAAGATGACGCTTAACTCGAATGGTTGTTTGGACTATACCAATGGGTTTAGAATACCAAAATACCCCTGGATTGACTGCTCAATCTCTGGAAATTGACCTAAGCTCCCTTGGGCTTGACCTCTTCTGTCGGTGTCTTTGAGCTTCCCTCAGTTTGTCTGTGCCACAAACTCTCCTAGAATTCCTCTTCTGCTCCTGAAACCTTTTTTAATATCTCCAACACATATCAATCATCCAAAATAGGCTGTTCATTTTCTCAGAATGAGCTTTGGCTCCCCAATCTATGCCTCCAACACCAGGTGGAACTCGGCTCCCTGAAACTTCCTTGTGGCTTATTCAGCGCTATAAATATCCCAATGGCTCTGAAAATCCTTCCATTGGATTCATAATGTCCAAGATTGTTAGAAATGACTATTCACTTGCTCAAAATGGCCTCTAGTTGCTCTGGCTATGCCTCCAACACCTGGAGGCGCCTTGTGGCTCTAGACTCTCATGAAACTTCCCTGTAGCATATCGGCCTTGAAAAATCTCCAAATGCTTCTGAAAATCCTTCCATTGGATTCATAAGGTGTAATATATTCATAATAGACTATTGGTTTGTTGAGAATGGCCTCTGGCTGCCCTGGCTAAGCTTCTTTCTCCCGCTGGCTCCTAGTGGCCCTTGTGGCCCTTGGAACTTCTATGAAGCAATATCACACTCATAAGTCATCAGTTGGCTCTGAAAACATCACCGATGGCTCTAGAATGTCCAAGATAGTCAAAATTGACTATTCATTTTCGAAATTTCGCTGAGTGATGCTCAAGTTAGAGCATAATCAATTTTGCCCAATTTCCTCCACTAATTCTAGGGAGAATGCTAATTAAAAATCCAAAAATAACAATAACACCATCTTTGGCGCACTCTGCTAAAATTCCCCCAGATTAATCAACGCTTAATTAGTGATAAGTGCGAATCATGGAAAATTTTAGGGGCTAATATTCGCAGGTGGGCTAATTTTCCATGATTTTTCCAAAAAAAAATTCGCCAATTTCCATTTTTTTGTAAACATGATTCGCGCAAATTTTACAATATAAAATTATTTTACCTTAAAAATAGCCAACATTATATAGAGACTATATATAAAATAATTATAAATTTGTATAATTTTACAAACATATCAATAAAATTTTATATTTCACATATTAGGGACTAGTGAAATTTGCCAACATTTTAAACTTCAAGATAATTTTCCATCCTTAAAATTATCCCTGGTGCGAATTAGCATTAAGATAAGAACTAGTTTAATTTTAAGCACATTTGGCGCTAATGACAGGTTATAGTGGCTAAGTATGGATTAACGTAATTAAATTACGTTTTAATGGCATAAACTTTGTTTAAGAATCCCGCTGAATTTTCCATGGGTCCGTTCGTCGTTAAATATCTAAGTGTCGAAAATATTATAGAATGTGATGTTGTGGCTCAATGGTTGACATGGTCGTTCGTGTGTCGGACGTTGTGGGTTCAAAACCCAACCACAAACGAACTTCCCAAATACACTTGAACCATTTGGGTTTAAAACCATACCATGAATCATAATCGAACGACCATGATATTACGACGTGGATATTTCAACTATGAAAAACGTCGACTTTATAACCTTTGGATTTGAATTATCATGTGCTTTTGACATTTGTATATGGGTTATGTTT